>JARFOC010000341.1:234635-255560 GCA_031763485.1 Osmoderma eremita | reverse complement strand
GAGGAATGCCTGGAACTATACAATCAGACGTGTTGTGTGATCTCAGCGGTATATTTATATATTTTTTAAATATATTTTTTATATACTTCATCTTTTGAACGTACGTGCCGGGTACTGACAGAAATCTTCTTTTTTCATTTATTAGTCATTCGACGCCGATAAGATCACACGCCAACACGGATCTCTGCTGACTGGTAACCTAGTTATCGTTTTGGAGATTACGCCATGAATCCGCGGCTGAGCGTTGAATATCTCTGGGTTTTTCCTTAAAGACATGTACTAACGTTTAGTTAACGATACGGAGTATTGAACGAGCGACAGGCGTTCCTCCGACGTACACTGATGAGGACTAAGTCAGTCCGAAATAGCTGTCTGTAAGTGAGGAATGCCTGGAACTATACAATCAGACGTGTTGTGTGATCTCAGAGGTATATTTATATATTTTTAAAAGAATTTTATATACTTCATCATTTGAACGTACGGCTACTGGCAGAAATCTTCTTTTTTTATTACATAGTATGGCAAATAACGCCTACTTATTATAAGACATGAAATTACGCCCGTGCTGCTACAGTAATTTCTAAATGCTGTTGCATTCTTAGTTACTATATCCATCGTCTAAATTGAATCATTCCCTAAACTGAACCATCGGCAGCTAATTAAAAAAATATATAAAACCTCTTATTTACCTTGTTTTCAGCATAACGTAAGACAGTTTCAAGATAAAATAAAATGGCTTGTAGTGAATTTTTTTTTAATCCAGTGTGCGTAGTCAACTAACATACATTTTTCTAAAAATAACTAAAAAAGTTACCGTAATAAGATTTTGATTTTGGTAGGACTATTTTCCCAAAATGATGAAGTAAATCTTGTTAAAACAATTAATGTTTATGAGCAAAATACTCTTAAATAACGATTCAAGATCTCCTACATTTAGCGTCATAATCCTTAATCTGCCGTTAATTGACCATTAATAAAATTTTAAAGTTTAATTAACTAATTCTTCTTTAAGGGCATTTATTCAAAATATTTCCTATGCTTTACTATTAAGTTACGATTGCGGTCGGTGCTCCACAGGTAGTTTGGTTGATTTAAAAAATATTGAACACGAAAGCAGTTATATTTTACTTATGAATTCTAATATAATATAATATTAGGGTATTGTTAGTAAATATGAAGACGCACAAATCATTCTCGTCGAAGTTAGAAATTAAACAAAAAGTTAAAATTCAAAAATTCAATTCAATTCAATTCAAAACTAAAAAGTTGCTGTATATGCAATAATTATATTCTTGAATTTCTCATAGTTATAACTGAAATCTGAAAAAAAACATACCAAAAAATATCGTGTAAATAGGCTGTTTTACCAAATCAAAGCTCATGTTATATTTTAACTAAAAACACAGGAATAATAGTGAGAGTATTAAAATGGTATAAATAACCAACACGCACAACCGCGAATCATATAAAAACAGTGATAACACAAATATACGTTTAAAAAAGTGATAATAGTTATAATGATAATAATAATCTAAGAAAAACTCACAGTGTTTACTCTTTTCAGCCGTAACCAAGGTGGATATCATAACAAGCAGAAAGAGAAAGGTTAAAACAACCCCCGAGGGGGGACCAGGCCCTCTGCTCCCCAAAGTCATTGCTATATCACTAGAAGTCTAAATATCATAGCTCCAACCTCACCACAATCATCAATCGAAACAACAAACCGGCCGAATCGGCTTCATTCGCGGAATGAAACGTCCAGCGTCCGTTTCTACCGCCTACATGATGATTACCGGTAAATTTTACGAACGCGGCACGACAAACCGACGTCTAAACACGTTTACGAACGGAAACCGTCCATAGTCAACAATTTTCCTGGCGGTACCGGACGATTACGGAGTGCCGGAGTTTTGGCGTGGCGTTTTCTCTACTACAACACTTGCGAAGCAAAAAATTATAGAAAACCTGTGTGTGCATCTACCTTATGTATTAAATGTACGACGAAGTGAATGGCTCGATATGTGTGCTGTTGGATCGCGAATCACTAGCTTGTGATTTCACACGTTTAGTTCGCGCAGGAGTTTCGGGTAAAATCGATGTGGACGCCGGCGGTGCGACGGTAGATCGCGACGCCCGCGAAATAAGCGACATCTGCGGGTTAAGAGTGGAAACACGGAGAGCGCATTCGTATTGTTAGGGAAAGCGCAGGACGGCAGGTACTGCTTTTAAGCGTAAATCGCCTATACAATTTTCAAATCGTCAACTAAATGAAAGAAACTAAAATGGCTTTTACTCTAAATAGTCAATTTCGAAGAAACTTGAATGAATGATAATAAATAGAAGTAGTATATGATAGATACTACTACTATAAATATTTGTTGGCAATTTCAGATTTCTGATTTGTAGTAACTATGTATAGCGTACATTATATACATATAATTGGAAGGAAATGTGTTAGGGTATTGTTGTTGTGTGTTTATGATTTATTAAAAATGTATCGTCCATTCATACATTTTTAGTTTAAAATAGTGTATTACCAGATATATATTTTTTTTAATTCTGTCGAAATATATTCCGTAAGGATAATCTTCATAAGGCTGTTGTTGAAATAGTTTTTTGAACTCCTATAGGTTCCGTAATTTGTCGTTGGACAATAAATGAAAGTTGTCGACATTTGTAGGAAAACAGGAATTACAATCTGCATGATGAGTTCGTTACAAACTATGGTGCATCTCAAATTTTTCTCACAACTTTAGATTGGAACCGCTGCAACATTTCTATATTAGAGACGCTGGTAGTTTTCCATAGTTCAGTGCCATAGGACCACACTGGTATTACAATCACTTTATATATGATAAGTTGGTATATGGCGTTTGGTCCAAATAAGTGGCCTACCCAAATGAATGTCCAAATATTTTTCGCTTTCATTTTGATTTTGAGATAGTTCAACGTTGTTTTTGCGAGACAGGAGGAGGATGTGTCATCTACAAATGTCGCGGTAGATAGATAGATATATTTATTATCTGCAATTACCATTACATACATTGTCATCTTATATTGCTTCATTGTACATACAAAGTGCAAAGTCAAAATAGATAAAATATAATATAAAATGTATAAGACTAAATTAGTATGCAACAAACAAAACGAAAATGTATAAATAAGTAAGAGTATTGAGTATATCGGCTGTGTACGGTACTCCTGCTTCTATTTTATTTAGTGATGTCAGTTCATCTTGGTAATTAGCTAAAAAATATCTTTCAGTGAGATAACTTATTGGAATATGGTTGATATGTAGTAGTTACAATTTCAATTAAAAACTTTGCAAACGCTTGAAAGATGTATAAGAATGCTACCGAACAATTTTTTTTCAAATTTTCCACGTGTCTTCAACTGGGGCGATGTAGTACTTGCTGAATAGTCGTATGCTATTGTTGAGAAAAAGGCATTTATTAAGTCAACAACAATCCCAGTGTTTTTTAATGCTAAACCCCCGTTCATTGCAGGTGTCTCCCAGACTTTTTGCGAATCGTCAGAATCGCTGTTATGGGTCAGGACATGGCGCCATCTACGGGACACCGATCAAGACTCACACCAACGGCTTATCTAGCTCGAACAATACATGGACTGTTAGTCGCGCTAGTAGGTCTGCGTATCACGTGATTCCAAAAGTAGTTTAATCATGCCCCTTTCATTCCGCTAGAAGGACTGCGTATATAGTTATTCCAAGAGCGGCTTAACCATAACAAGACATCAGAAAGACTGAAAATACCAAAACAATTAACCGATAAAATGCCATTAAAAGCTGATGGTCTCTTGTTGGAACCACCATACCAAGCAAGCGCAATAAAAGAGGTGTGATTAAACCAATTTCGGAATCACGTGATACGCAGTCCTACTAGCGCGACTAACATGTACTGTTTGAGCTAGATAAGGATACCGTATTATCCACGCTATTGCGGTTGTCACGTTGGTGTGCGTCTTGATCGATGTCTCCTAGATGACGCCATCTCCTGATAGATAACAGCGATTCTAACGATTCACAACAAAGTCTGCGACGCATCTGCGATATAAGTGAGTTTACCATTCGGAAGGATGCTGACGACGCCTGGTAGGCAACGTCAGATTTGGGTTAGTTTCCCGGGCCTTCTTCCACCCAGCACTTTTTGATTCGCAATTGTCATATAACTCAAATGGCTAATAACTGTTCTAAGGTTTTGGGGTTTTTAATACGTTCTTGCAAATCTTTTTCTGATCTTAGCCTTATAAAGATCTTTTTTACTCTTGTTCGTATTAAGTTGGAGTACCCTTCAATTATTGGGTACCCTTATTACCACTATCAGCAGCTTATAGATAATTCAAGAAAGATTTTTGAAGTCCCTGTCACAGAGGATTGACCTGATTTATCCACCACGTCGCACAAATTATGAGGTAAAGCCTCATAATTTGCCCATAAAGCCTAACTAGACACAATTTTGACTCTCTACAAAGCTGACGAGCTGCTTCCAGTGGCAGATTTCTTGTTAACCTGGTGCTAAATAGAGTGGATTCTCAGTCCCTACTCTCGCAAATTAACTTTGCCGTCCCAGCTCATGGTATTAGGCATTTCGGCAGTTTGCGTGTACCTATTGCTAAATCCAATTTATTGAAGCGAGCGCCGCTTTCTCATATGGCGGTTAATGCTAGCGCCATGTTTGATGATATTTTTGTATAAGATTCTTAATTGTCTTGGTCTTCAAATATTTAAATATTCATTTGTCTTGTATTCACCCTTCATTTATACTGTAAAGTACTATTATATATTTATCTGTTGTATTGATATTTAGTTTCCACTATTTTGTTGCTCATGTTTCTTTGAATTTATATGTTAGTCAATTACTAGTATTAGTTGTGCACTGTACTTTTTTTGTTGTATTTATTGTCCTGTTAGTGGGTTTCTGTTGAGCAAATATATTATCATTATTATTGTAAATTTGACATTGTACATATCTACCTACTTATTATTCATAATAGGCACAAAAATGAAAAAGTTAAAACACAATTTCATACAATTCAACAGGAATGCTCGCGAACAACGAGTTCCAGATGCATCAAACTTTAAAACGAGATGATGATATCGCCAAATCCACAATAAGAAAGTTTACTCCGCCTTATTTGCATTTAAACTTGCATAAGTCTCTCGCCCAAAGAACAGTATATACGGCCCAAAACTTTAATCTCCGCTATATAAATTTCGCTCAAGTTCCATTATTCTAATTTTGCCACAATGCGCGGGCAAATTTGAAGTTAAATAAAAAAAGAAGGGTGTGTGTGTAGAAACTCGATCGCTGAACGTACGTAAACTATGAACAACAAAAAGCTTACATGCTATCGATTTTTATTTCCAAACCACCTTTAAGAATTATTTTTTATACTCAACTGAAATGAGAAGATAATGATCAATCACAGAAAACAGCCACCCACATGACAGCAGCACAAAAATCGAATTAAAACAACAATTTAAATTCAAGATATTGTGAGATTTATGAGAGGAAGCAAACGAAAATGGGAAAACCGCATAGATGGAATGACAGATGAGAGGCTACCAAAAACAGCTGGGACTAAAATTCCATACACGTTGAAACCACCACCACAACCACTAAACAGACAGTTCAAGAGGTGGCAATCAACACCCTAAGAATAAGCTAATGTTGAATAAAGCAAGACTAGGTCCTAAATGAAAGAGGAAGAAAAGAAGAAAAAGACTATTAGGAAAATTCCAAATTTTAAACTCATGTGAATGTAAGAAAATGCAATCTTTTGAACATAGTTACAATAATTAATATAATTACTTAGGGAAGTTACATATTTGAATTTATAGCGACTTCATCCAAAGATCAAAAGGAAAACGCAACTAACTAATTTTCATATCATAGCAAATCATGCTCCATGCAAAATTCAGAGAGCGAAAGTCTCAATCATTCAATCCTAGGCCCAAGCCTATACTTACGTGGACATATGAGGACGAGAAATAACTGCCCCCTAATAATTTCGTAGATAGTAGTTGGGGAGTTAACGTAAATACATTTAAAATATCAGCACCTGCACTGCTCAGCTGCTAAATATTGCAGTTCCATCTGGCTAAATAGCAATTATTATTATTATTATATTGCAGGTTTCGCTTTACACGAGTCGGAGGAAGGTCCCAAACTCTAACACAAATGTTGTCCAATTTTTATTGGATTTTAAATAACACCATGACAAAATTGCTCACACGCATTGTGCTAATCATTGCCTTCATTTACGAAGGGAGCCCGTTCACTAATACCGGCTACAGTATTTCTAATACGTGGAATTAGTGCATCAAAAGTGTCGACTTTTACTTCGTATACCTCTTCTTTAAAGTAGCACCATGGAGAATTGTCTAATGGTGTGGGATCAAGAAACATTGGAGGGTAACTAATACGACCACGGCGATCAATCCAACGCCCTGGAAATCTTTCATGTAAATGTTGCTTAACCTGACGAGCGAAACGTGCAGAAACTTCATCATAGCGATAATATATTTGCATTCTGATGTTTAGAGGAACATGCTCCAGTAATTCTTGAAATTCATTTTATGAAAAAATTAAAGTACTGGTCGTCTCCTATGTGGCGATGCTCCAAAATGGAAGGACCAATTAAACAATTATCAACCACACCACACCAGAATGTGAGGCTACACAGAGAAACCACTGTGTAGATTATGCAATGAAGAGGAGGAAATCGCCTCTCACTTATTTTTGAATGCTACGCATACAGCTACCAGAGAAACTCCCTATCAGGTGCAATAGACACACTGCGGGCCATACCGCAAAAGGATTTGACGCACATCCTACTAAACCTTGTCAGGGAGGTAGATCTGTTCGGATAACCAGGAAACAACCGAATGCAGAGTAATACAATAGGCCTCAAGGCCGCAGTGTTAAGAAATGTGAAAGACCTTTCTCTGCATTGGGGTCCAAATCAATCAATACCACACCATACGTTTACCGAAATCTTGTGCTGAAAATGTTTTTGAACTAATGCGTGAAGATTTTCGTCCGAACATACAAACGATTTACGACTGTTGACGATGCCATCACTATGCGCGATCAAGGCAAAAAAAACTGTTTATCCAGGGACAAAATTGTAGGTTCTAGGTGATGTACATGCTGTATTCTCATTATTGGCAACAGGAATCTTTTTTTCGGATTGCTGCTCTGACTGGGCTTTTACTTTCAAAACTTTGTAGTACACATTTTATAGCATTTGGCGGTGGTTTCTGTTTCTCTAGAAATCGTGGAGCGAAAGTGTTACATGTTCTTGATATTACTTTGTTATATTCTCTATTGACGATAAACAGTTCTACTGTAATTGCTTTTATGTCATCTCGGTTATAGCTAACTTGACACATTTTCTGAAATGTCAGAGAATACTTTTCTTCCAAATAACTCGGAAACGCTTACGGATAGGTATGGCGAACTTAAAAGTAAATGGCCCTTGCTTTTAACTTTGAATAATAATAATAATAGTCTCCCGCTAACAAGCTTTGAAAACCCATACAAGGGTGTGGTCTATCACTGTTAGCCTTTAGATACTCTACGGTTCTTAATAAGGTAGAAGAAGTAGACTTTTGTGCACTTTCCGAAACTATTTTCTTTTGTGAATTTTTATGCACAGCCTATATAAGATACAATAATTTTTAAGCACCACCTTGATGTATTTGCCTTCAGTCTGTAAGTATCCCGATCGGATTGAAATAAACCGGAAGCACATATGGGATACCACATTTCTTTAAGAGATTGCATCTGTGACCAAATTTTCAGATTTCTCCGGTGAATAGTTTTCCGTATATCGGTCGCGACAGTGCGTGGTGCGACACGCTGTATACTGACATGGAACACAAACAAATGGAGAATGAAATTATGTTGTAGTAGAACGAATTAATTCAGACAACAAATGAAGAAGAATGATAGTTATTTTTTTACCATGTCACTTTTAAATGAATTGCTAATGGGTAGCTGTTGTGTAACTTGTTGAATTTGCATTGTCCTAAACTTAAACTTTAAACTAATTTTTAAATGACTAGGTAGATAACTAGTTATGCATACATATGCCTGTTTTTATTTCGAGTCTGAACAATATTAATCTTAAAATGAAAGGGGGCCAAACTTATAGTTTATAGCTTCATTAATATAAACCGAAATAAAATTTATTTATTTATTATACTTTTCCACATCAAATGTGAATTAAAAATGAATACAATCACAATTAAAAGTTAAACAAACTATGTTTTAAATGCACCTTTTGTCAACATAGTATTCTATAAAAGGTAAACTTGGTACAAATTTGTTTCACATATCACAGATAGGTTTCACGCGCAACAAACATATAAAATATTATAAATTAGATAGCTATCGATTTACTAAAAATTCCTTATTTAAAACTTGAATACAAAAACAAAGCTTTTTATTTCCGCAAAGATAAATTGAAAACGTGGAAAAAAAATTATAATTTTCCGATTCGATAAGATACAAAATTCGCGTAACTAGTAAGGGTCTCGAATACCCAATAAACTTAACGATAATCTAAGTTTTAGACGTGGTACCACGAGACCATTACCAAGTGATTATCAATAAGTTAAAATTCTCTATAAATTCATTATCACTCGGTTATCTGATTCCAGTGATTACCGTGAGGTGCTCCAAATGATATCCTGTCAGGTTTATTGTTTTCTTACTAGGATAATAGATGGAAGTCATTGTCTTAAACCAAATATTTCAGTAAAGGCGATGATGCGCGGTAGGAGACAGGTATGTATGTACTTCTAGAGATTGAATTAAATTAGATTTGCTGTTCGGCGAACTACAACATACTTTTCGTTCAAGACATTGCACGGCCGTTACTGGAAGATATTGATTAGATTTCAAGTCAAACAATTTTTTTTACAAAAAACATTTATTAGGCTCGTATGAACAAAAGGGATTAATATTAACTGAAGACTAGAGCGATTTGTCCAGATATCTTGAATAACCATATTAAATATCTTTAATTGATAACTCTAGCTCTAAAGCGTTAATTTAATTTATTGGCCAAAAGATTCGTATCAATATTAGCTGAATCATCTTTGATTTCGTTGTAACATTGCAATATCTCCACCCAAATTACTTATGAGTAAGCTCAGGCAATATGCAAGATAAAAGTAAAAAAATAAGGGCATAAATATGCAGATATTTTATACAAAATATGTATATTATTTTAAGAAATTTGCAAAAGAAATGGCGGTAGTTATGAAATAATGCACAAAATAACAATTAGTATTTGATATTGAACATTTTCGTTACATATTATAGTGTATAAGTTACTGTTTTCCATTAATAATTTATGTATTATATCTCAATTCGTACACTTGCAAATGCAAAAAGTTCTTTCTACATCAACTGATGTGATAGAAGCATTAAAGAAAGCTCTGTAATACACTTGAATCGACATCAAATGATTCAATAAATTCTCCTGTTAAAATTTTACAAACTTCAATTTAAATCGAACGTTAATATTTACGGCATTTTTAAATTTATCAAAAATTCCTTCCCCTATTTGCCCTTAACACTGCTACAAAATGACTCAATTTTTTTTATTAAATTCACACTCTCTACGACTCTAATTGAGTTATGAATGCTGACACAAAACCACAATTAACATTTATAAAAGCAACTTGCTGCTCTAGAATATTATTCTCAAATAACAGTTTTGTACGTGAAATAGTTTAAGAACCTGGTAATTCTACGTATCAAATCCTTTCGTAAAATGATCCGCACAATAAGAATCAGTTTTTGGCCTGGTTCCAACACGTTCTAACGATTGGTTCAGGTGGAAGCGCAACATTAGAAAGTCTTTCTCTATAGAACTGTATTCCCACAGGGGCCTTAAGAAAATCTTTTTTCATTGCTGGCACTTATAAGTCGTTGGCAAGAGGAACCTTTTTTCTTGATTCTTCTCAAACTCTGTTGATTCCGTGTCAACACAAGTCACACGTATTAATTTTGGATAAAATATGTTTATTTAATTTTTGTCGACCTTGACCTTGTAAGGCAGTATCTGATAGAAACACCAACTTTATCGCGACGTAGTGTAGTGTCAATGCATTAATTTTTCCAAATTCATGGAGACAATCAAATATGATCTTCGTAAAGATCGATCGGTTACAACTCCAAATATCAAATGGGTTATGCAACGTCCAGGTAAATCAGTTATTTCATCTACGCCTACGTTGAAATAGTTATTTCCAGTTTCTACTCTTATTTTACACTTTGCAATATTTTTGCAGAAAATAAGCAAAATTATACTAATAATAATAATAATTCATACCTCTCCCCAACAGCGTGAGCCAAGTACAGGCGGTCAAAGGCGGCCATGAGTTATTATTATTACGCCTGTGCCAAAGGAGCTAGGAAAACCACGAAGAACCTAACTCTGAGAGCAATACACGGCAATTGTTAATCCTTAAACTCTGAAAGTTTTATTGTAAGATAATTAAAATAATTTCCTTTACCAACCAGTGTCTGTAATTTCAAAATTTTATTGGGATAAACCCTTAGTAATTGTAATATTTGAAATATCTTGAACAGTTGCGCCGTTCCACCACGTATTTACTTATTTTTATGCATTTCATTGAATTTTTCTGAAAATATACAAATACATTAATTGTTGCATCAAGAATACAGAATATGCACCTTGTATAATTACCCTGCTTATGATCAATTATCTTTTGTAAGTACATCAAATGTTCATGAGGTTTCCACAATTACCAGGTAAAAATAAAAAGTGCCATCCTCAGCAGAAATCTACAAGAAAAAATAATCTTGGACGTAGCACTCTGGGAGATGTGCAACACACAGAACACCGTTTGAATAACACTCAAAACCCAACTTAGTTGCCGAAATGCATGTCTAGGAGTTCTTCACTCATCAAGGTGCTAAGGGTATTTGGGTATTTAGATCACTGTCCGATTCGGAGAACTAAAGTTCATATGACCACGCATTTGCAACACTGCCATTTTCCTCGCTCACCTTATGTTGAATATATACTATTATTAAATTTCAAATGTATTTATATATTACCGAAAGCAAAGGCTATTATCACTATAAGTCAAAAATTAAATGCTAAAAACTGATAATGGAAGGGTAGGTATGCAAAATGATAGCCTAAGGAAACTGTTAAGCCACAACAATAATGTTTGAAATTGGCGTCAAGATGAATGTGGAATTCCTATATCACGTTTATTGTTAAAGTTTTTTTTTTCCAGAGTATTCGATTAACAGATGGGGGCAAATTAAATTTTTAAGACAGGTTTTCTGATTTTTTTCTCTCATCTATTCCGATAAACGACAAAATTTTCAAACCAATCTTACTAAGAGTACCTTGAAGTTTTGTTAAATATTAGTGACGTTCCTAACAGTGACGTAATTATATCGCTGTTGGCTCTCGGGGCGACGCCCAAGCATATTAGAAGCCCAGCCAGCCAAATCTGTTTCTTTAATGTTTATCCATGTACTCTCTCAATATCAACAAGTGTCCTGTTCATGGTTATTGCTAGAAAATTTAATAAACCAAATTGTACTAGTAACAAAAGGAATGAGGCATTCCATTTTCTCTATTTACTTCACTCTAAATGTCAGTATAAATCAGATTCTCCTCTTTAACAATGACGGACTTGACTAGCTTAAGTTTAGTTGAGTCACCGCTCAAAGGCAATTAGCAATTTTATATTTTATTTATTAAAGTTAATTAAGTAAATGCGACTAAGGTTCATCTTTGTTTTTTTAGTAATTTTACGGAATGAAGAAACGTATAAATAGGAGGACCTACACCATACATATTTAAAACAGATAATAGGGTGCAAGCAACGAAGTGCGTTAGATTTTAAAAAAATAATAAAAAAACAGCTTACTGCAACTGTTATCAAGAGATGGGTTGGTTAAGCTTGAGGCATTTAAATTAAATTAAAAACTAAATTTTAAAATTTTGTTTTGTATAGGGATAGAGAGCAACATTCCGAAAAGGTAACTCTTTGCAATACTTATTGTAAATAAGTCTAAAATTAGTTTAATTTAAAAGTAGTTTAATTTGATAAATCCAATTTACAAATACATGCTTGGTTCGCAGGCCGCAAGCAAGATAATGAGTTCGACTTCTACTCCAAGCAAGGGTACTCTAAAAACAAATTGAAAAAAAACACCAAGAATGGGACGCAAGGGCATCACCAAGTGAATCAAATCAAATGAAAACTGCCCTAAAAGATGAAAATTCCGTAGTACAACAAATTGTAATAAAAGCAAGCTTTCTCGGTTTTACTAAAGTTCATTCTCAATCAGCTGAAGGTTTAACTCAAACTATTACACAATCGTTGGAGAAGTTGGGATTAAGTTTACGTAAATGTCAAGAAGAAGGCTACGATGGTGTTATTGTCACGTATATTCTGTGGTACAAAAAGGGTTCAAAATTTAATTTTTAATTTATAATTTGTTTGTATACAGTAAATCATTAATGAGCTAATGTATTAATTTACACGATACTTCTGGTTTAATTGAAAAAAAAAACAATACATTTTCTTAGTGAAATAAGAAATAACAAAATTTTAAATTACAAGCAATAAATATTGCAAGCTAATGTCCCATTGGTCTGCTTATATATAATTCTATTGTAGCGGTAATGGGCGATATGTTCTTTGAACCGGTTTAAACACATCGCCCATTATCATTATATTTAACATGCACGCTAGATACAATTTCGTTATTCGGAACTTGGTTTACAATGGGAGGCCACATGCTCTCGAAACATATGTACCGAATTTTTCCAAATCACTTTGATGTGTGTGGAATTCTCGATATTACTTATCAACTTATCAGTTATCTACAAAATAATTTATAATCTTATCGTAAAAATGTGCATACCTGCAAATATGCCGTTAAAAACTTAATCTTATTTTACAGCTCGACTTCCCATTTTAAGGAAAAAAGTTTCCTACAAAACTTCTATTGAATCCAATGTTGAATAATATTGTGGACTATATAGTGTCCAGAGGGCATATAATCGCACGCTTACTTCAGTATTTTAAATTAAATAGGTAATCTAAACCCATGTTATTTCTTCGTGTAAAAAAGTAAGTACATACACAAACAATTTAGCTACTCTAGGCACATTTTATGTAGTTATAAATATTCTTAGATTGTGCAACATGCAATCCTATAAAATTTGTAACCTGTTTTAGAATACAGCAAACATATGTATATGCGTATATGTATTGTGAAATATTAAAATCTCAGAAGCAGCTACAGTACGCATTCCATTCTATACATCTATTCAAATAATTGTTATCATTATGGGAATTTTGAAAATCAGCTCAATTCAATATAACAATAATGAAAAAAGAGATAACGGATATTTAATTTTTGGTCGACTAGTATAAAATATAGCCGTCACCACTGCGAAAACAGTGTCATTCCCCGTATCTACCATAGTTTTACGTAAGCAAGAGGTGCAATGAGGTTTTTCAACGCCGACGGTACTGTAAGACATGACAGTCAAAAATGTGAAGTTTTCGGTTGGATCTGGAAAGATTTAAACGAAGAAAAATACATGATGATGACCGTATACAATGCAGATGGTAGCGTTAGATCTGTAGAATACTACGATGAATGCAGAAATTGGGAAATAGTCACAAACGAGGAAATAGAACATACTAAACCAGAAGATAATACTAACGAAGACGTAACCACCATAAAATGGTACCAAAGAACTATATCCAATATAGAAGAAAATAATAAAACGCGATTATCCAACCTCTTGATAAATCTAAACACAAGAGAATCAAATTTGGTCTTACCCATAGTGAACGCATCTAGATTTGCGTCTTTAGTAACAACACCTCAAGCCACAGCTACAACTACTCATCCATTTTCCCTAGATATCAACGACGGAATTGCAAAGATGCTGAGGTTGAAGCGATTACATGAAATCTTCAACGTCTCCAGCAAAGTGGAATCGCTAAAGAGACCTTACGATTTTTTCGACGAAACCGATTCAGTGTATGAAGTGAATAAATGTATTGACTATTATTTAGAAGAGGTAGCGGGGTTAAGAGATATATTATTCTACGACGCTTTTCCGCGGAGATCCAGACGCGATGAGGTAGACACGGGTCCGAGCGGAATTGAAATAGACGAGGGCTGGGAACCGTACGCCGATATCGATCAAACTTTGCTTAAATTGTTTGATAAAACTTGCGAGATGCACTGCGAAGTGGAAAAGATCAGGAAATGCTTTCTGGTAAACAGTTAAACTCATAAGTATGTGTGTCGGTATGTTGTATGTGTAGATGATACTAGCTTGAAGGAATAGGAGATATAGTAAAGTTTTAGCGCGCTTAAATCTAGCATTGACCTAGACGAATATTTCTTTCCTTTAGCGACAACTCGGAGTATTCTAGACTTAACGTTTTCACATATCAACTAGCGGTTGTATACAAAAATCATAATAATGTAGGTGTCAAATAAATTGTAATAATTAAATTTAGATAATAGACACAGTGCATAGGATCACTCCTCCCTCACCATTTTTTTTAAATTTATTTATTCAGCATGCTCCATTTTACAATATTACATGCTATTAAATTTTAGTATATTAACATTAACTAAACTATTTGCACAAAATTATTATTATTATTAAAACATTTTCATGAAAATTTCTCAAATTCAATTTTTCCGATAAACTGGAGAAAACAACTTCTATGATACTCTATCAATTGTGATTTTGAAACCGGCCAAACATCTTCTTTGTTAACATCTCTAATTAATGCTTCTCTTTCTCGGTCTAATATGACACAAACATAAATCAGATGGTCAACAGTTTGAACTCCCAAACCACACTTACACTCACCGCTGTCTAGTATTTTAAACTTGTATAAATAACTTTTAATGTTTCCATGTCCACCGAGCATTGTCGTAATTTTTCGCGAATATGGTAATATAACTTTTAGTCTCAGTCTAACATCCGGAAAAAAATTATTTTGTTATTTTGCCTTTACTAGTAATTGTCCATTCAATCTTCTTCACACTATCTTTTTCCTGTTCTCTAATCATTAGTTTTCTTACTCTGTATTCATAAACATTACCCACACTAACTACTTCACCAACATTTAATTTATCATAGATGTTTGATATCTCTTTTAATTTCAAAATGATAGGGGTATTACCCATAAGTACACACCCGTACGACAGAGTCCTAAATCCTTTTAATATCCTTATATTCATTAGCCTTTGCACTCTTTCAATTTTTCTCTGGTTGGCTTTCTGCTGTAAAGCATTTTTCCATATTGGTATAGCATATGATAGAATAGGTACAACTGCGCCTTTGTAAATAGTACTCAAGGCCTCTTGCCTGATTCCCCACTTAATTTTTGCAAATCTTACCAAAATGTTTCACTTATATATTTCACATGTTCGTCAAATTTAAATTTGCTGTCTATACATATACCCAAATATCTTATATTGTTAACTTGCTTCAAGACATCATAATTTAGAAATATATTTAACTCTTTACTCATCAAAGATCGCTTTCTTGTCATTAACATTACTTCAGATTTTGCTTCATTAAATTGGATCTTGTTACTCTCTGCCCAAAGCATCACCTTCTGCATTTCTATATTGGCAATGTTCTCAACCTCTAACACTAATTTGCCTTTCGTTAATATTACTACATCGTCAGCAAAAGCAATTGCCTTTGCTTGATTTGCAAAGTCTAAATTAACCAAGAAATCGTACTGAATATTCCAGAATCCCGCATCTTATGGACAGCCTCTTGTTGCTTCTTTGTTTACTTCTACTCCATTAACTTGTAAGATTGCTAGCATTCTAACAAATTGTTAGAAAACAAAAATTTCATAATTCTATTAATCAATCATTTTTCCAACACATTTCTTAAACTTATTGGCCGAAACTTAGGTGAGCTCGCCTTTCCTGCCTTTAGGAAAGTGGGCCCTCATCAAACATTGATTATATATCTCAGTAAAAAATAATGGAAATCTTCAGTGTGTTCTGAGTAGTATATCACTTGTGATACCGTCTTCACCAAAGGCTTTCTTAGGAGTCATGTTTAATAAAATATCCTCTATTTCTTCTTGTGCAAATAGCTGATCATCTGCTGGAAGTATGGGGCTTTTTATATAGTTTTTATGCCCTTGTTGTATTCATTATCATCTTCTTCATTATCATTTGGTGTGAATTCTTCCATCATTTGTTCTAATGTACTACGTGTATCTGTGGTAAAAATTTCACCATTTTCTTTAATAGTGGTAAGCAAAAAGATTGATTAATTCGGGACAGGTGTTTCGGAAATTCGTGGATTCCCGCCATTAATAGCATGAAAAAATACGATCATGACGGTCATGCGATTGACGATGGAAATCCACGTATTCTCGAAACACGTATCTCGCATTAATCGAACCATTGTGAAGGAAGAGTGATCCGATACAGTGTATTTATTATACTGCACAATAACCCTTGGAATTTTTACAGTTTCAGATAAGATTATATTATTGAGTGAATGTCAAAAAAAGTAGACTTAAATTGGAAAATATTTGAATCTAATATAAATACCTTATAATTTTTTTACTTTTTTTCACAAATTGGAAATGGTACATATGTATATATGGATTAAATCACTAATTGTTATCATTTGGTTAACAATCGCCAGATAAAATGAAGTGTTTTCTATTTGTTACACTATCATCTTCCAAAATATTCAGCTACGTCATGGCGAGTTATAAATTCTTATTAAAAAACAAACAAAAACATAGGAGATACCTAAAATGTGCATGAATATGTAATAATACTTCTTTAAACTTTCTGGTTAACATAATTTTCCCGCTCGCCTAGTACTTGATGGTGGATTAGTAATCTTTGTAAGCATATAATCGTGCGATCAAAGTTTATCTAAGGTGATCAAACTTGCCTACTAAATATTGCAAGTACAAAGATAAGAATATCTACTAATAACCAGCTTATGTACGGAATACTGAGAAATTGAGTGAAAATAATTGATTTTTTTTTTGATAATTGCAATAGCTACAATCCAAGATAAATCTTAGCATAAAGCCAAGAATGAATTGCGCAGATGCAACTAATAATCCAGATCTTTATAGGATCACCTAGTTTAATCGAAACTGAATTACTTGTGCAAAATCAATACCCAAGGGATTACATTTTGTAAATTTAGTCCAAAAACAGCTATTTCTATTCTGTTGTTTCTATCCAAGTTACTACTTGATAGGCTTAGATTTATTATAATTTCAGAAAAAAACTATGGGTTGCTGTGTATATCGTTTTGTTTTCATTTCAGCTCTACGAAAAGAAACTCCAATCCCTATTAGAAAAATACAGAACTACACGGGAAGACATGTTTGAAAATCAATATTTAGATAAGGTAATTTTGATTTTAGACGACAAAATGGAAAAAGTAAAACACAGTTGGCCGTTCAAAATTGGTCACGTCAATCCAACAGCAACAGATATAAATTTAATTGTATAAAACGAATTCTATATTTCTATTAAATTTAACCTAATCATTAATTGATGACAAATCTAGATTCGTAATATCCTTCCTTTCTATCCTATCAATTCAAATAACACGATCGCTACATTAAACAAGGCATTTCTGAAAGTTTTGTCAATATTACCGTTGCTAGGAAAGTAGCAGAAGATATAAATACACTTCAGTTATTGTGTCAAAATGGCGAAGAAAGGTGCACAGGTGCAATTGCAAGTTGAAATATCGTCGGATGAGGATTGGGAGAAATTATTAGAACGGGAAGGCTTAATAAGTTAAGCACAAAACCTCAAGACGTAGTTTCATTGTAAATTTATTATATTTACGTTACAGTTGTCGATGTTTATTCCGACTGGTGTGGACCATGTGCGGCTATGTCCGCCAACTTGAAGAAACTCAAATTGGAAATTGGCGGGGACAATTTGCATTTGGCAATGGTAAAAATAGATAAGTAGGTTAACGCTTTTGATTATCACTAATAAATACATTCCTTTCAGGCCAAGTCAGATCATATTGAATGTTTGAAGCGATTTAGGGAAAAGAGTGAACCAACATGGATGTTTTTGGCGGTAAGTTTACATCAATTAAAAAATCCATTATATTTACCCAAAATATAAGAGTGCAAAATTTTCAAATTCAGAAGGGGAAAATGGTAAACTTAATGTTTGGTGCCAATGCTCCAAAGTTAACACGATTAATTATTGAGGAACTGAAGAAAGAAGAAGCTATTCGAGAAGGAACAAAAGCACGACATGAGATGGACGTATTGGAATTAGCACCGGAAGAGCAAGTTCGTTTCGAAACAATTGAGAGGAGCAGGTTGGAAAGCGAAGAAATAGAACGCGATGCTAGGCTGAAGGCAAAGGACGAAAGATTGAACTTAGTGGCTAACTGCATACTGCAAAATTTTCAAAATTCAGGTGTTTTTGTCTTGTTCCCCTACGCTTTGGACAGAGTTGCTGCAGTGCACGACGTTTGGGACCAAGGTTTAAAGTCAGGTACACTTGAGAAGCAAACCTTCGAGAATATCAACATCGACGATATGCTGTACTTCACCGAATACCGCTTTCCTGAAACAGTCTTACAGTACGCTAAAACCCAAACGTGCAACTGTTACTTAACTAAAACTGATGATCCAGAAACAAACATAGATAATGTACTTGCAAACGCTATATATGGTACATCCCAACAACCACCCGGTAGTCCCGATTCCTTTGCACAAAAAATGCGCACTGTGGTTACCATACCCGCTACAGAAGAGGACGAAAAGGAAACAGAGGAAGAGCTCGATGGCGTCTGGGTGCCATCAAATGCAAAAACTAGAGCACTGGCTATATACATGCTCTTTAACAAACAAGCCCTGCCCCACGTACCACCTGAACCAGAGCCTATACCACCTCATATTGCGGTTGCCTTTGACGCCATCAAACGAACTGACGTGATGTCGTTGATAGAAGAGTATCGCAAAGATGTGTTACGGTTTGGTTTTTTCACTGAAGACAAACCGGAAACAGCAAAGTTAATAGCGAAAACAGTTACACACTTTGAAAAGAAAGCAGAGGAGACAACATAGTAAGTAACAAATGCTACTAATTGTGGTATTTAGTGCTGTAAAATCATGATCTTTTTATGTAACTAGTTTTAGTTCGTAGATACATGCACATGACACAAATATGAAAAGTAGTATTTAGGACAAGTAACGTACAATACGCTTATAATACAAATTTACAATGCATTTTAAAGTTTTTTATCTTATAGAATATCTTGCTATCTTTTTCATCTTCTTCAAACTTGTAGACCAATGTTAACACACATTAAAAGCTTGTAACGTAATTAATTTTTGCAAAATATATGCTTTATCTCGTAAATTACTAATTCATTTTCCTACCTATCACTTCTGAAGAAATTGCCGTAGTTAACCAGTTTCATTAATGGTGCAATACAAAACTTTGCACGAAACTTTTAAAATACTTAACAAAGTAACAAAATTAATATATTTAGTGGTGAAAAATTGGTGGTCCAACTATCGAAAAAGCACAGCGACACAGTATTAGCTTTCGCCCAACTGGGGCCTTCCTACATGAGTCCAAACGCCGTAGAGGGAGAAAAAGAATGCAAACAATTCTTCCCAAAAGGCTACGATGAACCCGAAATCGAAGAAACCGAACCGGAAGTGAAGAAGAAATCGAAGAAGAAAGGAAGGAAAGTTGCAGCACCAGTTTCCGAGGACGAAGATAAACTGAAAGCACAAGAAGAGGGGGAGCAACAGTTCATCGAAGGCGAGGAAGCCGGGGAGGGTAAAGACTTCACTCCGGAAATGGCTGACGACGATGATGAACCAGACTCGTTCATTGAATTCGAGGAAGGAGAAGAATGTGGAGTTGAGGAAATGCCCGAAGAATTGGATAAGGCTACATCGCCAATGGGCGAAGATGCTAATGAGGTACCAACACCTAGCGACGTGGCCAGCGTGAGAACGGATGTTACGGAATCTACAGAACCAGCCCCACCAGATCAAGAATCAGTTGCTGAACCACCAGCTACAGAGTAATACACGTTTTCAGAATTGTAATTAGTTCATAATACCAAGAAGGAAAAAGAACATTAGTTGATATAAACCTATCAGATAGAAATGAAATAGGTAAAAAATGCTCTGTATAGTTTCTAATAATTATTTGATATTAAACAAACTTTAATTAGCACATATATCCAGTTCTACTCCAAATTTAATTTTGTTATATATTCATAATAAGTCAATTTATTTATCTATAATTTATTAATTTGAACCTAAATAAAACACAAAATTTATAATAAATACTATTTAATTTAATATATAAATATGTACAAATATAAAATAAATTAGAATTTATTTCTTATATTATCACTATAAAATTGCATTATACTTTTTTTCCAAAACAAAAACTATTTATTTTGACAAAAAGTACAAAGGGTATGGAGGAGATGGCCATTAAAGAATTTATGCTGACAGTATTTCAATAGTAGAATTTTGTCTATACTATCCAAAAATTAGCAGCATATGGAAGTTATCACTAGGTTTTCAAATAGCCATTTCTAACGAGCAACTAATACTAAACAAGTGAACGCCACTTACAAAATGCCTGTGACTTTCCAAGTAACTTGTTACTTTCTGCACACTTTCAGCAGCTTATTTTTCATCTGTTTGTCATAATTTAATCAGAGAGTAATGTCTGCCCAACGGATCTTTAACCAAATAATTTATACGTTCAAATAGAACCAGTATTTCTTAATCATGGTACTTACTGATAAAGCATAATAGTTTTTTAATACTGTCGAATCTAA
>JARFOC010000341.1:211821-234535 GCA_031763485.1 Osmoderma eremita | reverse complement strand
CCAACAAACTCACAAATTTTTACATAGGAAAATTACATGTTATTGATTTAATAAAACAGAATAAGTTAGTTATTATTATTATGACTTCAACATTTTTTAATATTAAAAGAAATTTACGTAGGACGTAAATTTCACCTGAGTTACTCTTGTATGCATTCCTAGTTCATTGGTAAAAATGGAAAAATATTTCATTTCACATCATCGTTGTATATTTCTTATGTTTTGGCATACTGTGACTGATAAAGCATAAAGAAACAGTTTTTTAATACTGTCGAATCTAACCAACAAACTCACAAATTTTTACATAGGAAAATTACATGTTATTGATTTAATAAAACAGAATAAGTTAGTTATTATTGTTATGACTTCAACATTTTTTAATATTAATTAATTTAATATTGAGTTACTCTTGTATGCATTCCTAGTTCATTGGTAAAAATCCGTTGGAAAAATATTTCATTTCACATCATCGTTGTATATTTCTTATGTTTTGGCATACTGTGACAAAAATAATGGCAATTTGATGCTTTTTTGTGGTGACCTAATAAGCCAAACCCTGGCTATTTAAAAGAAATGAAGATCGTTTAAAAATTTGTAGAATTAGCATTAAACAGGAAATATTTGCTATGTTACACTAATAGATAAAGATTCGAAGACAAGTACTTGAGAAGCTATAGGAGCCAGCCACCTTCCAATATCACCATCATATTATGTCGTAGAGGGTGTGTTACTGTACATATTATAATCCATAAGCAATTAAGAAAATAAGTGAATATTAATGAAGATGTGGTGCCTACGTCAATAGGTAATCCTCAATACTGGACGAATTTTAATAGCTTTATATTAATTTCAAAACATTATAACAAATTTTCATACACTTCCATGCATTTCCAAAGTGTTTGTGTTTAAAATCCACTCAAACTTTATGCATCAATGGGCCTTTCTAGTAATGTAAGTAGATTCTGGATAGAATTCTAATTGGATCTGGCTATAAGGACCATTTAATCGTTCAAAATTTTTTTAAACCACAATTAGTTTTATTATTCACTACTAGTTGGTGCAAATAGTATCAATTCTCATTTAATATCTCCATTTTCTAATGTCAAAGCAAACGTTTTTATAGGTATTTCAGTATGGTTTATCAAAAGTAGTGAAAATTACCGTCAAGATCGTTTGGCAGTGTAGTGAAGTAGTTGTAAGAGTTTTAAAAATTGTTTAAAAAGTGTATAACGTAGAATATTCAGATTTATCGTGATATAAGGAAAATTTAATATTTGGTTAATACGTAGATTTGATTTAAACACCTAACCTCTAATCACTTCTGTTTGTTTACTATCGGTTTTGAAGCGTTCCAATAATGGAACAAATACGTTTGTTACTGATTATTTTGTTTATCTAGGATATGGATATAAAATAATAGGATACGGTGGCTTGAAATAGTAATATTAAAACAAAAATACCCTTACCACCTTAATGAGTGAAGAACTCTAGATACGTATTTCGGCAACTAAGTTACGATTCTCAGTAGAATCTACCCTGACAGATATGCTCTGCATCAGAACACCACTTGAAGAACACTAGTGTTCAGTCCGAATCTCCGAGCTCCCAATTTGTTGGTATCAATTCTTCTATCCAAGCTTTATTTACGATTGGGATGGGATGGAAACATTGCTAGGTTTATACACATGTTTTTAAACATTTCCGATTTTATTTCATCTCGTCCTGGCGCTTTTCCATTCTTTAGTTTTCCTAAGGCCTCAGTCACTCTTCCATGTTTATACCTACGTGTTGTCTTTCTGTTTATTTCTTCGCGTGTTATGTTTACCTGTTCTAATATATCTTAGAAATATTCTTTCCGCCTTTTCAATACTTCCATTTCGTCGGTTCAATATGTCCGTCTACATATTTTATAAAGGTTGTTTATATCGTTTTTGCTTTTCTAAGATTTTTTTACTATCTTATGAAACACTTTTTGATTGCTTTTGCTATCTTCTTCTAATTTTCCCTGAATTCTGACCATGACTTCTCTTTCGCAGCGGACACCAAGTTTAGTGATAATTCTTTACTGGTTATATCCTCCACAACTGCTTTTGGTTTTCTTTTTTAAATAATCTTTCCATTTCGTCTTTTTTGATTTGAACTAATTGTTTTATTTCTACCACGCTGTTTGTTTCTTATTGTTTTGACCATTCCACATGCTTTCTTGGCACTTTCACTAATTATTTCCATAGTTGGTTCACAATGCTCTTTTAAATATCTGCTAATACATTTTCAGTCTCTACATTTTTCATTTCTTCATACCGTTCTCTCACTTTTGGGTTTGTTAGTTTATACGATTTTATTGTTCATGTTGTGATGTCTTATATACTATTAATCGTCCCTTCTACGGCGGCCTATTGACAGTTCATCAAACACGTCAAGGCCCTTAAGGTAGCTCAGAATCTTGTTCAATGAGAAATTCTTCAGATCGGCTAGGAAAGTAATTTGCTTCCCAAAGTACCTAATTCAGGTGACCACGGGACAGCAGCACGTAACGTGCTCTACTATTTCTTCGTCCTCCATACAAAGTTGGCATCCAGTTTCTTCCAATAACCCGATTCTGTGTAGGTGTTTTCTGAGACTGCAGTGACCTGTAAACACAGAAGTAATTATTTTGACCCTTTTACGGCCAAGTTTTACCAATTCTCGAGTTCTGACATGAATAGGTGAGATGCACTCTTTCGCATGTTCCAAACCAAGAGAATTGCTCCAAAATTAGAGCACTTTCTGTTTTAACCAGAAACTAATTTGTTATTTGGCTTTCGAAGTTGATACACCAATTGCCGGTTGTGAACCCTGGAAGCACCGCGCCGCATCCTTTTTTGTATTCCTATGTTTCTTAATACTAGTTACTACTAGGAAGTGGCCACTGTTTATTTGTAGGCCTCTTTTAACCCTCGCGTCAATTATCTGTTTTTTATTCCTCCTCTACTAATACATAATCTAGTTAATTTTTATCCTGTGTTTGGTTGTACTCATGTGTATTTATGTATGTCCTTATGCTCATAGAATGTGTTCGTTATAACATTAAGTTGACAATATTCCAACATTTCCCCATTGGTATTTCTTTTATTTTCTTCATGTTGACCTATTACTGTGGTACATGTCGTCTCTTTTACCCACTCTACTATTAAAATCTAATACATTTAAGGTTCCTTTACTTTCTTCAGTAACCAATGTTAACTCCTCCCAAAATTTCTCTTTCATTTCAGCTTCTTTTTATATTCATCAGGTCCGTACACGCATGCCACCGTCATTATACTTTCATTTGTTCTCTTTATTTCTACTGTTAAGATTCTTTCGGAATACGCTTCCGATTTACACACTCTATTAACTATTTTTTGCATGAATTATGGCTCTCACGCCTGCCGCTGCTCACCTGTATATTAACAAGTGGCCATTATCTAATTCTACGATCACTTTATCCTTGGTCTTTGTTTCGGACACTGCTAAAATATCAAGCTCTGCTGATTCATTTTCTTTTTCTTGAGTCTCTATTTTCCACAGTGCCTTTCTTATTGCATTTTCAGAATTATTTCCTTCTCTTTGCCTGTTCAGCAATTTGTTTTCGTCCGTAGTCCCTAATGGCTTATCTAGTTTTTTTAACACTATTATTTTATGTTTTCTCCAACATTTCTGTCCTGTTATTCCAGGTGTACCTTTCTTCGTTGAAAATGATCTTTTGGAAACCAACTTAGACTGGCCTATTCTCACTTTATGTCCTTTACTTCCCTTTCTCTTGTCATTTTTTGTGCTGTTCTCTCTTGTTTTCTTAAATCACTAGTGATATTTACTATATACTGGTGGTTCATTATCTCTTTTCAGTTTATGTTTATTCCTCATTATTTCTATCAACATTACTCCTCCAATTTTCCTAAGTTTCTTTGCTTCGAAATTTATATTTAAATTACCTTCAATGAAATTTCCAGCATTCTTCTTCATATCTTTTTCTATACTTTCAGCTTTTAGTCAGCCTATTATTATAGTTTTATTTTCTTTTCATTTTCCCCATTTCCTCAAACCTGTCCTCTGTATTTTCTAACTGTTCTATCCTGATTTTCGCCTCTTTAATTTCCCTCCCCGTGGCTAAATTCTCTTCTCTAATTAGCCCTAATTCTTTCTTGTACAAAGAGTACAATAGTCTTCTGGCTTTGTATCCTTCATAAATTCGATTAATATTTGCCTTTTTTCTTCCATTTCTATTCTTTTTAAAAGCTTTATCCTAAATGTTTCTTCGTGATTGGTTTTATTAGTTGACAGCACCGCAGTAGAAACCTAACTGGAATTGTCTTCTCAGAAGTTAAGTTCCTTTCAGTGTCATCTATACAGATAACCTATTTTGATACAACGGTTTTTGATCACTCCCAACTGTCTGGGCCTATTTTTGTGTTTTCTGCTTTTTACTTACTTAAAAAAGATGATGGACATTACATTGAAATTTGTTTATATTCCTACTTAACTTCAATTAATATTACCACTCCGCTAATGAAATTGCACTATTAGTTAGCGTTTTTAAACTACTTCTCTATTGCCCTCGCATGAAAGGGGTTCGTGTTGGCTCAATTTATCGGGTTTAAACACGGAGCACTATAAATGCGTATAAACTCTTTCACGGTCAAGCCTAAACTCCAAAATATATTATATGGGTTCAACTTTTGGTTTCTAAGTATATCTAATGGCTACATTGTAAATACTGAACCACACCAGGGAGAGGAGAAGCTATTAGAAGCTACTAACTTGGGTTAGGAGCATCAGTCGTAACTACTTTTGGACGGAGAATGAAAAAAATATTTTAGACCAAAAATTCAACCTTTTTATAAAAAAAATCACGGGGCTACCACTAATACGAGATATGAGCAAATTACAATACGGATGTACGGCTACCATTAGAAAAAACAGATTGGTGAACTGTCTACTACATAACAATTCAATGAAGAAATCAATCAGAGGTTCCATGAACTCTACATTGACTACAAAGGAGATATAATTATCATGCAGTTGAAAGACAATTCCGTGGTACATCTCCCTTCAAATAGCTATGATGTAATGGTAGAAATGGCTTATGCAATTTACCAATACAATACCCGTATGGGTTGTAGATTTAATAGACAGACACATTGCAAACCACCGCCCTAAATTACGTACTTAAGAACAAATGGTGGTGGCAAATTTTCATCCTATTTTTACACCAAATTTAAAATGAGGAAAAGAAAAGGCAAGCTTTGTGCGTCTGTATAAAATTTGCGTACTTTGGATTTGCTAAGTTTTACAAGCGAAATTGTATCAGCATACCTGCTGCTGAATCCTTGACAATCTAACAACAAAAGCAAGATCAGGTGCATTGTTTCAAAACATTGCAAAATCGGTTTCTAAGAACCGGTTAGTTTCACATTATCCAGTAGCAGCAATAAAGGTGAGAGGTATGTATAGGCAATGCAACTTTTGGAGGCGGCGTAGGTAAAATTAACCTGCACCCAGTGGATCTCTTTAAATCGTTTCAAAAAATTTAAATATACTAACATTTTTATTCAAGCACTTATGTGGTATGTTATATGTTTTAGGTTTTGTTTTTCCTGACCTTTATTTAGTAGCCGGTGGTTAATCATTTAGGGCATCTATCTTTGCGGCGTTTAAAAGAGGTGCGGCATTTATTATAATGCGGCGGTTATCTCTATCTCAAAACAGTTGTATTACAACTTACATTAGTTTTGATACAAAACGACTTCGTTTTAGTATCACATACGGAATTCAATCTGAATGCGGTTAACGGGGATTCCTCTACCTACTTGACGTTGTTTCTGTGCACTTCCCATAAGGGTGCGGCTTTTTTTAGAGTGCGGCGACTATTAGAATGCGGCGGTTATTAGAATAAATACGGTACATAAATTAAATTTAAAAATGTAAAAACTCGAAAAAGTTTTGGCAGTGAATAGGTTAAAAGAAAATTCTGAACGATTGGATGGATATACCCATTGCCAGCACTGCATCTGTTTGCCGCGTCAGGTATAGTATTGTATCTACTTTGTAAATTAAATAAAATAAAGTAAATTAAAATAAAAAACACATTCAATAGTATCACAGCTTCTTTTCAAAAATTCAAATCCGAAAAATCATGCAATCACATCAATTCAAAAATAGTCCATCACTGTCAGCATAAAAAACATCAATAGCCTACGTTAATGCCAACCCTACTGTAAACTATTAGACATAATGCTGGACGTGGAGGGCAAAAGATCACTGCAAGAGATTGGTGTTAAAGCCATTTGTTTACTATCAATTCTTTCAATATTTTGCGAAACCCGCTCGACATTTTGCAGTGGTATTGTCTGTAATTGATGTAGAGTTCCATTCGATGTTCTTTCAACGTGTTGTGCATTTGTTAAGTTAGATTGGTTATTCATAGAACGATATTTACAACTTGTTATAAGGTGTCTTCTCAGATTTCTCGCTTGTCTGAGCATTGCTCCACACAGTGGACAAGTCCCTTAAATATTAATAGGAATAAACAATGCAAATATCGAATGTAAATTCATACTAATTACCAGGTTGGTCAGATGCCCCTCGAATTTTAGGTGTAGGAGTTTGGCCCGTATTGTTAACTGATACTGGTATATTTTGCACTAGGATAGGTGTGTGTAATGGTAAATTACCTAAAGCTGCTGCTGAGGACGATACGCTAACTAAATTCATTTGTTGTGTCCAACTTGGTGCTAAAATTTATATTATTATTGTAATAATTAATTTACCAAAGTAAATACAGCTAAATAAGATTTGATTCAATGAAAAACATTTGCCAAGCCAAAATATAAAAACTATTAAAAATAAAACAAAGGGATGTGACACAAAAAGAGCAAAGCAATAAAAAAATTACATGTGCTTTCTTGTTGTTCAGCCAAAGAACTACCATTTCCATCAGACTGAATATATGCTTTTGGCCATTTATTATTCTGACCTTGGCTCATTGGACTCCTCATTCGTTTTGAACGCTTTTTTCTTTTAATCATCGACTCTTCGTCTTGGTTTATGCTAATTTGTGACTGAACTAAGTCTTGTGCTTTCTGAAACAACAGCATATAGTCTTGGACTACTTAAACACTGTATAATTATTACATTTAACTCATTTTTAAGGGCGTGTTGGAGAGATTCATTATTCATATGAGTAGGTGAAAGTCCTTGTATATTCAGGCAATGTGCTGCTTGTAAAAGAGACGGTAATTGATTGGGGTCGACACTAACCTCACCTCGATACACAAATTCTAATAAGGCTTCTAAATCTGAGGCTTGGACACCAGCTAACATTACTACAGGGTGCTTGCACGTGGTACTCTGAACATAGCAAATTATAAAATTAGCTACAATTAAAGTAACATCGATTCTTTTTACCTTTAACAGATCCAATAAAAATGGACTCGCTGCACACAATACTACTTTATGAGCATGGAAAGTCCTTCCACCGGCAGCTAAAGTTACATCAACTAACTCGTCTTGGCATCTAAGCAACTGTACCGCTGATATTAAAGATGTTCCATATTCTCCCCACGTAAGATTATATAATTGTGTCGAAGACATGTTTAAATTGAATTTAACTAGCACTTAAATGTAACAAGCAGAACTGCTTCACAAGGTCCTCAAGTACTTGGTATAAATATACTATTTTGATAACATTCACAAATAATCCCGCGACAAAAAGGGGAAATTCAAACAACTTTCTAATATGTTTTCTAGCAAACTGGTTCAATGTAAGTACCACAAATAACTTTTATTTATAAAACGTAAAATAAAATCTAACCTTACTTTTATCCTGTTCAAAATATAATTTTCTTGTAAACAATCTATTTCCAAAATAGTGTTCCTTTTTGAAAAATTTATATTTGACTGTATTTGAAAGTGTATCCAAATTTAAAATTGGGTTAAGCATACAATCAACAGTTCATACAATAACGCGTTCCATATTGTATAACCATCACTTTATTAATGAACGTACTCAACGTGTTACTTAGGTAGCCTATATAGAGGGAAGTGAAAATCATTATTGAGTTGTTGGCGTTCGGCCAATAGGGTGCTTCGAAGAATTACAAAGGAACATGAGAGCATTGTCACAAACTTTATTATTTTAACTTCATTATGTATTAAATAAATAAAGGTAGCTTTCCCGACTCCTAACGCAATAAAGACTATCGTACAAACGAGGTATAAGTTCGGTCCTAAATACGGTAACTCAGTGACGGTCCCCCGCCTATAACAACTGCATAGTTGTATTTTCTCTCATTTCGAAGATGACATATGGATTTTGCTGATTCCTTGATTTGATTTCTTAACCAATTCCAAGCGAGGACCCAATATTAGTTTCAAATTTGCATAGCAACTAAAATTAGCATACTTTACACAACAACTTATGTAAATCATTATCGATAAAAGCTTTAAAATTATTTAAAACAGTATTAACCATTGAGAGATTTTCCAAAATAAATTTGAATAGTTTTGAATTTATAATAGTGTTCTTTATACCTTCTGTTTGTTTCAAAAATTGATTGGTGTCAAGTAAAACAATTAACTGTTCGTCACACACCGGAATAATATAGTAAGGATAAGTGGGGTATTTAATATTAAAATTGCGTGCTATCCCTCTGGTGGTCTGCGTACCCAACTAAACCGATTACAGCCCAAATCTCATATATTTTAAACTTGACAGGATGCATAATACCAACCGAAATTCTATTCATTCTTCTATACAATTTTTTTTCGCACAATGTCATTCACAAAATGTGCCAAAAAGTGTATGCATTCTGCCGTGCAGATTTTTAAGTTTCTATTTCCAACTATAATTGTGTTCAGAAACTGAGCGCACAAGTTGCACAAAAAAACACGCATTAGCGGTTTGGATTAACGCATTCCTGCAAGTTATATTTACAATTGATCTTTTTGCTTACCATAAGGAGTACCATAAACACACTGTTCGGATTACTCCTGCCGCACAAAATTGTTAAATGCACTTATTTTTCAAACACAATAACGCACCAACCAGCTTTAACAATAATTTTATTCACGTACTGACTTCTACAATAGCAACTTAGAGGCTAAGGAAGGAAAACAATTCGCTCTAACATTAATCTACCCTACTCAACAAAAACATAGCCATTAGGAATATAATTACACTAAAAAGTACATTCGGGTCCAAGTACCTGGCGATGAATTATTTTTAGCTCGACGTAGCGGTACAAAAATGCTGCGTACTAATTCAAAACATGCCATTTTGGCGACAAATTGCTTCAAGTAATGATGTCAATATCGAAATTGGTTCAAGCGTTCCTAACGAAGGGCGGTGCCTTTTGTAACTTTTGATAATGACAATTGACTTTACAAAGTTGTTTTGGCAACAAATAGGTTATCAACTATGTTAACATCTATTTATTTAAGTCTTATTTATATATTTGTAATGTAGATCTATGTATTAGTGAAATTATTATTTAGGGAGATATTGATGGCGATATTATGATGATGATAACCAGTGAACCTATATATAAAAGTGTATATATTACGATATTACTTTATCCAACCACTACAAAAGTCAATAATAGATACATTCGCTGTGCGCAGGCGTGGTCACATGGCAAACCGAAACCTTTCAAAAACATGTTTCAAAACTCTATATCGCGAAGAAACGCATAATCATACCTCTCTACTTGCTTAAAATTGGATTAAAAGTAAAGGTATCGAGTAAATACTCTAACCATCGTCTGTTGGAAAATGGTCTAAAATACAGATAATATATTATCAATCCATCGTATAATGAGCAAATGACCCAACACTTTCTTGGTTCTTAGGCGTTTTTTTTTGCCACGCAGCGCTGTGGTATTATTTCAAAACATGGCATTTTGACAACAAAAGCGGTTTAAGTAATGACATCAAAATTGAAACTGATTCAAACGTTTTTGAACCGGTGTATAAGACCGCTTCAAAATATATTTGAAAGTAGGGTGGCCCTTTTTGTAAATTGTGATAGTAACAATTGACTTGCTGTCAAATCGGTACCATTGCAAAAATATGCATTTTAGCGAACGAAAAAATTGATGACGAATAACAGGAAACCGCTTCAAAAACATGTTTCAAAACTCTATGTAGCGAAAAATACGCCTCCTTACTTCGGTCAAATCAAACATACAACGATAGTATTTTTTCTCTATAAATTAACCTTTGGATTCAAGTATGTTTGTATAATAATTTTAATTAGTCCACTTTTGTCATAGTTGAAACCATTTGCTATAATTTGTTTATATTGTCAGAAGCCACAGATAACAATAGTTAGATAATTTATTAAAAAAAAAAAACCCGTTTTCAGTATTATACTTTCCTGCCGATGTATAAAATTCATGTCTAGGCCGACGAAACCTCAATTTCCGAAGCTATATCGCTAATAATTAGTATCTATATAAAAAAATGAAACGTTAAGCAAATGTATATAGGGTATTTTTAGAGAAAAGTAGCTTTAATACATATGCCTGTGTTAAGCAGTTATCCAAAATACTACTCACTAAATATATTTAAACTAATTTTTTTTCTAAATTCATAAAAAAATAAAGAAAGCTTTCAAACTAGGTCTTTTTTTTTACTATTATCTATTATTCTTATCTAACCATGTACAGGTTCGTTGAATGCCCGGGGGTTATTGTTACGTCCTTTTTCATTTATACGGAGAATATACAGAACTTATCGCTATTGTAGTGTATACGTAGTTATACATATAACGTCACACGATAAGTTCATTTACTTATTGTAATTTTTCTAACACATACGCAGGTTGAAAATTTTCTTGCTACATTATTATGCCCGTAATCCAAGGAAAATAATAACGTCACACCCAAGACTAATATTTAGGTAAATATTTAGAAAATGAACATAACTAACATGGAATCCCTTTCTTTAATGACATTGGCGAATGTACTTACATATCTGTAAATAATATACATTATATATTGTTTATATATCTATTTAACCGGCGATATATTTCCTTTGTAAAGTACCATGCCAAACAAAAATAATAATCTGGGTTGCGTCGCAGTATTCTGGAGAAAACAAATGTCAATATTAACAATATTACGGATATTATATCTGGATCAGATCAGCGATAAAAAAATTTAAAAAATGCTGCTCTTTATGTTCTAACGTAATTTATAGACGGGCAATAAAACAACGGGAGAAAAATATGGTAGATATTACAAAATATGTTTTGCAATACCTATGTGATTTGATTGCAAGAACATTATCACTCATAATCAATTAACGAAAAGCAGATAGATATCAAAAACGTAGAAATTTGCCATTACATGTTTTAGGTAGGGAAAATACGCGCATAGGTAGCATAGGTATACAAAGCATGTTAAAGTAATTCCGGAAAACGTGCAATGCCAGTCGGCGATTGCAATGTGAGGCAATTTATTCTGAATAATCTCAAAATTTATCAGGCAAAATACTTGCAATATTTTTCACAATAAAACACTTTACATTGTGCTTCTAAATAGATATAGTATTTAATGACATGCACGACAATTTTATAAAAAATCTAGCCCGCAGAACATCCTTTCCTCCCCCAATTTTGGGAATTAGTTCTGGGTATGAAGATCTTAACATAAATTTCAACTCAAACGGTCAAAAATAAATAAACTTCACAGGAATTCTTTAACACAAAAAACAATGGAATGTATAGTAAAAGAGAAAAACAAACTGACAAGAGATTATAGATAACCATTTGTTGTTGCACCACTTGTCATCCCATAACCAATATATACAAGATTCTCTTAAATTAGACTCATTGATTATTTACAAAATTAAGGTAATTGGGGAATAAATTGTGGTCTTTAAGTCTTCTTGGAGACCGTTTGATAGCTTATTTCGTGTATCTGCCCTAATGTAACCTCATTGAGTTATGGAGAGCAAACACGAAGTGGTTTGTCATCGCGTAATGCTGTGCACACAAATGTCTGTATGATATTATACCAGTCAGGAATTAAAAGCAAAAGTTGAATTGATTTGGGATTTACTTATGATGAAGATCCATATTAAATAATCAAATAAAACTAAGTACAGGTTACAATCTTCACCTATTGAGTGAAGAATAGGTCTTCGAAGTACATTATTTCGTTAGTTTAAGTTTTTATTTCTGCGAATCTATGATCGAACTCCTAAAATAATTGTTGTAATATATTGGTGTAACGGCCTTTTGAAAAATTAATGGAATTTGATTTCGGTTCAGAATCCAATGTCACTTTTAATAGGGGTAACATATACTGAAAATATTTTACATTTACAGCCCAACCAGATACTACTTTTTATTTTAATATATCGACTATAAAAACCCATTTTTTTAAGGGTTCTCATTCTCATTCATAAAAATATGAATAGGCACAAATTGAAAAATGAACGTTGCACACTTTTCTCTCCATTACCATCTTACCAAAGTGTAATGTTCTCATATCGGACTCGATTTTTGAAAAGACTGTTGAAATATTCGGTGATTAAGTGCAATGGCTCTTATGTAGTAACAACATTCGTCACATTTGCGGTAATTATATATTTTTCTCCATAAACCGCCTCTTTATTAATAAAACAATAAAAGTCAGTTGGAGTCTCCTCCAATATGAGCTACTTGTTGGCAAATTTGATACCAATCCAGTATTCTTACCTGTCACAGTAGACCATCTGTTTATCCTGAAAGTATTAAAACGTATCTTCAACTTTTGTAGCTTTTGTAAATCAGTAATAAGGTTAGCAATAACATCTACATTTTTATCAATAATGCGAATAAAGATCATTGGTTGAGCTATGTCCTTTAACGTCACCACCGCAATCAAGTGCAATACTGAAATATTTCATACGATTTAAAATATACGTTTTTTTCGCTGCTTCTAACTTTTCGCGTAATAGTTTGTGGAAGCAAACTATTTTTTTCCTGCTATAGGACATCTTTTACCCAAATTATTTCAATTATATCTAATCCAGCATCTTCAAACGATTTACTCTCTACTGTAATTAAATGTTCAGGTTAATAGCCTAGTTTAACTGGCGTTCAAATTCTCAATTAAATTCAGTCAGCGCAGTTATTTTTTTCTTAAATCTTTCAGTCCATTGCTAATTCTAAATCTTGCAAATTGAGGAACCACTCGATCTCATAAGTGTTGCTGTCGAACCGGATGTGAACAGCGGGTCATAGGTTGGACTGGCTTCCAATCTATGGCTAAATTATGATGAGATTTATTTAAAATTCTAGTTCTCTTTTCTCATTTTTAAAATAGGTTTATTGGGATTTTTAAATAAAATTCTGCTTACAACGTATTCACTTTAAAAGATATGTATTTTTATGTAAATTGATTGTTGTATCTACTAATTATAAAATCAATAATAAACGACCAGCGTTTACAATGACTAAGAAAAAAATTATCACAATTAAATAAGTTAATAAATATCTAGATATACGTATTACAATATTCTACAATAAGTAATATTATAGGCTCGTAAAAAAGCAACCAGTAACAACAGTTTTCTAATTTGTTTTAGCAGAACTAATGCTATAGACTTTAGCTAGGGCCTCGTAGTAAATCGTATTATTGTTGGTGTGGGTGTGTCTATCCGATATAAATAAATACATACATGCATCATAATGAGTACAATCTCATCTTCATACCGGCACAATTGAACCATTGACGTCAATCGATTTCGACTAAATACAGTGAACTGTATTTAATCGAAATAGCAAACAATTCGCACAAGCAACGTATTAAACGTACCATATGTCGTGCGTATATTAACGGCTGGTATGATCATTTACACCTTTCAACATTGCATAAACTTCCCATTAGCAAATCTGTAATAATTATCTAATAAAAACAGTTATTACTTAAGCTAGGCGGGTATCAGGTGACCATCCACTTCGATTCTTATTAGAACTATAAAAATATTGGTGACTGTTTTGTTATTAAAACGAATGCAAATTAAGACCTCATTTGAAATTATAAATAATCACCTGATCGATGTCTGTGTAGATGATAATTTCAATTCAGACGACCTTAACACAGAGTAAATTCTGTTTACTGCATATAGGTGCATTATATCAAGTTTTGCACTATTGTACCGTACTGAATTAAACAAAGCGTTCGGCCGTCCCAGTTTACTTTCTTTTCTTCCTTAACCGAAAGCTGACTAATCCTCTATGTGACGTGCGTGCAAAAAATCACGTTCGCCGAAAGTACAATTAAAAATTAAAATCATTTTACAATTTGCCAAAATAAATGGTATTTTTCATGTACCAGCCCACGCACAAGTATTAAATAATGAATTGCTAACAATAAAGAAAGCATTGTATTGTTTTAACGAGTCGTGTTATCTCAATGCCACAGTCTTTGTGTTAACTTCTTTTGACGTAACAATAACATTGGGTTATGCCCGAATTGCTACGCCATAATTTTTGAGGCGTAATAATTCCTAATGCAAAATAACCGTTGCTTTGTGAAAATACTCGCTTTTATTATGATTGCATTTTTCATTTCAATATCCTAGGAATTCAGTACCTATTCAATAATTGATTTTTGTCATCATTTAATATATGTTTTACGTAATAACTGTTGTTTCTGATTTTATTAGTCCTATGTCTTCAGTCTTCTTGATAACCTAATTATATATACACTGATTAGCAAAGTAATTTACCACAATACGCCACAGAGTAAGATGATGATGGTAAAATACTTTGCTGAATTCATAATTGCCCTAAACAAAGTGATAATGGCTATAAGACATACTAATTGATTCAGTCTTTTCGCGCGTTAATTAACACGTCTGTACCTTTAGCAATCAGTACAGTTTGGTCAAAATTTATGTGGCTACACTTTAGCATTCCCCTGCTGATTGGCGTTCTTATATAACTGGAACAGTTCTATCACAGAAATCGTTTGCAATTGCTGTTGCGCAGGCGACATTGTCGTCGCCGTATCTTCCGTCTTCGGACTAGTGGCAACGGCTTGCTGATCTTTCGGCGACGCAGTCGACAGTTCTTTAACCTTTTTCAATTGTTCTAACGCCTCGTCGTAGCTAGGCAGACCGGAAACTATCGTGTAGCTAGGCAATGACTCACTCTCCGCGTTCGCAACTTCTATGTCTTCACGTCGACGCTCTTCAACTGTAACCAAGAAGAACACGAAATTGTAATTATCATTCACGTTAACTGTATACGATAAGATATTATTTAAATTACTAATTATTATAACTGCTTTTTGGCAAGAATGGTGTGTAGATATTTATCGGTAAGAAAGTTAGCTCTTTTTTCTTTGTTTTTTTAATTTGGATAATTACTAATCACGGCATTAATGTGCAATTATACCCTTTAATAATCAGTGTACTACTAGTACAATAATAGGATCAACACTAAACGCTAACAGATAGTTGCTACGACCTTCTGCTAAAATTATAATTGTCGGGAGTTTGGACCAAGAATATTTTACCAATACTTTTCTGAATGTCGCGTCCTCCAACTTACCAAGAGATTATTGTAAGTCAAATTACGTACAACCGTATAAAGGTACCAAATTGAAATACCGTGGGATTAATACGCTCAATTAAATTTATATTTGGACTGGGCATTCTGGTTTGCCATAAAGTTTATCACACTGCTTAATTAGTAATGTCACTGTATCACAAACAGACAAATAATAATTTTATGTTGCTGTAATATGCTTTGTTAAAAGTGCATGATTTTGCTGAAGGTCTCAATAATGAACCAACTAATTTTTAAGGAAACCGAATGGTTTCTAAATAATTTTCAGTAAGAAAAGTTTTGGATTCCACACTGAGCATTTTATACGCTTATTAACATGACAGTTATTATAATTTGATAAAGTTTTCAAATTTGCCGCGTTATATTATTGAAATCGAGTAGCACACAACATACCACATACGCCTCAATTGTTAACTATCAGGGTAAAAGCTGGGGTTTACATGGGTTGCTTCCCAGCATTTCCTATCTTTGCCTCTATAATCTCTGCCTACTTTATCGCTGTAAACAGCTTCAAATCTTGAATCATAGGACAACGTCCTGTATTAAAATTTATTCTACGTAAAATCACACATTCTAATTTTAGATCGCTTACAAAATTCCATAGATTACTATGAGTAATTTTATTAATAAACCTCATTTTATTCATTTCCTAGTAATTATTCTTTCCACAAGCCACATGTTTACTGATAATTTAATAACGACACAAACTCTTTCAAAACAAACAAGATGCATATCATATACATAAGCCCGCTTTTAACAGCGATAATGTTAAAATCGTACGAACACAACTTCACATTTAGCAAATGCATTAGTAATGTCAAATCTAGTGACATTTCGTCCTCGTAGCATGTCTTCAATTAGAGCGTTGCCAGTTGCATAGATAAGGTAAGTTGTCAACGCGCTTACTTGACATTTGTCATTTTAACGTTCTATTTAGTATTGAAAGTTTTCGTATTTTTTTAACCATAACCTATCTATATATCTGCCAAACCATATGATATGCTTTGTAGTGCGTGGCAACCATGTTATGTAAAGACGAAATGCCAAAAGTCAGTTGTTTAATTGCAAGAGCTATAATATGGCTATAAGTGTCAAGGTGACGGACAATCAAATTTTTGCTTCTACAGTCTGCCTATACTGCGTGCACGCGCTCGTGCAGCGCGTAGGCAACCATGTTAGACAACAAATGTATTTCTCCGATGTATGTATTAGATAAAGATGAAGCAATATATTCGCCAGCGTTTGCACAGCGGAGTAGTGCGTGTTCTATTCTCACAAACTGAAACATCTAGTTGTTTGGTTGAGTGTAGGTTTTCACGACCATAGTACTTTGTGGAAATGCTTTCCGAATATTGTCACGTTGTAATATCTATACTTACCGTTTCGATGAACATGCTCTCAGCTTCTTTAGAAGTTGTCAAAAGACTGATGTTGTTTTCTCCTGTTCCTTGTTATATAGGACATTCCTGTTCCGCTCCGTTGAACCGTATCCTTTGCGATTTGGTGATTTCGTAGTGCCAATTTTCAAGCATACCCATCCACGCGATTGAAGTTGTTGATTTTTCATTAGTTCTATAGGTTCACGTATAATTCTTGGGTTATAGTGGGTCGCCCTGGCTAATATCCGTACGTCGTAATCTAAGTGGTGGTTCCCTTATTGATGCAGGTGTTTAGCTACCGCTGATTTCTCTGTATGTCCTAGTCGTGCGTCTCCTTCTTGCTCTTAAACTCTGCACTGTATTCTCCTTCCTGTCTGTACGATGTAGCTCCCTCCACAATGGTACCTTAGTTCATATATATATATATATATATATATATACATATATAGTTTGTCTTTCGTCTGCAGCTTCGGTAGTACATCCTTGGTATGTGGTGGCAATTGTTCTGATTTCTGTGACACCTAGCCGTTTCTTTTACTCGTTACTGAGCTTGTTATTAATACTTGAGTCCAAACTTTTTATTTTCTCTTATTTTAGCTTGACACCATTGTAATAGGTAGGTAGAAAGAGAAAATGAAATAACAGAATCAAGAAATTTAGCAACTTTTGTTAGTCAGAAAATTAACTATACATAATTGTTGTTTAATTAATCTAAGTATTAGTTTAAAAATGTAAAACGTATTATTATGTGCCTATAATATTTCTAAGAATGTAGTAGCAAAATGAAAAACATTACGAGTATTACTACCAATATTATTTAACCAATCACACCTCGCAAAGATTTTTAATTTAATTTATTGATACTAATAACTATCACGAGATGTTAAAAACATCAGCAATTCGCACGTTTTCGAAGCTGCGCAAAACGCAAAACAATCATAAGTAATGTAAATCAACATTATGTTTTTCCGTAAAATGAAAACACGGAAAACATCACTTAACCATTCCTTACGCCGATATTTAATTTGATTTGCTTGTAAGGTTATAGCTGTAAATGTATCAGGTATAGGTTGAGACAATGTTACTTGGTCAACTATTGTACTTGTCAACTATAGTTAAGTACACATTTACACGGTTATTTTCGTATTGAGTGGAACAGGTTGGTACAGTAGTAAAAATAACTTTTATGTACTCTTCATATTCTTCGCAAACAACACAGTTATGCGAAATGCTTAAATTATGAAGAAACAAATAGTCACTCAGTCGTTTCATTAATTTAATTGCTCCATTGAGTAATGCGAACGTTTGAATTTTGGATAAACATCAAACACAATGATTTATTTCTGGATTTAACACCGTAATAAAGTTTTGAAAGGACTCAAACTCCTTGTAAATTATACATACAGAATGAATTAGGCACTTTCCATTCTGGCTATAGGAATTAGTGTATAACATGGTGATGGATGTATAAGAGCTCCCTTAGCTGAAAAGAGTCCGCGCAACAGTAAGAATTATGCGAGCTGCTTCCCATGTGTGTTGGAGCGGGAACTGCAGCATACAGAGGTTGCGCCTGTTAGATATACCTGTTAATTACTTGTCAGTTCTCATAGAGTGTATCACCGCTTAATGTGCTCTGTGACATAGTTGGGCGACGTTTACTGGCAGACTTATGAAGTTCCGCCAAAAACTGTGTATTAAGGGGTTAATAATGAAGTACTATGCTGCTAAAGAGAATTTCAAAAAAAACTACAATTATAAGTACTGGCGATTTGGCAAAAATTACTCGTGATTTATTTGATCATGTGAAATTTCCAGGTAGGCTTATTCGAAACATTCCAACGATACAAAATACAGTTCTAGAGTTTGAGACCACCGGAACTCTTGTTAATTCAAAAATGTAATTATTACACTTTGTATTATACTTGTTGTTAAGAATTACTGCTTATTTGTTTTGCCTCACAAATTTAGAAGTAATGGTTACAATACAAAAATATTATAGAGTATTTTTCAATTTTATATAATTATATTTTATAATATTTGATTTAATTTTAGTATGATTATCGTCATTTAAACTAGTTTAGTACCGAATCACACTATTGAAACTCCTCCCACCGATTCTAATGCTGATGAATGGGATCCAACTAATGTGTGACGTGTAAGGGGCAGGCTAGCGCCCGTTAGTCCCGTCTTCTTATAGTCGACCACCTAAATCATAGCCTTCTATAACCAGATCAATTACTTCCGCACTGTATATCCATACGACACACACTTTTATGTTGTGGAGCCTATTTTCACTTGAATACTTATTATGGGTATTTTATTTCATATACGTTTCGGTAGTTCCCATAATACAAATACATAAAGACATAATTACCTTATTTCCTATTCTAACAGTAATAGTATTTATTAAAGAGAATTCCTCCCTATGTATACAATTACCAGTATCTGAGTAACTTCCAAGTTGAAATGTCCGTAATAAAAGATGATGTATACGGACAAGAGAAACAGTCAACAACAATCATAAAATACCAAACAACTGACTTATTCATTCTTAGAGATAGTACTCCTCCAGAATTCTTTATGAATGTTCATCACATACAATAAATACAGATGACGTTAGAGACATATTCACAATAAACTACTACCTAAATTTTACAACTCGGGACTTTCTTCCCATTCTGATATTCCTAGAAACCCTAGTTGTTAAATTACAGAGCCTTGTCAGATATTAAAATTGAAATTGAAAATAATTCACATAAACAAAATGTCCATGTAAATCTTTTATGAGCTTATAAAATATGATTAGCAATTAAAAAGTAAAAATTCCATCCTCAGAACTTATTTGTATTAACTTTGCTTTAATGATTTATACTTATACTCAAATTGATCTTGTGACGTAATAGGTTGTTGCGAATTCGATAATTACAAATGTAAATGTTTTATGTTGGGACGTACCATGCATGAAAGCAATGACAATAAAATTTGTAATAATATATGTATACCTAAAATACTAAATTTTTTTACAATACTTTTTTAATTTAATTTAATTGCTGAGACACTTTGGGGAATCATCAATATTTCTTCTCTGAATTTCTTTCTAAGCCAATCAAACAAATTTAGACGAAAATAATTTTCAAAGATGATGTGATTTTCAAACGTTAAAGAGACGTGATGTGAAATTTAAACTAAAAATGATAAATTTAAGCAAGAAATTCCGGCAGTTGTGTCCTAAACCATCGAAAAGAGTACATGTCATGGAAAACACATCACTCATTTCAGCTCCTAAAGAAAGAGATAAAGTATACTATTACAGAATCCCTATAGAGAACGTAATAGCATTGATGAGAGAAGTATCAAACATTTGGACGAAAACAAAAAATTATTAGAAACCGGTGCATGTCACAAAACCGTTTTCAAATCGGTGAGAAATTCTATGAACAGTTATAGAGTACGTCCGTGGGAAACCCGCTGTTCATGTTTATGAATGAGTTAGAAACACATATAAAAAAGGACATTATAGAATGAGATATGTGAGGCATTTGATACAACAAAATATACGGTAGAAAACTGTCTAACAAAATTAAACTCACGATTTTGATTCGATAAAATTCACAACGGAAAAAAAATGAACAATCGTCTACTATTCTTTAATCATTTAGTAACTAAGACCAATAGAAGATGAGAACTAGACATATGTATACAGAAAAGAAAACAACACAAACAGATTCTTAATCGCGGATTCGCACCAATGTGAGCGAGGTAAGATGCCGCGGATTAACTTCAAGTGTGAATAAATTAATTAAATTCAATTGAGCCAAAACAATACGAAAAAGAGTTAAAATACATAGTTATATTGCAAAGCACAACAGTCAGTCGCTACCTTAAGAAGACCCAATATATATAACACCCTGGAAACTCCACAACGATAACGCTGGTAGACCACGGCACTAAAAGAAAATTTTTTTAATTACCCTTTCAGGTGATAACGAAAGAAATTAGCGAGTTTGTAAAAGATCGAAACATAAAAATCTGTTATATATCGTGGAACACACTTCGTAAACTTTTAAGAGACCCAAAAGATACACTGGAGATGAAGCAAAAGTCTGGAATTTACAAAATGTGGAAATTATGAAAAGGACAAAGGATTGTGAACCATGTGCAAAGAACATATCGCTCATTATAGGTAAGATCTAATACATACCGGTCGTAAGAAATATGAAGATAGTTTAAAATCGATGAAATCGGTAATGTTAACGGGTGAACTAGATGCCTACGGATCTACCTAAATATCTATCTAAAGAATTTATGAATGGTACATTGTATAGAGGGAAAATATGAAGGGTAATTATTGTATAAAATCTGTTTATTTTATTTTATTTTATTCAGTCATTTCCGTTTTGAATAGGAACCCGCGTATTTCTGAAATACGTGTACCGAATTTATTGTGAGGTGAGGAGTGATCCGATATATTGTGTTTACTATTTGTACTAACATATATTCAATTCATATAGTGTCGCCATATTTTTCGCACCATATGGGAAAAACTTTTATTAGAGTTTTTTAAAAAACTCTGTCGAGTCTTTGTGCATGTTTGAAAATCTAAAATGGGGTACATGAAAAGTGCTGGTGTTCAAGAAGCAAGTAAAGGTTTGGGTTGCTCAGACCGTATAATATATAATATAAAACAGGAGCAACAAACTGGTTCATTATCAAGTCCAAAAAACCTAAAGAAAAGGAAAGGCATACAACTAAATGACCGATTACAAACATATGATGAAAACACGCAAGCACCTATTCGACGTAAAGTTTTTTTATACAGAATATGCTACCTACATTAAATGCAATTCTTGCTGCTGTCAATGCTGATGATGATCTCCCTAACTTCAGTCGAGCAACTTTACATAGATTATTACACGATATAGGTTTCGAATTTAAAAAAAAGTAGGACGTAAAAGTATACTCATCGAAGGAGACAACATTATTCGGTGGAGGCACAAATACTTACGACAGATCAAGAAATTTATAGAAGAAGGTACAATTTAGTTCATGCTATTTGACATTTCTGTAACTTCAATTATTTCAGGTCGAACTATAATATATACTGATGAATCATTGGTGAATACGGGGCATGCAGTAAATAAAACTGGGACAGACACTACAACTCAAAATAGTCGACAAGTTTTTACCCAAGGATTAAGTACTGGTTTGAAATCCCCAACCTGGCTTGGACGTCGTTTTGCATTAGTTCATGCTGGTGAAGATAACGGATTTGTTCCTGGTGCTGAATATACATTTCTCTGGAAGAAAAACACTGCTGATATTCATCATGAGATGGATTGAAACACATACGAGGATTGGTTTATTAAGAAATTGCTTCCAAATATACCGCAGAATACAGTGATTGTCCTATCACTGCAGATAATTAGAAAAAATTCCAACGGGAGCATGGAGAAAAAACAATATCATTGATTGGCTCCGTAAAAAACAAACACCAACCAGTGACCATATGCTAAAGAGGCACTTGCTGCTTTGCGTGTCACAAATTAAACCGCATAAATGCAGGATTGACGAACTTGCAAAAGAGAAAGGTCATGAAGTTCTCCGATTACCACCTTACCACAGCGAGCTAAATCCCATTGAAATGGTATGGGCACAAGTTAAAAACTGTATAAAAATGGATAATACCACATTTAAGGTAAAAGATATGGAGGAATTAATTCCAAGAGCATATAGCACTGTAACAGTTGATAATTGG
>JARFOC010000341.1:189668-200814 GCA_031763485.1 Osmoderma eremita | reverse complement strand
GCACTGTCATCATCTGACCGGCCTTGACGAATTTGAGATCCAAACTTAGCATACCGTATTATTTCTACCGTGGTTTTTCTAATACCTATGCACCGCGACAAGATGTTTCCATGAGGGTTGCACTGTCTCCTGAGGTGCGAACGGGATACAGATTGAATGTAAACAATTCAAAGTATCAATGAGGCAACACATCTCACTCGATGTTTTATTTATCAATGTTTACTTGACTCAATATTTTTGAAGAAATAATTTCACATGGTTTTCTAGAGGGCAAAAATATTATCATTTATGATATAATAATGATAACTGTCAATTACCGTATTTATTCTAATTGGAGACGCAATTCCTATAACCGCCGCAACTCTAATAGACACCGCAAGAACATAATGCCGAATGAAATAAACGCCGCATTTTTATGGGAAGTGCACACAATCAACGTCAAATCCCCGTTAACCACATTCAGATTAAATTCCGTATGTGGTACTAAAACGAAGTAGTTTTGTATCAAAACTAAGTTGTAATACAATTGTTTTGAGATGGATAGCAAAATAATAGAAATGAGAATTTGGTTTGATTTGAAATAAACGCCGCGCTCTAATAAATGTCGCACCTCTTTTAAACGCCACAAAGATAGATGCCCTAAATGATTAAGCGCCGAGGCGATTATTAGAATAAATACGGTACATATAAAACAATCTGTAAACCGTCAAAAGGATAACTTTGTTTGAGACATGAACATAAAACTTAATAAAGAACTCGATAAAATGTTACTGTACCTAACTACATATAATTCTAGTCATTTATATTATTTAAGGCCAAATATTTTGTGCAAATAGTGGGCAGACTACATGCCCACTATTGTTTGGAATATATCTATGAATTTAGTTTATTTGCATATTGTATTTATTCCACAATCTTACAAAGTAATAAATACATTTCTTATATAGACATTTATCAATATCAATAAGATCTAACATCGCCATACTAACAAATATTGACTGATTGTAAGTCCTTTGCCAAGAACAATTTCTAATGCATGGTACGTGACATGAATCAAAATCAAGAGTTGTTGCCATATAGACTAATGTTTCTACAAAGAATAATAACAGTCTATCGTGAATTGATTGTACAAATAGATGGTAAGCATCTATTTTACGTTTGGTTAATCAGAAAAAGTTAAAAAAACTTCGATAGAAACGCATCATGCCAATTCCCTTCGCTTATACATATTTACTGATAAAATTTCGGTCAATCGGTTGATTATGTATGCTATAGCGCAGAATAGTATTATTACAGAGGAATTCTAAGGTTGAAGCTGTCAATTTTGAGTTCAAATTAGACCTCAAATTACTTTGGTACTTTAAACATCTTCTGTTTTGTTAGAGATCATTTCAAAACAATTGAGACACTAACGGTTTCGATACTGAAGACATCGGTAAGAATGTTAAGAGTTTGCAGAGAATTAACACGAATTTCCGGTATAAGAGAAGATGCTTCTGATTTACATACAAGACTGCAATAACCGGTGTCACTTTGTTATACGTTGTACGGATTTGTCTACAACGAACAGGAGCGTTGATTATATCTGTCATTGGGATGTGGAGTTCTGCAAAAATCTAAATATGTAAACAAAAGATCCCCTCATCAAATATTCTTCCAGAATACATTCATAGCGGAAAACAGACGTGTATATATTTAAAAAGTCACTTCCGCAGCTAAAATATAAATATCCCTTTCTAAAAGATTAACCACCACAATAAGACTGGATAGTCTAAACATTTTTGGATATGTGTCAATACATTTTCCTTTAATATGAACGCTTTTGTTTCCCAAAATAAAACGTACTTACCGCCGTTGTATTCATTTTTTAGAGTGAATTTGTGATAGTATATATAGGTAGATACTCAAAACAAAAACAGGATGCCCCAAATAAACCTAAAACAGTGGGTTTTGATGTAATTATTTTTATTCATGCATTTGTTTTGAAGAAATAAATTTAAGGCACCAGTAAGGATCAATTTCAGTCGTGTTACAGTTTATTACAGTAAATGTTATAGTTGTTTTGATAGGTGTGTTATTTCATTTCAATTTTTAAAACAATCATAACCAAAATATTATAAATCTACAAATTTGGATGACGAGATTGATATCCCACGCTACCCCACACCTTTTTCCTTTTAAATGTTTTCTAATATGAAATTATATAACCATCTGAACGGTGTATTTTTGTAACATTTCTATATTCCTATACGTAAAAACACATGTACGAGGTGTGTAAATCAAGTAATGAGAATGACGACGTAGCGTTTTATATGGCAACACGGGAAGCACGGGACATGAAGAGGCGACAATTGGACATTGTAATACGCGTTCAGTACAAGTTTGAACTCGATCAAGTCATTTGGTTGTCCCTTGTCGTTTTTTCCGTGAACCCGGTTTTCGTAGTGCGTTCTACAAATGAAGGACGTTAATGTTGATTAACTGTCTGACCTTGAGGCACGAACTCTTTGGGAACGATTCCCTGTCTATCAAAGAAACCAATCAGCATGCCCTTGATCTTTGATTTGCTCATTCTTGCTTTCTTGGGCTTTGGAGAGCCTGAAGTGTGCCATTCCATGCTCTGGCGTTTTGTTGCCGGGTAATACTCGAACACCCAACTCTCATTACCAATAATGACACGTTCCAACAAATTTTCATTATTTTCAATCGATTCCAAAAAATCAAAGCACCTGTCTCTCCTGATGTCCTTATGTTCCCATGAAAGGTTTTTTGGAACCATTTTCGAGCAGAACTTTCTCATTCCCAATTCATTGGACAAAACTTGATGGAAGGTGTTGTGAGACAAATTCAACTGTTCCCCGATCATTCCGACCGTCAACCGACGATCTGAACGCAAAACATCGCAGATTTTGTCGACATTGGCATCGGTTCTTGCAGTTGAAGGCTTTTCGCTGCGTTGCTCATCTCGCATCGACTCCCTTCCTTCTGAAAATGCCTTAAACCACCGAAAAACCTGAACTTTTGACAAAACACTATCTCCATAGGCCTCCTGATGTTTTTCAAAAGTTTCTGTTGCACTTTGCCCAAGTCTGAAGCAAAACCTGATAGCAGACCGTTGCTCGAAATTAATGTCTTTCATTTGTGGAACGCCCTGCGAAAACCGGGTTCACGCAAAAAACCACAACGGACAACCAAATGACTTGATCGTGTTCAAGCTTGCACTTGCTTGCACTGAACGCGTATTACAATGTCCACTTGTCGCCCCTCCATATCCAGTGCTTTCCGTGTTGCCATATCAAACGCTACGTTGTCATTCTCATTACTTAATTTACACATCTCGTATGTACCTACATAACACATTGATGTGCAAAGTTAGAAAAGACGATTTCTTGATAAAATTCTATCCTGTACAATATGAGACGCACTTTTCGTGTTCAAATTATTTAGTGAAATACTTGCTACCATATTTCATTCTCAAAAATTGTGTACCTAACGTTTTTAATAGCAAAAAAAGAAAGACAATTTAAAATGATATTGAGCAAGAAATCTTTATTTTGAAAGCAAGGCGGGTTTCCTATTTAAATCTTAATTAATGAACACAAACACAAGATACAGAAAACATAACAACCTTGACAAAAGAATTGTTACTAGAATTTGTCAAAATTATCTGAAATTTTGGAAATCTCTACGGACCAGTGTGTTTACAATTTATTCATGGAAGTCCACTTAAACTAAGTATTGGTCCAGAACAGCTTAGAGCGAATTTAAATTTTACATCTTGATAGTGTGCGCCAGTGGCGGGTGGTGTTTAAGGGTTGCCACGCTGCAACACTGACTAAATTTTACAAAAGCGGTAATCAAAAGTAAAAAAATAATTTCCGATGACCCGAATGCCTGCTTGCATCTATTCACATCTATCGTGCATCTATCCATCGGCAGGATAGATTGATAAAAAATAATTACCTAATTTACCGACTAAGTCAATCAATGGAGGAAATCAAATTAATTAATTTTACCGCGCCCCAATCTTATAGAGAAAATATGGCGCATTTTTTATTAAAAAAGGTAGCGAAAATACGAATCAACGAAAGATTATGGTAGTGTATTGATAAATGCAAATTACTTTCCTTACATATGTTTTACTCGCACTGTAGATGGAGTGCTGTGCAATAAAATCTGGGACAACTCTACCTGCCAATGTCTAGTGGAGTTGTGCAAAAACAAATGGGACATGTGCAAATGTTTAAATGTAAATAAAATGCAAAACTTAAAAATTGTTTTACTTATAAAAAGTAACATTAAAATACAGACATTAAATAAATCCGTACATATTTGTATTCAATATTTAGTCATAGCGCCGTCTGCAGAAATGACTTGGATTGACATGTTTGGCGGTGTTTTAAAGAGTTGACCAAATTTCTTCTTAGGTGTTCATTATTACTTAATGTCTGCCATTAATTCTTCCTCCGCATTGCGAGAATGAAAATTTATTTTGTAAATATTTTTAACCATAAGTCCCCACACATTTTGAATAGGATCTAGGTCTGAACTTTTCGGAGACCATGACATAGCCTCTATCTTGTTATCCTGGAACCTGCCTACACGGGCAGTATGAAGGAGACAACTGTCTTATTGGAATATGTAATTATTCCTGGGAAACATTTGTGCTACAGATGGAAGCACTACATGCTCCAATTGTCTACGTATGTAGCAGCAACAAAACGTCTATCGATATTCCAGCATAAACCCAAACCAGCATCCAGGATTAATCATTTATGGAAAACAGGAATTCAATTCGCTGTCAATACCACCGACTACTAATGTTATTTCACGTCTACATTACTCAAAACGTTTGAAGCCTAGAGTAGTGAAAGGTACGCAAAGTACGGGAAATATTATCCAGAATTTTCTTTTCTAAGTATATAGCTATATATGATATGAAGTACAGATGGAATATGATCAACCCCATCTGCAGGAATTAATGTTAACTAGCAACTATTTAAAAAGAATATAAAATATCTTAGAAATTAATGGCTTTAGGTATAGAGAGTAGTTAGTAAAAATGAAAGAACCTAAACCATTCCTTCTTTTTACTATATAAAATACAGACGGATCCATTTAAAATAATTGAAAAGGAAATGTGATTGAGTTCTGACTTAAACAATGTATTAAGTTTTGGCAATTTTGAAAAAATGCCACTTTGTTATGAAACTGGGCCTATGTTAAAATATATGCATGTAAAAATGAATTTCGTTTGCAGTACACAAGACCTTGAACTCAATGATTTTTTTATATAAAATTGACCATAACCTCTAAAACACTTTGCATAATTCAATGAAACTCTAAATTGGAAGTATGAGGGATTAATCTAAATCGGTAATAATATTCCATTTAAGAAAACGTGTTTGATGGTTCACCCTACCCAAGCAGCACAATTCAAATTTGCCGCAATTATTTTTAGTAACTTCAACATTAAATCTTAAAATTACCTACAATTTTGTATTGTATTAATGGGTATTGTAATGTCCTTAAGTTGAAGTTGCTAAAAATATCTGCGGCAAATTTGAATTTTGCTGCTTGGGTAGTACCACGAAACACTCTGTATGTATGAAAATAATTTTAAAATGTTAAGTTTAAGGCTATCTATATCTATATGTGTATATCTATATATGTGGCTGTAAACAAATTTAGTAAATTGTTATTCTTTTTTGTTGAACTATATCTTCGTAATAGTTATTTATCACCCATCAAATATGTATTGATACGCCCATGGCTTCTTAACACATTTGTCAATTGAATTAACAAGCGAGAAATTCACCTTTCTTGACTGGCTCAGAAAATAAGCACCATTTATCTTGCAACAAAACTTTAATTTCTCCTCACATAGGTTGTCATGTTTTTTTTTTCGAATAATAATTGCACTAGGCCAAGGTTCAATAATTATGCGTACAATAGAATTTACTATTTTTTCAGTAACCAATGACCCAGTCTCATAAGGTATTAATAATAAATGTTCCGCTTTCAACTCTGTTCTAATAACTGATACCGAAAACTTTGTTCAAAGCTAAATAGAGAAAGAAACTCAAGAATGAAATATATATTACTCCATTCATATAAGATTCGCGAATAAAAGCAATTATTTCAATATACAATTTACTTTATTATCAGTACATTAACATATACACGCCATATACATTGTCATAATTTCAACAAATATAATTTAACCAAATCATTTTACAAACAGCATCTCCTACAGTCTTAATTTATATATGTATGTATATATATATATATATATATATATATATATATATATATATAAATATTCTATCATTAATTGATCTCTCCGTACCGAGCATGATATATTTATGATCAGTTGGAAATTTCATATAATAATACATTACATTCTATTCCTACCTATTTTTATTTTAATACAGCGGAGAAAAAATAGGGACAATATACGACAAAAGCGTGTATACAGTATGCCAAACAAAGACTCATCGCGTTTAGATAACTTATCGACAACGTATGACTAGTAAATAATCTACAATGAACTTATACACTAGAATGCAATGTTATTTTATTAGGTGAATGTATTATCAATTAACATTAACTACCATGCTAAATTATAGTTTCAGCTAGTCATATGAAGGTAATACATTTCCTAAAAGTCTCGTCTACGTACGTAATTTCTTGAAAAGTAACTGATATGTACTAGCAATTTAAAAAAGAAAATTGATATGATACTGATTTTGCACGTTTTACGTGAAGGCTGGTAAGATGAGCCTTATGAAGATCACATAAACATTAGTGGAATGACGACAATATGAAGCAAAAAATTACTTTGAGCGTAAAACAAGGCATATAAGTTTTAAATGACCCTTGTATATACATGCATACAAGGCAATAACGTACTTTTTGGATAGTTTAGGATATTCCTATCGGTCTTTTATATTTTGGAGAGTAATGAAGCCAATAATTTAGAAAATATGTAAATGTATAAGTCATTGTTTTTGCATTAATTATTAACACTTTATTGTACAGTTGAAAAAAATGTAAATATTATAATTACAGTATCCAATTAATTTCTTAAAAAATACTTTAAGGAAATTATTGTTAGGTAATTTCAAATAATAAATAGAAGCTATAAATTATGATATCACAGAATTTTTAATCTCGAATATTGATTTAATAAATTTGAATAGAAAATCGATGCCTAAAATTTTCACAAAAAAACAATTTTCACAGAACCAAAGCTGGTTAAATGTACTACACGTTTCAATACAAAAAAATGTTTCAATTAATTTGCCATAAAAACCTTCTCAGTAAACTTATTCGCATTAAAATACTTATTAACACTATAATAAAAATACAGTAATACATTTGGAATCCACAGTTTGAAACAATATAAACAGAAAAGTCTTTTCATGCTATATGTACCAATACGTAAATATTTATATTCATGAGCAACTATTAACGGACCATTAAAGATGATACATAAAACGAGAGTAACTGTCATAGAGAAAACAGTTATGAAGACGGATGATGGCTATGTCGTTTCTGTATTATTAGTTTGTAATCAAAACATCGTGCAATATAGTTTAATCTGCCTCTTGCCTAAAACCTCAACAATAACGTCATATCTTAGAGATAGACCTGTGATTGGGTTAAATTTAATAGAGTAAATATAGTGATGTAAAAGAAGTGTAAAATATAACTGAGATCGATATAATGTTAATTAATTTTCTTCGGCATAAAGCACAATATCTTGACCAGCCTATGTTGAGTATAATAAAATTATTTAAAAAAATTAAAATTATGCATATAGGGAGTGACTTAACAACACTATTAATGCGGTAAAAATTACAAATATAAAATTGCAGCAATATGATAGAAAAAAACAATATAAATATGTATAATGTACCTTGGAATCACAATATCGCAGGAAAATTTTATTACCATCATTACCATTAATATTAGCGGTTTTAACTTAAAGCTAAACCTATAAGTATGTAAATATTACATAAAGACTTTTTGGGAAGTACTTAGTTGCTAGTGTTGGATCAAACGTTGCTGTCAAAAACAGGAGCACCTGTGAAACTGACTGGTTGAGCATTCGCAACAAGGTTAGAACGAATATTTGTGTTGGGTTGGGGTGTAGCTGGTACCCCAAAATTGTCCGCAGCAGCTGCCGAACGCATTTCTTCTGCAGATGCCCTACAAAAATTAAATTTTAACATTTAATGCCGTCGGATAAAACATCACACAATTATACAAAATCAACATGCATTTTCATAGGCAAAAAGGACACATTTCAAATATCTACCAGGAAGTAAAAACATTCTTTATAAGTAAGCATCTTCTAATAAAATGTGTCCTAGTTTAACCCTGAATTTATTGCAAATGTAACATTCGTGCTTAACTGAATTACCTTCACTAAAACAAACTAAGTTTACATACAGGGTCCACATGTGCATTCATATCAACATAAATATGTAAATGAAATACTTTAACACCATTTAACTAGTGCGTAAGGCACTGTTTGAAGAAAAAGTAGAGATATATGCAATAACACAAAGTTCTATCAAACACTGCTTTAACGTGACCACTAACAAACTGGGAAACAGAAAATAATAAACAAAAAAAGAAAGAATTCACGACAGACATAATAATTTTCTAAGATAGATGTTCCTACACACGACAAATTAGGAATATAAAAAAAATAATTCATGCCTGTTCATATTTGGGAAATACGAAACACCATAATTAGCCTACATAGAGAATCTACATTCAAGTGATCAAATTATAAGATGCAAAAGCATGCATTTAGGATTCTTTCGAAGGCCTATTGGAATGAACAGTTAATACTTTTAATAATGTATTGTTTATGTGGGGCGCCAAACATCCGGATCCTCCATAAGTGTTGTTCGAGCATCTCCATGGCCAGCTAAACCTGATGGAGATGTAGCCATTTGTGGAGAAGCCATAGCTGCCATATCCTCCCTAGATGCTCTAGCATTTTAATTGCAAACAAGATGTTAGTGTTATGGGAAAAACATATGGTTTTGAAAATATAAATAGTATAAAGCAAGTTTAGACAAAACATGCCATTTTTATGTTTACTTTCAGTTACAAAATCAAAGGCAAACAAGTTAGTCACAAATAGATGATATACGCAACCCGGTAATATTGCAAAATTGTGCTTCATTTCCAACTGTTCGCGAGCATCTAATTCGCATGCGCGATGGTGACCAGTGTTGTCATATTTCGTTTAATACCTGTAGACCTATTTGGCGGAATTAATTTGGTCGTCGTCGGTTTGTTTAATAAAATTATTATTTAAGAAATTACAATGACAATTGGCCAGAAAGGGAGCACGAGGAAAACCAAGGACTGGAACAGTGAAGGGAAGTGAAAGGAAGCGTCTGCGTTATGTAGGGGATTTGGCACTGTTCGACATAGAGGATCTAGAAAGCTTGCTTATGGAAGCGGCCAAGCTCCGTTAGGGGTGTGGAGTCATATACAGGCCAGCCATTTAATTTTCCGTTTCAATTATTAAGATCTACCTATAAATACGGTAAAATCTCCATCAGAATCATAAAAAAGTATAGGCTAATTTTTGAAAAAATGGCCCTAAAACCGAAAACGCTTAAGAGCTATAAATAATCAACTGATTTTATAGGCTACATCCAGCCATTTCATTTTCCGTTTCAATTATTGAAATCAGCCTATAAGTACAGGCGCTACGGTCTTGTCTCTTTTTTATAAGACATTCTGTATATATTATTAAAAGTTAGTAAATACAACTTTATATTTCTATATTGACACGAATAATGTTGTAAGTACCTCCTAACTATATGCGTAAGAAATATACAATAATATAATGATAATATATTAATTTTAGTATGCTAAATATTAATTTTTTTACATAAATATTATTGTATAAGTCTATGAAATCTGTTACAATCTCTTAATTAGTGACTATATAAATACATATTACAGTAAATTGTATTTAGTTCAAAATAAATTAATAATAAAACTGTAAAAAATGTACATAATTCCTGTTATTTGAATATACGATTTGAATAGACACATATACATCTGACAACGTTACCTATTTTTAAGCGCCGTCTACACATGGATTGGGAGCACAATTCCGCAGTATTACCCGCAAATTTATAATAATATAGAGATAAAGATTATATTACTCACTTTTTGCCTAATGCCATCATCCCATAGATAATACCTGTTGCAAATATAAGGCCGCTACCAAATATGCTGCCTATTCCTGGGCACAAAATTATAGCAGGTATTGCCAATCTGTCAAAGATAAGAGTCATATTTTAATATTAACCCAGAACAAAAGATGAATGCAAATCTTACACAACATATGCCAAGGCTTTGTTCCAATAAGGCCTTCTGTCAACCCATTCACTTAGGTTTTGAACATAATCAATGAACATGCAACAGCATGGTGCTTCACAACATAAAACAATGAAGCCAGCTACCATTTGCCACATGCCTGATATGAGAGAGTCAATATTAACGAGGAATATACCCAAACAATTTGCTAAACCGAAGATAATCGCAACTGGAACAAGTATAAATGGTATTACTCTTTGTGTTTTTGGATTAATTTAAAAGAAGTACTTACTTATACTGCCTACTGTTCCTAAACCTCTACCAGCATATCTCATCCACCACGGAACATCATCCTTCGCATTGGGATCTTGTCCAGGTCTGGCCATAAGGGAAGCAACTTTGTCTGAAAACGACTAAGATACCAAGGAGAAAAAATTAAACGAACGTTCACCATGGTTCTAGAAATATTTACCATTTTTAGAATCAAAAACACTTGGCAACAAATTGACACCACTATCAAAGTGGAGTGGTGTGGTACTAAAATACGTTTAGCCAACCTTGAAAAAATATCTCTGTTGGGTCTAGACCAGAGAACAGCAATTAAAGAGAAACGCGAGCCCTGTACATTTCGCTGCAAACACGCAACTTCACGTTATTGCAATACAGCGCCCTCCGGTGCGGTACACGACCAAATACGAAAATACGAGGGTATCGTGCTTATGAAATATGGCGCCACATTTAAAAGTTAGATATGTTTCGATTTTCCTTAATCTCATCAGTGTGATAC
>JARFOC010000341.1:159477-189152 GCA_031763485.1 Osmoderma eremita | reverse complement strand
AATTTCTAATCTCACTGTGTTAGGACTGTTAGTGAAAAATTTTAAATGATTAAAAGTCGAATTAAAAATGTAGTCACTGCATTATTAAATTCAATGAGAGATGTAAATACAACTCATTATGAGTAGACGTATCACACTGATGAGATTAAGGAAAATCGAAACATCTAACTTTTAAACGTGGCGCCATATTTCATAAGCACGATTCCCGCGTATTTTTGTATTTGGCCGTGTACCACACCGGAGGGCGCTGTATTGCAATAACGTGAAGTACAGAATGTACAGGGCACGCGTTGCTCTTTAATTGCTGTTCTGTGGTCTAGGCTGTCTCGTGTGCAAGAAAACCAAATATTCATTAATAAATTACGTACAACCAATTTTAAGAAAAGACTATTAATACTGTCTGTTGACAATAATAGAAAATTACAACACAAATGATTTATTAACTATTAAAAGCATCTTGAATTATTTCAAAGATTGTACCTACCACATTACTAATAAAACCATTACATTGTTTGTACAAAGAAGTTAATGTCTTCAGTATTTACTAATTATAAATAGTGTATTAATAAAAAATAAGCACGAATCATAATTAAATATTGCTTGAACTTTTCGATAGAATTGCAACAAAATCATGTTCAAGAATTATGAGGTCATTTTCTGATAGTTGGCACCTTAAGTTAGTGGAGTTTATTATGTGAGGATTGGTAGTTATGGTCTTTGATATTTAAGGTTATCTCCATGTTAATAAGTTGAATTTTGGGAATATTAGTTCATTCAAAACGTTATACATATGAAATACCCGGGATTTTATCTTTCAACCAGCACGTATTTATTCTGTGTTTATACCATAATTTGAACAACATGACCTCTATAGGCTACAACCCTTAAAACCTATAAGCATATCTAAGCTATAGTTGCAACCAGAAATAAGGGATAGTGTTGCAACTTTTAAGTAAACACCCGTTAAATTATGTAGGGTCCATTAAATTATTCTACATCGATTTTTGAGGTAATTTTTTTTATATAAGTTTTATATCAACTAAAGTTATTACTGTAGAATCTCTACAGAACCGTTATGACTTTCCTTGAATACATAGGAGATCTTTCAAGCAATCCTTACTTTGGGGCTGGTTTTGGATTGTTTGGCATAGGTGCCGGAGCTGCTTTATTAAGAAAAGGCTTTCAAACATCTTTAATTCTATTTCGAAGGCATTATATGATTACTCTAGAAGTTCCATGCAGAGATAAATCATACCAGTGGCTTTTACATTGGATTACACAAAAAGGTGCCAGACAAACTCAACATTTAAGTGTGGAAACAAGTTTCGAACAAAAGGATACTGGCTATGTTAAAACAAAATATGATTTTATACCTAGTGTAGGGACACATTTTTTCAGGTCAGTAATACATTATAATCTTTGAAATATATTTATTATTAGTACATCATTAACTACAACATATACTTTTGCATAAGCGCATGTGCTACATACTTAAGTATTTCATATATTATGTGTCAATCTTTGCTAATCTGCGGAGCAGGATTGAAATAGGTTCTTGTTCTTCATAGTCTCAAATTCTTTGTCAATATCGTAATTCTTATAAAACTCAGCGATTCTATTTTTGTGTCGACGATTTTGGAACAAATAGAAACTTATACCAGATCCAGCCACAAGAATAAATGTTGTAATTAGGTTCCTCCTCAGTTGTGCATGAAAAAGTCCACGCAGTTGTGGTTTTGTATGTTTGGCAACAGCTTCTGACATTCTAAAGTTTTTTCTTTTACTTTTGTGTAGCTTCACAAATTAATTTTTGTCTCTACTGTAAAAAGTTATATAATGGCTGCATGTGTCAATCGATAGGCACTTGTTTAAATATGGCTCACCTGATAAATATTTGATAAGGAGATAAAAATTCCCTGAGGCGATGCAGATAAAACAAACTTCCTCTTTTATGATTTCAAATTAATGTTAAAAGTATGTCTCTTGTATTGTGCTACAATTCTCAGAAATGTTACTGAGAAAATTACTACATCAATACTTTTTTATTACTGAAACACTACGAGCTATTGGTGTTTTCCCTTTGCTATAGATCTAGACACAGTAGAGAGAGAGAGAGAGCGAGAGAGACTTTGGGACAGCTACACCCATTGGTAATTCGGCGTTTTATGTTTGCTGTAATCGTTAGTATGTTAATATTTACACAAGCTTTATTTTGGTCACATAAGATGTCCTATAAATTTGCCCAGGCAGATGTATTTTTTTTCTATGTGGTCTAATCCATGTTGAACTAATTGAGTGATTTTTAATTAGTTTATTACATTGGATAAAATTGCGCAATGTAAATAAAAAAATCGTAAATGTAATTTAGATGTGGAAAGGCGGTGTAACAAAAATAAATACCTAGAAACCGTAAAACCGTATCCGCTATTGATTACTTGCGATCAGTTCCATTTCAATTTCGTCTGCTATTAATAAAATGATGTTTTCTGATTAAATATAATTTTATTTTATAAGCTTTTCTTATTAATTATATATTTAAATATTAAGGTACAGTTTATTCAATTATTGATTAATTAAATTTTGGTCCAAAATCAAGTGTTTACTGGCGCTCGTTCAATTTCCGGATATGCGGTATTACACTTGTTCCATAATATGATTAAAATTTCCGGCTTTCTCGCCGATAAAGCATTTGATATTGTAAACTGTAAACACATAGTGTTATAGTGTTTTCAAATCATAATACATACGTCAAAATTGCAATTTTGTATTATATCAGTCTTTTAGTTCTTAGTATGCGAAATATCTTCATTTTAAATGTTTAAACAATTACTGGCGTACGTGCATAATGGCACGGAGTAAAAGTAGTATGTACCTATTTATAAATATTTATAATTCAGTAAAAATAGCAATAAAATATGTTATGTAACAGAATCAATTTAAGTAAGATGTTATGCTAATATAAGAAATAGATGCATCTAAAATCGGTTAAATATTTTTCCACAGAAATCTAGCCAGGGAAAGCATTTAGCAAACACCTTTATAATCGTGTAATAAACATGATAAAGAGGTTTAACAAAACATCAAAGAAAGAAAATATAAAAGGCGTTTAAAGGTTTTGGTCATTAGAACCTTAAATTCTCCTTCACTATATCTTTTCCAAGTGCCTATTATGGGTACATCCCATGCCTTAAAAGTTAATTCAATTTAGAAGCGATTTTAATATCACTACTAATATACAAAATTATCTTTGGAAACAGGAATAGGACATATACAGCGTGTCCGTGAAAATATTAAACACCCCATATTTAGGAATCTACAATTTTTTCATAAAATCGCTTGGGAAATATCACGGCCTTCTAGATATACTATACTCTTTCAGGGCCGGTCAGACTGGCATTGCGTAATTTTAGTTCAAGGCATTATTTTTGTTCATTGAGAGCGCCACTTTACAGTGCTTTCCGTTTGAGATCATATGATGACATATTAGTTTTGTTTAAATTCCGTTCAATGTTTTTATGTGGAAAGCTGGAGCCACTGTACCCTGGTATGTGCCATTATAGGAAAATTGCTGACGCGCATGGCCGGTTAGACTGCAAGTATATCATTTCTATAGGAGGCCGACGCGAAAATAAACGATGTTTATATTTTCACCGCAGAGGGCCAATTCTAAAATTTCTAAATTACATTTGGCGGTTGGGTGATACCTCATTTAAAAGTTTCTACGTAATTTTTTATTTGTTTCCGAAATTGATCGTTGTCCAGAAAATAGTTTATCTTAAAAAGCTAATCTTCTTTCTCTTCTACCCTCTACCTAACCCTACCCCCTATGAATCAAATAAATCTTTATGTTATAATGTTGACACCAGAAGCAGATCCTGTAAATATCGCTATGTTTACATATTTATGGGGGCAAAATATGAGGAACAATATAGGCAATTAATTATTAATATTTGTAAGAAATAGCATCAAAAGCGCAACAATTTAGCTTGATCAGTTTTGGAGTTATAAAAAAACGTTAATTATATTAATTAATAAACGCTCATTCAAAACCAGATATAATACACAGGAATTGTTAATAATATGAATACATACCTTGATTCTAATGATCTATGTTAAAATAAAGTTTTATTACACAAAACACTTAAAAGGGAGGAAATTGTCGTATAACTTCTGCAATATATGACCGAATTTAGTAGACTGAATTATTTCACATACTTTAGTCTAAGAAAAACAAAAACCAAGCTTGGTTGGTGTATGTTATGAATTACCAAAATATAATGAGTATTTTTTGCACCTTGAAAGTAACATTGATAAAACAACGTTTGGTACACTTTCATGTGTTCTGCCATATAGTGCGACGGCTCTTCGCAAACAAATTTCTCTACATTTTGAGAGCTAGTTTTGCGTTGCTGTAATCACCTCGAAAATACAGTAACATGTTAGTTCTAACATAAAACTTATTTGTAAAGTGGTGGAGATTGAAAACTACAGGATTCTAATTTGAGAGTACGAATACAAGCTTAGCAATTATTAGTGACACACGACAAAACCCGAATGATTGTAACATTACTCTGGCTATTGGTATTTGGTATTTGGGAAAATGATGTCATCCGCCGGGTTGTAAATAACTCCTTCCTCTGGCTATGGGAGCCTATGCAATTTCAATATTTTAAATTTCAGTGTTTTAAAACCCATTGAGAGAAGACGCTTCTACTTTTATGGAAAAGTTGATCTAACCATTTTACTTTTTAGTTACGGGGGAACATGGATAAGAGTAGAACGAACCAGAGAACAACATACTCTTGATCTTCATATGGGTGTTCCGTGGGAAACCGTTACATTAACAGCCTTTGGACGCAACAGAGGAATATATTTTAATATATTGGAAGAAGGTATGTTTTCCTTTCAAAATTTTTGGAATGCTTGTCTTGACTACAATACAATTATTTCTATCTGAGTCTTAAAAATTAAGTTAGAATATGTACCATTACTTTAATTACCCATATTTAGTTTATAACTAGCCAATAACGTTTCGACTTCAGGGTCTAATTTCCTTTTTATCAGCCATTCTAATTGATCATCAGACATAACAGCAACCACGCCCGGTTGTAGACCATTAAATGCTTTTATAAAAAATCTGTCAAAATTGTCTACATTTATTACAGTTATCAGTAAACCAATTCTTCTCAGTATATTATCGTTCCACAAGTCGTAGGGCCCGTAGACATCAGGTTCTTGAGCTATATTCAGCAATATCTCCATTTGTTCACTTGTGCACGCCCATAAATTAGCAAACACTGATGGATGAATACCTTTAAATGTGAAGGATGACAATTTTTTCAAATCCGATTGAGAGAATCCGCAAATCAATCCTTTAAGTTTATTAATATATCTTAAGCTTCCTATAATTTGGTCGCCATATTTGTGTTTTAGAGCATATGCAATAATAGCAGCTCGTCGTCTTGTCAACGCCTTTGATCTTCCTAAAATAAAATTAATACCTGTTTTATTGTAATACTAGTTTAATATAAACACAAATCTTACCAAAAAAATCGATAACATCCCAATCATTAATATTCAAATGAATGTAATCATTCTCTGGGATTTGGAATAACAGGTTATCCAAATTTTGTAGAAAGTACCTATCCATTTTATTGATGGGTTTCTCCTTCTTTATGATGTTCCAAATTATCATAGTTTTACTTGAAGACAAATCCAGTTTATTTATATATTTTAAGTTCTTGATTATCTTTTTGTATAATATTTGCACGATATCTTTATCGTCGCCTTTTACAAGCAGATTGATTGTGGATATTTTTTGTGTCAATTTCGGAATAATACTTGATATGAATAGCGTTGATGCTTCTTCTGTAATATTTTGAGTTGTTGTAAGTTCTGTTGTTGGTTCCGAATATGTGAAGTAAGGTAAATTAACTTTCCGCATAATTTCTGCAATTGGTAAAATGCCAATTGATTCCTGCATAGTAATGTTTTGGATATGGTTCGATTCTTTAGTTTGTTCATTGCTGTAGGGTGTCGACGAGAGTAATTCGCAGTATACATAGAGAAAGGCTACAAAATGTAACTGAATTATAAATATCATTTTGACAAAATGTACTGACAAATATGAAATTTTGTGTTTTTAAAGCTCTGTTCAAATATACCTATTTCAGTATCACGGCCTCCTAAATATAATATAAACCTTCAGTCTAACCGGCCTCGTGTGTTTTTAGTTCAAGGCATTATTTTTGTTTTATAGAGAGCGCCACTTTACGGAGCTTTTTGTATGTGACCAGTAATACACTTTTGTTGTTTAAATTCCATTCAATGATTTTATATGGAAAGCTGGGACTACTGTACTCCCGTTTTATGTCATTTTAAAATCATATGAAAATTTTTTACGCGAAGGGCCGGATAGACTGCAACTGTATCATTATACAGGGTGACGCATTAGTGTGGCAAAGCTCGATATATCCTTACTTACTGCCCACGTTTAACTGGTTATATTAAAATAATTTCAAAAAATTTCACTTTTATAAAAATACTTTAAAATATCTTAGAAATTAATGACTTTAGATATAGAGAGTGCTTAATAAAAATGAAAGTAACTAAACTCTTCTTTTTTATGATATAAAATACAGGCTGATTCATTTAAAATAATTGAGAAATAAAAGTATTTGAGTTTTGACTCGCCCTGTGTTCAGTTTTGACAATTTTGAAAAAATGTCACTTTGCTATAAAAGTGGACCAATATCAAAAATCTATGTTTGTAAATGAAAATTTTCAGACTGTGTCGTTTGCAGTATACAAGACCTAGAACCTACAGTTATTTGCATGTAAAATTGACCATAACTTCTGAAATAGGCTGCACAATTCAATGAAATTATATATTGTATATGTAAATCAGAAATAATATATAGCCTGTTTCATTTAAGAAAACGTATGTTTGGTTCACCCTGGCGATATGAAGCACCCTACATATATGAAAATATTTTTAAAATGCTAAGTTTAAGACTGTCTACAATTTTCATAAATAACTTGTATTGATATCTTATATGATAACGGATATATCAATATTTGCCACACTAATGCGTCACTCTGTAGATAGAATGTCGTGTTAAGTATTAAGATAGTATTTCGTTAGCTAGGCAGATGGCTCTGAAGAAACATGAGGGCAAAACTGTTATGTATACTGCAATGGGCAGCGAATGGAGACCGTTTGGACATCCCCGAAAACGTCGACCAATAAGATCGGTAGTTTTAGACACAGGTGTAAGTGAACGGATTTTAGGCGATTGCAAAGAATTTATCGCAAATCCTGGTTGGTATACTGATAGGGGGATTCCATATCGCAGAGGTAACGAAACACACAACACGCCACTTAATTATTTATTATTTGATCTAACAATTGTAGGTTACTTACTCTATGGACCACCTGGCTGCGGAAAATCATCATATATTACAGCTCTTGCGGGAGAATTAGAATTTGGTATATGTGTTTTGAATCTCTCAGAAAGAGGACTTACAGATGATCGTTTGAATCACTTGCTTAGTGTTGCTCCTGTACAAAGTATCATTTTATTGGAGGATATAGACGCAGCTTTTGTATCCAGGGAAGATACTCAGATACAGAAAGCGGCTTTTGAAGGATTAAATAGAGTTACATTTAGTGGTTTGCTGAATTGTTTGGATGGAGTTGCTAGTACTGAAGCTAGGATAGTGTTTATGACTACTAATTATTTAGAAAGGTAATTATGCCGGGTCGGGCAAGGGGCTATGGTGTTTACGAAAAGACTGTCACACTTGTTTGCGAGCGAATTTCAAAATTTATTTCTTATTTTTTTTTTACATTACTGGTATATTCAGCTGCGAAAAATCATATCAGCTAGGTGGCGTCCTTTTTTGTCGACGGATGGGGAAATTGCCCATACACAATTTCTCATGTTATGGTTCCGGAAAGGTCTTTAAGAGTGCGCGGTTTGTCTATGTAAACTTTTTAGGTTTTTAGGTAGCCTCATAAAAAGTAGTCACAAAGTGATATGTCTGATGGCCGAGGAAGCCAGTCTATATTCCTACGTAATAAAATCTGGTGTCCAGGGAAATGTTGGTGGCAGAGCCACAGGCAGCTGATCCACATCGTTTCTGCGAGCCTAAGTCGTCTCACGAAGTCGATTTGCCGCAGTTCTTGAACAACCATAATCTTATACAAATGGAAATGAAGGTCCAAGTGTAAAATTCTGACCTGTCTGACGTCCGAAGAGTGCGAGCGTGACGTATCGCCGCTTGTATCCTTCCAATGTTTTTCAGGGTTCTTACAATTCGAGCAGTCCCCGATCTCAAAGTTTCTGTAGCATAATAGTTTCCCGTTTCGGAACTAGTCCATGACGATTTGCATTAAAATGGTTCTTCTAAATCGTGGCTGTGAGCACCACAAAATGACCATTTTCACTGAAAGTGTTGTAAACAAACACACGATGTGCTACGGACCGCAGCTCCGCAAACATAGTGTCCACCCGAGCGCGCATGACGGTCTTTTCGAAAACACCATACCTCCGTGCCACATCCAGTACTTAAAAATTAGATTATGCTATGAACGTATATTTGATTTGTTTAGATTAGACCCAGCTCTTATAAGACCTGGCAGAGTTGATTTGAAAGAATACATAGGTTGGTGTTCACCATACCAAATAGAGCAAATGTATTTAAGGTTTTATAAGAATGGTAAAGCTCAACTAGATGCAGTAGAATTTGCCAACAGGGTATTAGCCTTCAAGAAAAATGTTAGTCCGGCCCAAATACAAGGTTATTTTATGTTCTACAAACAAGCTGACGTGAAAGATGTAATTGAAAATGTAAAAATGATATGGGAATTATAGTGTATCTGTATTTAAAGGTTTAAAAAACAATTCTCATTATTTTATATGCTGTAAATATAAGAAAAGAGTGTAGATAGATATATGTAAAATAAACAAATACAGATTTGATTTGAGGAGTAAAGGGGATTTGAAGTTTATTTATGCTTATAGACATTTTGAACAGCATTATCAGAGTTGGTATTGCGACCAGTAGCGGGTGCTTCGAAGAATTCCCAGGGGTTTAGTAGGTAAAAAGTATGAATATTTCCCCTTTTAAGCAGCGTTTTTAGTAGGCAGGTACACAAAGTGAATAAGATAGATTAAATATTTGCAGCATCAAGTATGTTCCAACAGCTTCTTCATGTAACCATGTTCGCTTACTAATTCGTTGCTTCGCATAGCAGTTATATCAGGATAAATACCCTGTTCCGATGAGAGCAACTACATATTAAGACGAACAAAGCTATTCTTAAACTATCTTTATGACTAAAAAAATCACATATTTTATAGTACTTTTATTTGTGCAGGATTTAGCCAAAGACAAAACGAACTACATTACTAAAATATTCATATTACTTTAAAAACTAAAGTAATAGCTAAACTAATACTGGTACGATTTGTCATTATGCTACTTTTTCTTTCCTTTCTTATCTTTTCCTTTGCCTTTTTTCTTCTTTTTTCGATACGGACCTAATCCTTTTCGGTACATGACTCCCCGCCACCAGGATTGAATTTTAATAGCAGCAGCAGTCCTCTTTCGTAGCAATTCTTCTTGTTTGAGTCGTTCTTCTTTTTCCACTAAGTATTCTTCAATTTCCTGCTTGTGTGAAGTGTACTAAAAAATGTACAATCGTGCTGGCCTTTCAAATTGTCTTATAACATTAAGATTGTGTGGGATTTTGGAATAAATGTGTGTGGCTTAATAAATAAAATATTTACCAGTTTAGTAACTTCTTCTAATTTTGTCGTTAATAAATCGCATTTTTCCTTCATGCATTGTATATCTATATCTTTTGCTTCCATATCTGAGTCATATTGCGCTACCCAATAATCTAAATTCAGTCGATACTTGTCATCCATTTCTATAAGATAAGCTTCAATTTCAGAGTTAATCCTATTTTCTACTTCATAGTTATTCCGGTACTCTCTAATAGTATTACTGAAATACTCTTCCTTTCTATTCATATCCACTTCATTTTGTGCACATCTTGCACTCTCCCATCTGTCGATGTAGGTGTATTTTATGTCATTTTCATATACTAGATCCTATTTAATTCAATGGAAGTATTAATATTACAAACATCACGCAACGGTTACAGACAATATCGTCCATAAATAAGATCCACTTTGATTATTTGGGGAGTTCTACTTATAATTCCAAATGTTCAATTGATAAGTGAATAGACGAAGAAACCTACTTGAGATGCATGAGTTATCGTTATGTGGGTACACCGCAAGGATCAATTTCTGGACCACTACTTTTCAATGTATTCCTAAGCGATCTAACATATTTTGTGACTGGACTTCCGATATATCTTGACGATACGGGCGATACACATGATAAGATAAGTGTTACGCAGTTTTGAAGCAATTGTTACTTCTTTAGTAATCAATAATTTGGGTAAATCAAAAATATTATTGAATAATAACAATGAAATAAATGTAATTATAGATAATGTAAACACTCAAAGTACTTTGATAAAATTAGTAGTCTTGATCTGACAATATCTCAGGATTTAACTTGATAAAATAAAGCACTTCACATTTTGATGGTAATGTGAGATACTTGTGACATGACTCTTTCAAAAGAAATTGTATATTTTGAGCATTTTAATCAAATTTACTTTCTGGGCTTCTGTTCTGGGGTGTTAATATTAACCTACAGGCTATTACGGTAACAAAAATATGCAACCTGTATCATTAAAACTAAAACTATGGGAATGGTACAGAAAACTTTCTTGAACATAGTTTATCAACAATATATATCTAATTGGTGTGTCATGGCGGCAACATACTACAGTTCGTGTAAAAAGTATTAGTACACTGAAGTAAATGTAAGGATAAATACACACAATTTGTCTATTTTCTAAGTAGCATTGTAAAAAAATATTAATAGCATGCAGTTTTATTGTTTTCTTAAGTAGCTGTGTTTAATAAGGTCGACAAGTTTTAATTATATCCTAGAAAGCTATCGTAGATACATTTCTTACGCACAATAAGTATTCGTACACGTACAATATTCGGGGAATCATATTTCAAAAATTGTGAACCGATCTCACTCGACAATTCAATCTATTATAGACAGATATTCTTCTACCGGTAGATTGTATAATAAACCCCGAAAAGGACGCCCAAACAAACTGACTAAACGTAGTGTCAACGCGATTATATTAAAAATTAAAGTCAACCTGAAACGTAGTGAACCGAAATTGAATGAGGAAATACAAGGATGTACAGGTGTGAATGTATGTGACAGTACAATAAGAAATATTTTGCGTAAAAATGGTTACTGTGGTAGAACGGCACGGAGAAGATATTGGATAACTAAGGTCAACAAACTCAAACGGTTAGAATTTGCCAAAACTTATCAAAACGCGACTCCGGAGTTTTGGAATAAAGTGGCATTTACGGACGAAAACAAGTTCAATGTATTTAAGTCTGATGGAAAGTGTTTACTGTGGCGGTAAAAAAAAATACGGAGCTCGATAACAAAAATATTTGTCCACGTGCTAAAGAGGGTGGTGGTTCAGTATTCGTTTGGGGGTGTATGAGTGCGGTTGGCGTCGGCACGTTACATTTTATTGATAGTATAATGAATCATCAAATGTATATCAACATTTTAAAAGCCAATCTACCGCTTAGTGTTGCAAAAATGGGATTAAATAGTGACTATATTTTTATGCAAGACACAAGCGTGGAGACATAAAGCGTGGAATACGAGGATGTGGTTGCTGTGTAACACCCCAAAACAACTTGAAACGCCACCTAGACTCCAGGTATAAATCCCATTGAACATCTATGGGATTATCTGGACAAACAAATAAGAAGGCGTCATATTTCCAATAAGAAAGAATTAAAATGCGCCCTGCAAGAAGAATGGAATAATATTCCAACCGATCTGACAACCGAATTAGTTCTATGCAAGGACGTTTAACTGCAATCATTGATGCGAAAGGCTTCCCGACCAAGTATTAACTTTGTTGGTTATGTACATAGATGTGTACGTATGTACGTAAATTATCGCCTGTACGAATACTTATTGCTCGTTAAATCTTTGAATTCCTTTAATTAATTCTGTATTTGTTCTAGAATTTTAACTTTTGTTTTATGTAATAATCAATTTTTAGAAACCACCTAATTCTGTGTTACATAGTTTTTTTCTATTTTTTTTTCTCCAGCCTTATCTTTTCATGGACACAGCTAAGTGTACAAACACTTTTTATACTGACTGTATGTTCACCAAAATCAAAAGAAGTTTCAGACTAGTTCTGATGTACCTATATAATTACAGTATTAGGTATAACAGATTAACAAGGTGTGAAAAAGAGAGATCTGGCAAATATACATAGAAAAATATGACTATTATAATTTTTAATGTAATTCCCGCAAGCTTAAAATCAATGCATCATAAAAAATTTAGATGGCTTCTCTGAAATTTCCTTGTAACTCTAGAAGAATTCTTAGATAGTGTCCAACAGCTCTGGGGATTGAGATGAATGTTTTATATTCTAGGAGTATGTTTTTTAGTTTTACTTTACATCATGTAATTTTATTTTATTTATTAATTCAAATATTCTACTTGTATACATTATATTCACTGGTGAATAATAAAGCTAATCAAAATTCAACTTATTTATAGGCCACTTTATATCATCTAATAAATAATAAAATAGCCTTACCTCATATGTATCTTTTAATTTCCCCAAAGTTTCAGACTGTTTTTGTAAATTATTTGATAAACTTATTTTATCTTTTTCGATTTGTGTTGTAACATTTTGTACTTCTGCTATATTTTGATTAGTTTGTGACAGAAGCCGATCTTTCTCCTCCTCTACCACACAGAATTGTTTCAGCCTGATCAAGAACTTGTTAAGGCTTTGGCTAGCTAAGAGATCCTGATTGGCTTCTTCTAGTACCTGTTCGATGTAAGATCTATCTTTTTGAAATTTTATTAACATTTGTTTTTTTGTTGAACCTTCATATGGCTCTAATGTTTCAGGGTCAAATATAAAACTTTGAGTATCTTCTTTTGCATATTTATGAGCAAGAGATTGGTATTCCAAACTAACGTTAACTTTAGGGAGACCTCCAATATACCCCAGAATTTTTAGTTTATCTAGGGCTTCTTGTATGGCTGATGAGAACGTTGCAACTTGTAATCTCGAGAAGATTGCACTGCCTTCAGTAATACAACTTTCTTGTTCATCTAATACTGATCTTTCTCCTTGTTCCTCATCTTCTTCTTCTTCTATATCACTACAACTACCTGCATCTGAACGATATTTATTTATAAAGGCTCGTAAATTGGCAATAGGGAAAGTTGGATTGGGATTAGAACTCCTAGATGAGCTTTCAAAACCCGTGCTTAATTTTCTTGAAGTCATTAGGAAAGATAATTTATAAGTGAAATAACAAAAAATAACATAAAATGCGATTAAAAAAAATTACCGAAATGTATCACATCAAATATGTTTATTTAAAATGGAATTATGGATCAAACAAAAAGAAAACACAACATTTATGCAAATTAAAGGAAAATGTTTGGTAAACCAAAATACGTTTCCTAGGCAACACAGTCAATTAAAACCAACCGTTAAATTTAAAATCTGTTGGATATTAAAAATTTAAATTAATATTTCAAATAAACATGTTATGTATTTGCTGTATTCTTAATCCAAATACAAAAGTTGGTAATTATCTGTGCAAAAGAAATTAGTATATTAATACAACATCCAGAAATAATATTGAATACTTAATGTTTGCAATATTGGCATTCTGGGAATCATCATTGGAGTCGCGTTTTACAACGGTTTACGTCAATGGTTGCCATACAGTGGTTGCTTTTCTCATCAACGATTTTATATTGGCAAATCAGAAACAGTTGCTATCTTCACCGCATTTTTGATTGAACCGGCAGAAAATAATTTGGGTAAACAAGATATTGCTTTTTATTTTTAATAAGTCATCTTACAGAATTGGAACGTGATGGTAGTTTTACGAATACGATTATAATGGTATAAAATTTCGTATATAATGTTCATCTTAATATATGCCCTATACATGTATAATCCGCAATTCATAGTTAAGCAGATTTTACACATGCATATATATTGATCTAGACAATAAAATATTGAGAAACCAATCATTCCACTAAACCAAGTGTTAACGTTAACCTAAAATATTTAGTTTTGTTTACTATAGAATATTAAAAATGGTCACCAAACCGTTGCTTTCTTCACCAAAGTTTTCGTTCATCACAAACCACCTTTCCACCGATAGATGACGTCATTACATCAATAGATGAACGGGTGCTTATTAAAGCAACCCTCGCTAGGATGACACTTCTTTGAATGTTATCAATGGTAGCCAACACTTATTAACCTATCTATGGTTATGAAAATAGAAATGGGGTGTTTGTGTGTGTAAGTTATGTTTCATTTAGCAATTTATTATGTTTAGCAGAAAAGAGCAGTTAATAGCAAAAACAGGCCCTGATGGCGTCGGCAGATATGAATATTTGAAGCAATTAGTGGAAGAATTTGATAAGACTCAGTCGTTTGGTAGGTTAGTGCAATTTTTGTCTAGCTCTGTCTAGTTTTACTAATATTTCAGATTCTAAACAGCAAATATTAGCTAATTTGGCCAATTTCGCTTATGATCCTGTTAATTATGATTACATAAGGGATTTAAATATTGCCGATTTATTCTTATCACAACTGTCTGGAAATAAGGATGAGTTACTTCATTATGGTTTAACTGGTCTTTGCAACTTAAGTTCAGGTCAGTAGAGCTGAAGAACATCAAACACAAATGTTAATTACATTTTAAACTGTAGATCCTTCATATAAAGAATACATTATTAGAAGTAACGGAGTATTTTTGATATCACAACAGTTATTACATAGAAATATTGAAATTGCATTAAACGCACTTACAACTTTGATATTTCTCATCACACCAGAGTCACAAGCCAGCATTACAACTCCAGAAATAATAAATAAAGTTCTACACTACCGAAATCATGAAAACATTAGGTTCAAAAATTTAAGTGCAATATTTTTAGAAGATTTTTGTACACCAGAGCAAATCGACTGTGCAAAAAAGGTTTCACTAGACACTTGTGATATACCTTTGCCTAATTAAACATGTTACAACAGCTTGCAAATTTTTATTCTATGAGGAATTTCTGTAATTTAATTCGATCCTTTAAGGTTGGAGATTCTGTGTCTGTTACAAAAACAGTGACTGTAAATGATCTAATGGAATTTGGTAGGCTTTCTGGTGATAGTAATCCTATTCACTTTCCAAATGATAAAAGCAAAGCTGTTGTACATGGAGCATTTTTAAACAGTTTGGTCTCTGGAATTATAGGAACTAAACTTCCTGGCCCTGGCACTTTGGTAGTTTCACAGAATTTAATTTTTCCCAATAAATGCTTTGTTAATGATATAATTTCAGTAAGGGTGGAATTAGTAGAGTTGAGGAAGTTGATAAAGGTAAAATTTTCTTGTGATGTTGAACAAAGAAATAGAATTGTCATGTATGGTGATGCAAAGTTGATTTATAAAAATATATGATTTAAGGTTTAAATAGCCAAATCTATTTATTTTACTTGCTTATGTATAAAGTATTTATAACTTTTTCTTAGTAACTTTTTCTATATTTTGTACATTTCAGTAAAGTTAATAAAATATTGTATGTAAACACCATTTGTTTTTGATTAATAAAATGAATACTTACAGTAGAATGGAGTAAGGATTTCTTTATTACTGTTTTGAAATTAAATTATAAAAAAAAACTATAACGGACATTTATAAGGAAGATTATCCTTGCAACAAAATTCTCTTCCTGCAGACATATTGGAATTTATCCATTTAGTGCAGTGATTTTTGACGAATAAGTAAGCTCTTTCTTTATAGCAATCCCTGCCGATTGTAGCGCATATTATATCTCCACTTTTGGGTAAATGTTTTATAATCTGTAAAGATATTAAGCTCAAATAAAATAACTTATGAACTGAATGGAAATTTTTTTATATCTTACCGAATCTAAACATTTATTCGTACATTGCTTAATCCCTATTGTATTATTAGGAAAATTTCCGTCTACTTCTTGTGTCAATACTGGTATTCCCTTGGGTTGTTCTTTAGACCCTTTTTCAAATTGCCCGGAAAGAAAGATCGCACATGTACAAGGGCTTGGTATGTCGTTACTATCTTCGGCTGTGGCAACTAAGAAAACTGAACATTTTAAAAGCACAATTGTTAGAAATAATTTAGGAACCATATTTGGAATGGTTGGTTTCGTAAAGAGGCGTAGTAAATATGAATAATTTAAACGCACGAAGTACATCTTTTATAAGTTTTGTACGCAATGGGTATAGCCTAGATTGCATGGGCATGGTGAAATAAAACATCTTAGTCAGCGCTATTAAAGAGGACACTATGTTGTAATTAAATCAAAGTGAAACAATTCCAATAATTTATGCGGTATTTAGAAAAGAAATGTCGCTTTGTATTTTGATTTAGTTTAATGTGTTAATGAAGGGGAACACTTATTTTCTAAATATGTATTGCTAAGTAATGAATAATACTTAAAATATCATCCTTAAGAAATTAAAAATCCAGATGCAGTTATATTATTGGTTATTTTATCTCTAGCAGATCAATTGATCACTACCTGAGATGATGAAACAGAAAGAGAAGGAAGAATCTAGATTTCTTCATTTCATTCATGACTACATCGGATACGGTAATTTGTACTGAAACTTATCGAGGAAAGATTTATATGCTACGAAGACTATCAGCTTGGTATACGCGTTATATAACCAGTTCTCACTTGCATAAAATTGCGCGAACGTCAGCCTATGGTGTCTAAACACTATTACGAATGTGTATATCAAATGTTAATGCATTCACAAGATAGAACACAGTATGTACACGTGTATATAGCACACTACAATGTGTTCGACCTGCTCTGTAGGGTATCTGGTAAATCTTAACGCTTAAGATAATAATATATCACTACTAATTGTAAGTATATACGGAGTAAGGAAAAAACCTTGAGCGTGCCGCCTCACCGATATATCAACCTTAGTTGATATATGCCATGCGATTTCGAAGTTGGTTAGGATTGCTGTCTCATTTGTTGTTTTATTATTGTTCTTGCTTTCCTCCCTTGTCCTGTATTTAATTGAATATTAGAAACTCTTCGCCAAAGCAACAAAAATTACATGAATTACTAATAATAATCACGACTTTCCAAATATACGAGGGATGTCCGGTTACTAAGGTACATTTGTGAATTATTTATCGAAATCAAACATACACTAAGTAAGAGCGTGAACTGTTAGCTACTTTTCAACATAATCGCCGCCAATGTTAAAGCACTTATCCCAGCGAGGCACAAGCTTCTGTAAACCTTCGTAAAAGGTGCTCCCCAAATTAGTAAAAAACTACCGTAGTTCCTCTTGAACTTCGTCGTCGTCTTCAAACATTTTACCCGACAAATGAGCTTTCAACGGCCCAAACAAATGAACATCAGGTGCCAGGATTGCACTCATCCGTTTTCGTTGTTGATGGTTTTTTAACAGTTTAGTTCCCCGGATATCCCTCGTAGTATAACCGGCTTTGCGTATCTTTAGTTCAAGGCATTATTTTTGTTTCATAAAGAGCGCCACTTTACGGTGCTTTTTGTATGTGACCTGTAATATACGTTAGTTGTGTTTAAATCCCGTTCAATGGTTTTATTTGTTTTTTTTTAATCACAGGAAAATTGTTGGCACGCAAGGCCGTATAGAGTTTATTCGGCAAGTCCATTATCATAGATGGCATACGGATAAAGTGCAATTCAGAATATATACCAGCGGCATTTAAACTATCGCAATAAAGCGGCACGGCCAAAGCTTTGTGCCCATTCTGTATAACTATATTATTCACTTGATGGTGATATAACATTCGCCAGGTTCGATAACCTATCCCTTTTACTACCTATCCTATTGTAGAACTACCCTATATTATAGCCACAAAAATTAAATTTAAATTTCTGATATGAAAACCGATGTTTCGTCATCAGAATAACGATTTATATTGACTCATTTTGAAAATTAATTCAGTCACTGCCGATTTCTCAATAAATCTCACGGTAGTGTGATTTTAAATGTCTGACGATATTTTAAATTTACCTCCACAGTTCTTAGTGTTACTCTACTGACTAGCACAAACAAGCAAATCTCTAGCAGCAGTAATGTGCGCGCTAGATTTAAATGAAATGTAAACTATAAAGCGTGTATTTTGAACTTGGTGCACCAAAATCTAGAACGAAACTATACAGCTGGCAACTATAGAGTAATTTCAAAATTGGAAGACATGGCCGTTGATCAGATATTACTTGTCGTATAGCGTTAGTCAATATTTTCAGGACGGAATGACATTTATGACTTCACATGTTTATGCAGCTTGGTGGCTACCCAGTTTGAAACTACTCTACAATGTGTGGACTAGTGAGAGTGCGGGGCAAGGCGTTGGCTAATTGGTTCTCATATTTTTCGCAGGCAAGGTTCATGTGGTTGTAGAGTAGTTTCAAAATGGGAAGGCACCGACGCTGAAACGCGTATTCATATTAAACTGAATACACATCAATTCTTGCCAGCTGCGGATAAACTCAGTAAAAAGTAAAGGAATCGGCTAGATTTTCAGTTCTGTACGGATGCTGGTGAATGTATGGCATGCTCCATCTTTATTTAATACATAGATAGCGTCACATGTTTTGCTCAGTTTGATGCTTTCCCAGTTTGAAACTAGTGTGCTATAAATATTGTTTATTCTTATTAGCTCTCATTAGCCTTTAGTTTTTGTATTTTGTTTTGATCCTATTGAAATTATTTATCTGCTATTACAGCGAATAAATTAAACAATTGTGTAAAAACTAAAACTTATGAAAGTGAATACCTATTTATTGTGATAGATCATTCTACTTGAGGCTGCCACTAGCGTAATATGGGAGAGATAGGTGATCAATTCACGTATACCAACTTAGTAAAAATTTGATGTGGCGGTAAGTTTAAGCTATCCCCAAATATTTAAAATCGCACTATATCTATATGTAGAGAGATAGGTATGAAAACAGGCAGGGGAACTACTAAGAAATTCCCCACTGTCGCTATAATTTCTATCAAAATTTATACACCTGATGCTCTGAAACTGCGGCTGAATAGTATTACTTGAATTAAGACACCTGTGGTATATAGCGATGTGGCCTTGCCTATTGGCTTTTAGCTACGGCAGTTACATAACTCTCCTTTTTATGGTCCCCGCTACCACAGACTATACTTATATTTCCACTGGAGGTATGGAGATGTAAACATGCATGTAGATTGCTTTTGTTTGCTTTTGATAGAGAATTGAAGCGTTAAAAAGACTGTTCTTTAACTATAATCACCTAGAGTGAAAATATCGGGGAAATTGTACATATAAGGCAATATAAAATTATTTATTACTTATAATGTTCAAACTGTCGTTCATTTACATAATTGTGTCATATTATTGTTATCTTATTATTAGTCCTTAATTTGGTACTTTGTACTGAAATACACTTGAAATAAATAAATAATGTGATAGCAATAATTTGCAGAATAATCCGTCCTAAAATGTGTTCATTCTGTCTATTTAGTACGTCGAGTTTTCTGAGTTTACCTTTGTTTGGCGTTACTGCACTTTTTGATTCCTCACATTATCCGTCTACTATTTCTATCTCATGTTAGTTCTCTCTTCTCTCTTTGAAAATCTCTGTAATATTTGTATACACGCATATATATTTTGCAAAGATATAACCATTGGTATTCGCACGTTTCAATAGCTATAGATTTTGTACGCCGGGAGAATTGTTTTTTCACGCTTGGTTAATCCGCAATGGGAAATCATTTCTATTAGTCAATATAAAATAGGAGACGAACAGACAAGGATGCAGAGTTGATAATTATTATTTTACTCCTTAATAATTTGTATGATAGGTATAGGAAACTATAAATTGGACCTTTTTTCTACTGACATCCTGTCATTCCAAAAGAAACATGGTCATTGTGGCATATTATTAGAAGCACATCAACTCGTTTATCTTCGTCAATTTATCTCTGGCGTAATTTTTAAAAAATCTTCAGGGAATAGGCAAAGTGCAAAGTTTGGTAATTTACTTAGTGACTTGAGAAAATACATTTGTATATATACTTGGTACCGTTACAATGGATTGTTGGCGGTAACCAGTGCAAAGTGGAAGCGAGTTAAATTGGTTTGAATAATTGTGCTTTCATTAAAATTTTTCCTTTCGCAATGACTTGTTGATAAGGTGTCGATTTATTCTAAAATTTAAAATAATGTGAAGGATTTGGTAATGAAATTGCATTTAGAAATAAAAGCATGCACTTGATCATTATACGCAATACAAAATCAATACCTTTACGAGCAGATGGTACTAAACTTTGTAACGTTTTCCGGCTAGGTAATGTACGGCTCGCATATTCCAGACTGCCCAAAATGATCCGTTGCCTCATAAGCTAAACGGTAGATTACACAAAATCATTGTTGCACATAAATCAAATAAGAATTGTTCGTCCAATCGTACGCCAGTTTTATTATATTTGTGTTGTGTCCTGTTCAAGTGTCGTTTACAGCAGGTTTTCGCCCAGCATAGTAGAAATATATCACAAACTAAACATTTAATTTTTGCGCCATTGTAGCTTAAATCCAGATATTCATTGATTAACTTATTTTCTTGGTTCGACAATGGCCTTTTAACTGCGACATCATTATTGATACATACAACAGTTCGTACAATCGTCTACACATCAGAAGGATGTGTATACTGCGCTCGACATAACTTCACCCTGTCGGAAACTAAATCTGAAAACCGAGCACGTTTGCGAACTACGTTCTTGAGGCGCATAGTCTTCCGTGAAATCACAATTAATAACACCTATTAAATATTTGCAACATTAGATATGTTGCTCTAAATTGTGTAACTTTGTCCAACATTGGTCGTTTTCGAGACGTATGCAACATTTTTAAAATAAACGTAGAACTACGAAATAGTATTTACGGCAGCGTACATTGCTTTGCAGAAGTCTCTCCCATTAACAGGGAAAATATCAAACCTACTCTGCCAATAGAACGCCACCTAACTCGGGCTTTTTCGTTAGAAGCAAAAATGCATCTGTTCACATTACAGAAAGACATTAATGGCTGCGGTCGAAATACACAAATCGCTGCCCCAACGTTTATAACGCGTTTACTCAACACTCAACTCTTGAACGCTCATTTCAGGATTTGTTGTGGTAACAGACGGGAATTTAAGTGTAATAAACACTCTGAGGTTATAGCGTTACTGTGATTTTATCTATATCTTTTCACCAAAACCTGCATACACCCAAACCACCAAAACCCAAACCTGTATACACAACAGATCTCCTTGAGAGTCGCAGTGACACCGAAGGTTGTATCGCATCTCCGCCACTGCACGTTGGCGCTAGTGAGCAAGTCTACTAGTAACTCTATAGGACGCAGATCCGATAAACAATAAAAATAGTAAACCCTTAGCGCTTGAAACACAAATATAGTACATCATACAAAACACACACATATTCCTTTCCCTTCCATCGTTGCAGTCGTTCGAACTTATAGATATCTTTAATTTCATTTTTGTATTTCGAATAAAGTTAATTTTAAACTAACTTTGGGTGTTTCATTAAATTGTCGTTAAACGGTATAGAACTTTCTCCATTTAGCTCAATTTTCAGCTACATATCGAAGAAGTCAGAACAATGAAAGTAGTATCAATAATTAACTCTAAATTACAATCAATAGATTCTAGATTGTTTTATTTAACAAAGAACTGGCTATTAATTTCCTCCTTTATGCATATTTGACTAAATGTTGATGTGTAATTCTAAGGACTGTGGGGCAGCACAATAAATACATTGTATGGGATTATTCCTCCCCCATAATATATGTATGTATATATTAATTAACTCGGGACACGTGTTTCGGGAATACGTGGATTCCCATTGTCAAACCGCATGACAGAATTACCGAATAATCGAATTTGGTTATGCGATTTGACTATGGGAATCCACGTATTCCCGAAACACGTGTACCGAATTAATTAATCTATTGTGCGGGAGGACTAATACGATGCCGTGTGTTTAAATGTTGGTGTGTTCTTCATTTAAATTTTCACTTTCACTACTAGCGATTCTCATTACTTGATATGAACTCCCATTGAATTTTCGAATGCAAAGAAATTTACAGTTTTTGTACGTTTATTATTAGTTGTACGAAATTATTTCCCGGTGATATTGTTCTGGAGAAATTGCGTGTAATATGAAAGGTATTTCAGTGATAACTTTTTCATTGTTTCTAAGGAAAACTTCTACAACTAATTACGCCCGAAATGCCAAAACTTCAATGCTTTTGGAAATTGGTAGTTTCCAACATAACTCGACTTTGTTTTTACGGTGAGATCAGAATTGGTTGATTGCGTTGATGTACCTAAAAAATTGTTATGAAAATACAGCTAACTTCAGAATTGTTTTTAATCAGTCAGTAGCGTGAATAGAGTTATTCTGTGGTAACGTGGCACCTTAGAAAGGGTTAATTTTTATGTAGGAAATCATCGAACACTACCTATCACATTATATTGTTAGCTTAAGAGGATATCTATTTTAATTACCACTATTGATATTTTATTTGTTAAAGAGATAAAATAAAAACAAAAGAAAATATTTCTTAGTATGCCAGTGGCAATTAAAGAGTACACCAACATTTTGACAGTAGAATGTGTGGTAAACTTAACAAGCCAAAAGTATCTATAGTTCTCGCAATTAATCAACCAACATTTTGTGGTTTCATGACATGGTTGCCACGCATTGCAAAGCATATCATATCGTTTGAGATATATATAGGATAGGTTATGGTTAAAAAAAACGAAAACTATCAACACTAAATAGAACGCCAAACTGAAAAACGTCAAGTAAGTGTGTTGATAACTTACCTTATCTATGCAACTGGCAACGTTCTAATTGAAGAAATTCTACGTGGTCGAAATGTCACTAGATTTAAGATTACTATGCATTTGCTTAATGCGAAGTTGTGTTTGGTTGTATTGGTATGATTTTAACATACACGTCAAAAGCCGGCTGTTTAGTTGGGAGAACTATACTTCCGAATTACTACCTTAATAGGGTTTTACGGTCACAGTGAAGATTGATTCGTATACTGCATATATTTGATCTCACGTTTCGTAGTTTGAGCTACTATAATGCTATTGGTAAAGTTGGTAGAGTGAGAAATTGACCGAGTGTTAATAATGCTGCTATCAAAGGTTTTTGGCATTAACTAAGTTAATTTTCAATATTCTCATTTGAATTTTGTTTGTAGGACTTGGTAGGCATAAACCTGTCTTCAATGATGCTCACGAAAATGAACTTGCAGAACATACTCTTGCAATGGAAGCTCAGTTATTTGGCCTAACTCTCTTGTTGTTCTTTGAGGCTGGTGACTCTTTATGTTTGTTTATTTGGGAGATCTTTTATTTGGTTGTTTTTTTTTATGAAAATGTATTTTATGTTTGAGATATGACATATTAATAAAATAGTCCTACTTCTGATACATAAAATGTGATTATGTGACTTCCCCATTTTGCCCAACTATCAACCCCATTTTACACGATCGGTTGGGTAAAACGGGGAATTTGACATGTTCGATTAGGAAAATGTTTTCTTAAATTAAAAATCGTACCATGTGAATGTTGGCACTAGCTTTCAAAATATAATGCTTCAACCTGTTACCCACATTAACGGATGCTTGTTTTTATCAATTTTTTTATCTATACTTTGAACAATCAAAGCCTAAGTTCTCCGTCATACCCAATTTCCCCTACGTAAAATACCGGTTAGCTTTTGATCAGTCTTCGTACATAACGGAATCACACAATTTTATTTTCTGTTTCTGCAGAAGTAAATTATACACACGTAGTAACCTTTCTTAAAACACACTCGTTAGTTTCAGAGAATAAACTAATATTCTCACGCATTAATTATTAACTCTCGAGACAAATAAATAAATTAATGGAGGATGGAGTTTCTACGACGGGTGCTTATGTTAGGGAATCTAATAAATAAAAACTTCTTTCGGCATATCTGTGCGTAATATTTATTATTATGTGCATGCAAGTGTGTATATTTTTAGTGTTATTTGAATTATAAATGTGGGTGGTGGGGGCCGCTCCTATAAGCGTCTTACGTCATCAATACACCCAGCTCGACCCTCATGGCTTGCTAGATGGGAGCGCAAGCCACTCCGGGTTTTTTCAATGCGCCTTTTACAGTCGGCCACCTCGATAAACAAATTGACGTTTCATACTTATTTTAATTCTATTGGAGTTAGTCGCTACTATCTTTAAATACATAAATAGAGGGTGTATTTGTAGCACTTGTGGAACGTATTTAAGTGATTTGTACCACATATTATGTATGTACTTTATATATTACACGTTTTTGGTTTGCATACATAATAATTACATATTAATAATTTATTAGGATTAAGTAAATAATAATACAGTATTGTCCTATAATGGTTTAAAATTAAAAGTCTAAATTTACCTGCGGCTGTCTTTGCCAAGATTATATTTAAATATCAATGTCAAGGATTGTTTGTTGTTTGCGTTAAATCATGGGAAAGTTTTTTAGTCTTATTACTAGTGGTTGGTATACATGCATATGTTTGTGCTTGTTAGAAGAATAATTTATATATACCGGGTTCTTTTTTCTTCATTACACATACATTTTTCCTATGTGTAACTTTAAAAAGAAAATTGTCAATGCATTAGCGACATAATAGGCAACCAGTTATATACGGTTATATACGATTCGACGATACAACTTTATATTTCATTCATTCAAAATAAATTAATAGGTAATGAAACTGCGAGTTACCTTATGACGTTTAGTACACTTTGCATTTTTTCCAGCATTATTTGAATCTTTATAAATGTGTAACAGTACATTTTCTTTGTTACATTTTGCGGTTAGGATAAAATATATTATTTGTAAACTGATTTCAGCAATTATTTTGTTAGTCTACGATATACACTTACTATGAATAAGAGACTGAATTTCATTAAATGATGCTTTTTACTGTATTTTCAACAATACACATTTATAACAAAACATTTATTATTTCACACGACTTGCAGTCCATCCGGCCCTGCACTATTTTCGTGTCATTTTAAAATGACATCAAATGGGTGTACAGTGGCTCCAGCTTTCCATATAAAATCATTGAGCGGAATTTAAACACAACTGGCGTAAATTGGCGCTATCTATGAAACAGAAATAACTGAAGGATACCCAAGGCCGATTAGACTAAACGACTATATTACATTTACGAGGCCGTGCTTCACATTTTGGTAATTTCAATTTATACCGCCTACGACGCTGACCTCTAAGAATCAGTAATAATATAGATCTGACAACGTTACCTATTTTTGGCACCTTCTGCACATGCTCGGAATCATGTTAAAAATTTGAAATACTAGCACTAAACAGCATGATTACCAAGGTGAAGGCTAATTTCACATCAAGTTTTCAAAGTGTTTTCCAAAGGCAATAAGCAATGCGTTCTTGAATGCAACGCAGAGTATTCCTAATAGATTCTGGATTAATCCCATCACATTCAGTACGTATACGGTCTTTCAGTTCGTTCAAGTTACGTATTTGCGCGTTAGGAAACAACGTTTGGAGACAAATCGGGTGATCTTGGGGTGCCAAAGTGGTAGATACATAGCGTATTTGAATCGAATTATTCACAAAATTCCTGACGGGATTAGTAGAAGGTGGCATAGCCCCACTCATTTCATCGAGAATTAATCGCGAACCGATGGACAGATCCAAAAGTTTTGCTGCAGTAAGATTTCCCGTCAATAGAATGTGGGCCAATAAGTCTATCGCTAATTATTTCAATCCAGACATTGACTTTTAAGTGTTCGTGTCAGATTCTGAGCATGAGGACGGGACCAATGAACCTATGAATGAATAGAATGAATTTAGGATTTTTCAATGGATAAATGTAGCATACAAACCGGAAGTTGACCGTACCATTTACGGTAAATGTAGCTAAATCAATAAAGTCTTTTTTTTCCAAAATTTCTACGCTTTCATTTAACAAATTGAACATTGTTTCGAAAAAAATTGCTTCATCTTCTTCCAAAATCTCTTGATGATTTGACATATGGCTTATATTTGAATTCTTTCAGAGTTTTATATATCGAACATGATACTTCAAAGTGTTTGGCTACATCTAAAAGTAATCTGCAAACTACAGACCGTTCCTCTACATAACGTAGGAAACGTGATTGGTTTTTTTTTTGTGGGAATTTAGAACACAACTATCTGCTTTGAATTTGTTAAAAATATTGAGAATAGTTTTCGCACAAGGTATAAGTGGGCCTTTTAGGATAATTTACTGAAAACATGTCCCCAGCTCTGCTTAAACTGTTATCCTTCTGGTGCCACGTTATAATTGCCATCTTTTCATTTTGTGGTAGCTGTTCATAATTTAAATAAATTATCTACTATTCAATAAAGTGTATGATTGATGTATGAATAAACACTCAGAGTAAATTATTAGAAGATGAAATATTATGACATCAACTTGATTATTAAAAAATAATACGTTATTTGGTAAATTCTTTACTGGAGTATAACTGGTATGTCACTAACGCATTGACAATTTTCTTTTTAAAGCTATACATATGAAAAATGTATGTGAAATAAAGAAAAAAAGAACCCGGTATAAATGAAAATGACAAGTTTGGAAACTAGTAAAATGCACCAATAAAATAGGAACATATTAGGAAACTGTTAAATCATACATTTTTCTCAGTTACAAGTAACTGTGATTAGTTAAAAATTTCACGCATAACTAGAGTAACTATATTCAAAAATATACTTGACCGCTTCTTTCATAGTACGGATAATTTAAATTTATCCGAACCATGTTCCATTCACAATAGAGCGAAATTAGCACGAGGAAATCGTGAAGTTTTTGTGTCGCAACAGCTCGACAAGAGATATAAATAAACCCGTAAAAACCTCGCTCGAGGAAGTGGCTAACTGTACTCTGTTATTGGTGGTGTTCGTTGGTCTCCGCTGCTTCTCTCTTCCTTCGACGGACGCATGTTGTAATTTGTAGCTTTGCATGCCCCGCGAGCCATTACCTGAATGATATAACAAATAAAAGACGCGAAAAGAAGTTATGGGATGACGATTCGGATTCAGTCGCTGCTTTGCTCCGTGCATCTATTCTTATTTGGAATACTTATGAGGTTGTTATTTATTTTTAAGATCGCGCTTCCAAAAGAAGCAAAAAGTAGGAGGGAAAACAGTTTGTTGTAACTGACAATAAGAAGGTGAATTATTTCTTGCGTGTGTGTACATAATTTATAAAATACAATTACTGGTATTACGTATTCTATCACAAGGATTATATTAAATAAGGATTTCAGAAATAATAGGGACGTGGATTTTATTGAAGCAAATTAACTTGTAGGAATACATACATAAAATGTCGATACAATATAATGTATTTTTTATATTAATTACGTCTAAAGAAGGTTTTAATGTTTGCTGGTTCAAATTCTATATAAACCCGGAGCGGCAGTCCTCTTTAGGGACTCCATATCCCGTTTCCTAAGGACATTATATCCTCGCACTATGGGATGAAAAGGTTATTATCGTCACAAAATTCAATAACTATAATTAGTAAGTAAATAATTAAATAATAATTAGTAAGTATATCGAAGTGAAATTTGGAATATAAGTTAATGAATAAACGTATTTTCATAATTTTAAAAGAAGCTGTTCAGAATTGCATTAGAAATACGAGGGTATCCGGTTACTAAGGTACGTTGGGGTAACAAACCGCCTGCGTCGCTCCGATCAGGCTGAAACTTACACGCATTTTAGATGTGCATATGTACTGCATAGGTGGCTACTGTCATTACCTTAGGTTCAGTACAACGTGCGCAGTGACAGCCGCACAACGTCAGATCCGATCGAAACATACACCAAGTTTAAAGTGCGAGCAGTCATTCGTTTTTTGCATGCAAACAATGAAACACATACTGAAATTCATAAAAAAATACTGAAGACTTACGGAGAAGGCGTTATGGGTCGCAAACAAGTTAGTGTTTGGTATAAACAGTTCAAAAGTGGACGCACAGCTCTGAACGACGATACTGAAGGTGTGCGAAAAAAATCATCAACAACAAAAACGAATGAGAATCCAGACCTGGCTTCCTTTGATATTCATTTGTTTGTGCCGTAGGAAGCTCATTTGTCGGGTAAAAGGTTTAAAGACGACGACAAAGTTCAAGAGGAAGTACGGCAGTATTTTACAAATATGGATCGCACCTTTTACGAAGAAAGCTTACAGAAGCTCGTGCCTCCCTGGGATAAGTCCCTTAACATTGGCGGCGATTATGTTGAAAAGTAGCTAACTATTCACGCTTTTACTTAGTGTATGTTTGATTTCTATGAATAAATTAGTCTGTCTGTAATTCACAAATGTACCTTAGTAACCGGACATCCCTCGTATAATAATAAGCACAGTGTCAATAAACTTTGTAAGCTGCAAACTACAAATTGAAGAACGCAACTTGGTAAAATGCTTACATATAATAATATAAAAAATAATATAATAATGTAATGGGTAGATACTTATTTGAAAAGTTTTGTGCTTTTGTTTCTTGCGACCTGAAAAGAAATAAAACGGACAAAAGATGCTCTATATTCGCTATTTACATTTTCTTTCGATTCTGCACTTACATCTTATAAATGGACTTTAGCTTCGTCTTTTACCGACCGGAAGTGTACATCGGTGTGGATTACATCTTCACTTGTTGATGATTGGAGTGATTAAAACGAACATTTTTATAATCCTTGTTTTGTGGTTTTTGGGTATCCTGTCCCAATAGTACTAGGACAATGATTTCTGCATGGATTAATATCTTGTGAACAGAAGCAGGAATATTTATGTGTACATAGACCCCGAATTGACACAAAACAATCAGAATTCTAATGATAGTTATAGATAGGATTTTGTAAATAAGCTATTATATAAAAGAAACACAAGGAATTTTGACCATATTTGAATTCGTTAAATACCTTATCTATCCTTGTTGTGTTGTAACATGTTACACTCTCTTCTAAAAAGAATAACAATGAACAACCATCTAATTATTGGTTCATTTCAATCATATCGAGTTTTGCCAAACTTTTGGAGAAGGTGTTGTATACACGTACATATAATAGTACTCGTTCTTTTGTTTCTACAAATCAACATGGCTTCCTGCTTGGGAGATCCACAGTTAGTAATTTAGCAACGTTGATCTTATTTATCATCGAGATCTTGGATAGACGTGGCCAGGTAGACGCAATTTATACCCACTTATCTAAACTGACTTACTCAATCATTAAAGACAGCAAGGACTGTGGGGCAGCACAATAAACACACTGTTCGGATTACTCCTCCCGCACAAGTATTAATTAAT
>JARFOC010000341.1:140734-159377 GCA_031763485.1 Osmoderma eremita | reverse complement strand
TTCCTGTTCCGTTCTTGTCTTCAATCTTCTTTCTAGAATATATTCGTACGTTTTAGAAACTATGCTTAGGAGGGTAATACCTCTGTAATTAGTACAGTTCCTATTATCTCCTTTTTTTAAATATAGGTATCACAATTCCAATTTTCCAGTCATCAGGGACTTTGCCTTCATTCCATGCTTTATTAAATAGCTGCCTCAATATTTTAATTCCTTGTTTTCCATACATACATTAATTTTTAAATTATTTTAAATGGATTATGCTGTATTTTATATCACAAAAGGAAGGAATCGTTTAGGTACTTTCATTTTTATTAAGCACTCTCTATACCTAAAGTCATTCATTTCTAAGATACTTTAAAGTCTTTTGAGAAAGCGAGATTTTTTGAAATTATTTTAATATAACAAGTTGGTTATGGAAAAAGACAGTTTAATGTTTAATACAATTATAAAATACGAACACTTACAACTTACACTAATGATTAATATTTAGTTCATTAATCCAACTGTTCATAATGTAGTTCTATAATAAATCTTCAAAATATCCCCACGAACTATCAATACAACCATTGCAGCCGTTCGTCAAGCGTTTTTTTACTAATGACCACATGAAGAAGTCAATTTTAGTGGATTCTGGTGATTGAGTTAGTCACTCAATTTGTTCCCCTCTTAATATCCATGTTTCAGGGAAATGGGTGTTTAGATGATTCTGTATTAATCTAGTATGAACCTCCATCATGCAGATACCACATCCTTCGACGAAAGTTTGGGGGAACATTTTCCAATAACAAGGGTAAATGATTTTCTAAAAAGTCTAAATGAACTTGAGCATTCACTCTAACTTCCAAAAAATATGGTCCAATTACATCTCCTAGCTAGTATCTAATTAAGACTTAAGATTGTCTTACTGTCATTTTTTCACGATTAATTCGTTATATTAAAATAATTTTTAAAAATCTCACCCTATCATAACATAATTTAAAATAGTTCTTGTTTAAATATCATTTTTTACGGCAGATTATTCCCCCATTCACTATAATAATTATTAAAGTATCTGCTTCAACGCCTTTAGCTCCAATTGTTCAATTCAGGGCGACCAGTTACTGTGTATGTATCTCATTTTACGAGAGTTCTGGACAACTTCGATGATCGCGTCGATTGCGCAATTTTGCGCGGTCATATCGAAGCCAAACACACGGCGGCGACAACCATCCATCAACGATAGCCGCTGGTCCAATGAGGACGCGAAAATATCGCGTCTGTGTGCGTTGGAATGAGTGGCGTTTACTGTACACACACGAGAGCTGGGGCGAACACCATCTGCGCGTTACACTTCTACAATTCGGACAGTTTGGCCCAGGTCCGCTTCGGAACCTACTTTACGACAATGGAAGGCTGGTTCGCGTGTTCTTGACCAAGCTCGGCGGGCCTGCGCTGCGGAGTATTTGGGTTGACACCGACACACACGCGCGCGTCAAAAAGCGAAGAGGTTGCTTAGGACTATGATAAAATTGTATTATGTTTCTTTATTAACGATTATATAGGTATACGAACAGATTACATACAAGAACATATTTAATACGATCTGGTTCTTAATATCTCCCAGGCAACATCGTTTTATGTCAGGACGATCTACTATGACAAATCTCGTAACAATTGCTCGACATATCGGTGAAACACTTGATGGTAATCTGAAAGTGGATCTAATTTTAGAGACTTTTCCAGCGCGTTTGATACTATCGATCACGGCTTTCTTCTGTACAAGACGCGTTTCGACTAGCACAAGCTTCCGCAGATTTCGTGAGGCCATATTTGACGAGTCGATCTAACTATGTAATTTATAACGGCTTTATGAATTTTGCTAAACATCTGGCGTGCCTCATGACTCTAATTTGGGTCCATTTTTATTTATAATACACATTAACGGCCTGTTGAATGACCTCACGACCATAGCTTTGGCTTATGCCGATGATGTTAAACTATATTCTATTGTAACTGGTCAGGATGGACGTAGATTATCTGATAGAACCCAATGTGTAAAGTTAAACAGACTTTTAACACCACTTAGATTACATCGAGGAGTACCTCAGTGTTCTATATTGAGCCCCATTTTGTTTTCATTATACACATCATCAGCATTGCTGGCGCCATAACTTGTTTATTGGAGCTGAAACCCTTGTTTATCTACAGTTGACAGTAAAATACAAAAGTCCAGTATAGTATGTCTTGTAATTCACTTTTGAATTATGTTTCTCCATCATTTTCAGGTCTCCAGGTTTTATTCCAAATTTAGGTTAGGGATTCCTAGACTATCACAGATTTAATATCTTTCCTCAAAACAAATTTTTTTGTAGTGTGCTCAGCGTGTCATTGGCTGACTTGTCATGGCCTCTGGAGCCTTGCAAATGATAAATATCGGAGACCCCTAGTATAAACATCTAAATGATGAACGGGTAGATACAGATTGTTACAGTGACGAGTCTCGTATGCATGAACATTACTGTGTTTCAAGTACTCATCTTTGTTTTTATGTACATGGGAGAGAGCTTCCAAAATATAGAGAGAAGGTAGAGTTAAGAACTCATATACGATAAAAATAGGCTTGCATGAATCTGTTAGCTTTATGCAACTGATAACTTGCTTCTTAGCTATAAAAACATTTTTTGCTGCAGAAGAAGTTCCCCAAAGAAGAACTCCGTAATTAAGCGAGTCTGAATTTCGGAATAATAAACGGAAATAAGGGTTTCCAAAGACAAACTAGATTTTAAGGTACGGAATAGGTTAGCTTTTTGATGCGAGAGATTCGTAAGGTAGTCGCAGTGTTTATTCCAGAACAGATTCTCCTGCACTATGACCTCTAAGAACCTAGCAGAGTGCAGTTGCTGCAAAGCTTTAGTACCAACATGGAAGTTACAAGTAATATTTTCGGTACGCTGAACAGTGTGAAATAAGAGAGAATTAGTTTTTTTGTCGTTCGAGCACAATTTATTTGAATAAAACCGCTGCTGGACACGATCCATCGTTGCGTTACCTGCAGCTTCAAGCTGATCAGAGTCACCACCAGAAACAAGTATAGTGGCGTCATGTGCGTATGTATAAAGTAGAAAATCATTTACAAAGTTATATATGTCATTTATGTATAGATTGAAAAGCAGTGAGCCCAATACTGGGGATCCCTGATACACTCCATGGGGGAACTGGTACACAGCTAGACTTGTATTGCCTCAGTCTGTTGTTTGAAAAATGCCCAATAGAAACATATTGAATCCGCCCTCCCAAATATGAGTGTACCCTCTTAGCAGCACTGCCTCGTATTCTGTATTCGTGTAGTTTCTCTAATAATAAGGAATGTTGGACACGATCAAAAGCTTTGCTAAGATCACACAAAATGGCAAGTGGAATATTTCGTTTGTTAATATTTTCTAGGATAATCTCACAAAAAGCTAATAATGCAATAGTAGTTGGCCTGTTTTCTCTGAAACCGTGTAAGTTGTTATTTAGTATTTTATGTTTTTTTTTTAAGAAACGAGTTCAGTCTATCAAGCATACAATACTCAAAAACGACATTAGACATTAAGGAAATGGGCCGATAATCAGTTTTAGAGTTTTTCTTAAAAAATTGGCACTGCGGATGTTTTGAAATCGTTAGGAAAAGAATCCGTAAACGAAGGAAAGATGTATGAGATAGGTTAAGGGTGAAGCTAATAAATGAAAAGAGTTACTAATAATCTTTGCAGATGTGTCATCTGGTCCGGGAGTGTGTTTGCGCTTGAGCTTGTGGAGTCAGATCAGTTTCAGTAAAAGGAAATAAAACATTGTGTTTGTGTTGGAGTCGATGACAGACTTTATAGTAACCGAGGAGATAGCGTTAAATATGTGTTCAACTGATTATTGGAAGTTCAAGTTAAAAGCTGTTCTTGAGGGTCGTTGATCCTTTTATCATTCTGGATAATATCAACATTATTAGAGGTGCAAAAGCGAGCTCGTTAATAATTCTCGTATCGACCACCTCGAATACGATTGATCTATATACCTAAGATCAAGTCGTCCCAAAAGTCATTTAAATAATCGACCTCTGCCGTAGAAGCCTAGTTCTTTTACCATGTCTTTTAATTTGCTTTTGAATTTCTTTTAATAAAACACATTAAACGTTTCTACTCTTTTATTTCCATCACGTTTTGCCACCTTTATGTATTGTTCCTACAAACCCATATTGATGCTACGTTTCTTTTTGGAACGTAGTGTATAGAAACAACTATTCTACAAATCGGAACACTTTTGGCCGTCACCGTATATTCAACGTATTACATACAGAAAAACGTGTTATTTTATTCGTGCGTCGAGATGTTCCTCTTCGGAACGCCTAACCTAAATTCGAGGCAGGCAAGTCGTTCGCTCGTTCGTTCGACGGCGCAACGGGCGACCAGCATTAGAAAGCGAAAATATTTAACAATAATTACCCTTCTTAGAATCACGGACTGAGACCGCTCATTCCGCATGACAAGAATATGTCTATTTGTGTGCGTACGATTGTATGATGCATTATAATTCTGGTCGAAACGATCTCTACCGCCCGATTGTAAATATAGTGGGAGTCGTATGTTTTTGTATGAGGGATTGTCTCTTTTTTCTATTATTCAGGAGTCTTCTTACGTAGCGTAGTTGTATTTGTGCGTGTGTGCTTGGTATGCATGACTGATTTAACACAATTATAACGCATTCTGAATTAATACGTTGAAATAGATGGTGTTTAATGTTGTGTTTAATGTTCATTGGTAGGTTTGCCATATTTGTGTATATCGTTTGAGATTTTCATAGATAATCGAAGGTGTATAAATAAGTGAAAAAGTCTAGTTAGGTATTTCGGCAACTAAATTGCCATCTTCGTATAGCCTACAAACGAAAAGAATGCTAGACGTAGTGCCGCTGAAGATATGCTCTATACCTATTGTAATGGAACGGTACAAGTTCAGATTTTTTTATTTAAATACCATAGAAATTTTAAATGTCGGTGCAGTTTTGGCAAGGTTTTAGCTTGATGTTGTTAAATTATCATTTGTAAAAAGGAGTTGTAGACGGGTAATAAAGTGGAGAGAAAGCCTATAGTAAGAAGACATGAGCTATCAAGCGGGGCGTCAGTTTTTCCATTTTCCCCCCATCATACTTCTTATTATTTTTCTTTCTGCAGTTAGTAGAATTCTTTTTCCGTCTTTTGTTAGCGTCATTGTCTCCGCCGCATAGGTTAAAATAGGCCTTATCAACGTTTTATGCATTTTTATTTTTGTTTTCTTGGTCAGTTGTTTGCCTGTGTATGTCTTTCTGTTCGCATAAAATGTTCCATTCATCTGTTGTACCTTTTCTTTTATTTCTTGGAGGTAGTCTCCTGTCATAAGCAGGACAATTCAAGACAGACTGCTCAAGAAACTCGGATGTCCTATAATAACATTTATCTATTAGACATTTCTTTAAAACGGGTGATACTCGAATTTTTGAGATTTTTAGGGAGTTTATTATGGACTTTAACGCACAGATCTCTGAGACTCCTTTCGTAAAGTGCAGTTCTATGGGATGGTACACCGCAGTCACTGGTGTTCCCGGTATTACGTTAATACCCCACGCAGTACCAGGAACACCAGTGACTGCGCTGTACCATCTGTGACTCTTGCGGGCAAATAGGTCCTTATGTGATGTTTATGAAGAAATGCCGCACATTCATAAATAATGAAGAATCGCAAGTACCATATTTAATTAGTACCGGACGATAACGGTCTAATCTACATCCAACACATAGCAACATAATCTCATCTGGACGAAATATTGGCATGGTAAAATATCAGTAGTCCATTCAGTGAGACAACCCTTCGTAATCTACGCACGACATATGAAAATGAGCACGGCTTTGAACATAATTGAGACACGTGACTATCCTACTACAAACAACTATCAAATCGCCAGTCAAGAAAATGAGCCCCACACCTCAGTGCTCAGTTCTCAGCTCCCAATCGCACCAAGGATGATGTATCAAAGGGACATCTGCCTGGGCTGCAAGTCATTACTGAAGCCTATGATTTATTCAACTACACCACCCGGACATCGTCCTGGCACACGTTCTACCAGGCCTAGAGAGACAGTATAATGAGCTTATTGACATAGATTGTCAAAGGCTTTGGAGAGATCGCAGAACTAACCATCTTGCTGGTATCCAACAAACGACATATGGAATCGAGTGTAGCAAAAATATCGTTGGTGATAGATTTGAGATAGACCCAGATTGATAGGGACGAAGCAATTTTTTACCAGCTAGAAAGGACACAATTAGTTAGAAAGGATACAGATCTACAGTTCATATTTTTTTCAAAAATTAAAAAAGCGAAGAAGGATGGATATAGGCCTGTAGTTCGTCGCTGACGATTATCATCTTTTTTTTAAATACTGGTATCAGCTTAGCTTGTTTTAATTTACTAGGAAACAAACCCATGACAAAATGATTGATTTATTATAAAGTTTCAACTGATAGAACACTAGTGAATTTCTTTGTTTTCTTTAGTGTAAAATCCATGGTAACTTGGGGCTGTCGGAATATAAAGTTTTACACATAGATATATCATTGAATAATTCTGTACCCTAGAGACAACGTATGCAGTAATTTAGCCTATAATTTAGTAAGCAGAATAATTACTGATTTAACCAAACCATATGCTTATTGTCCGTTTAGAAAGGAATCAGCAAAAGCTAGTACTGGGAAATATAGATATACCAATAAGTTGTTTACATAAACAACAAATAAGGAGGTTATGAATTATTCCTCTAACAGCTTGTGGTGTTTATTAAGATTTATGGAATGTGATGAATATATATGATTAACATTCAATGAATTAGCCCAACTGTTTACAATGTACTTCTATAATAAATTTTCAAAATATCTACGAATGCAAGATTGCAACCGTTCTTCAAGCGATTGTCTTACATTTCTTAATTAATACTCGAGAATACTTCTCTTATCCTGTTTTTCATATCACCTCGTGTAGTTGGCGGTGTTTGCTATACAAAGTTTTTTCTTACATATGACCCCATGAAGAAGTAAATTTTAGTAAACGCCGGTGATCGAGCTAGTCACTCAATTGATTCCCCTCTCCTTGTCCATCTTTCAAGGAAATGGTGGTGGATTAACTTACAATGAAGTAACGAAGCTCCATCCTGCAGATACCACATTCTTTAACAAACTTATACGGGAACATTTTCCAATAACAACGGTAAATGATTTTTTAAAAAGTCAAAATAATCTTGATCAATCATTCGTTCTTCCAAAAAATGTGGTCTAATTACATAATCTCCTAGCTAGTAATGAAGATTTAAGACTGTCCTACTGTCATTTTTCCACGATTAACTCGTTATATTAAAATAATTTGTAAAAATCTCACTTTTATAAAACAGTTTAAAATATCTTAGAAATTAATGACTTTAGGTAAGAGAGTGCTTAGCGGAGATGAAAGTAACTAAACTATTCTTTCTTTTTATGATATAAAATACAGGCTGATCCATTTAAAATAAATGAGAAATGAATGTATTTGAGTTTTGACTGACCCTGTATCCAGTTTTGACAATTTTGAAAAAATGTCACTTTGCTATAAAAGTGGTCCAATATCAAAAACGTATGTTTGTAAAAAAAAAATTTCAGACTGTGTTGTTTGCAGTATACAAGACCTTGAACCTACAGTAATTTGCATACAAAATTGACCATAACTTCTGAAACACGCCGTATAATTCAATGAAATTGTGTATTGGGGGTGTGAGACATGATCTTAATCCAAATCCGAAATAATATACAGGATGTTCCATTTCAGAAAACGTATGTTTGATTCACAGGGTGTGTCATATCACCACATATGAAACTAATTTTAAAATGTTAAGACTGTCTACAATTTTCGTAAATAACTTTTTTTGATATCTTATATGATAACGGATATACCGAGCTTTGCCACACTAATGCGTCACCCTGTATATTAGCACTAGTGGCAGAACCTACGAACGTTTTTATAGATGTTGCCGCTACTCCTTCAAAAGTAGAAGATAACTATCAAAGTTTTTCATGTTATGAATATTTGTTATCTACTAGAATCTTAATAAAGTATTTCTCCTTAAACTATCATCATTCTAATCTAACTGATTAATGGTGTTCATGTAACAATGTTTTTAATGGATTTAAGCAAGCACGTCAATATTACATCGTTCCTGAAATTGACATTAAAATTCACCATTCACTCTCGGGTAAACATATTTAGTGTTCTGATCTAGTACTCAGACCGCCTAATTATTTGTAACTCAAGCAAATATTTTTTCACTTATCATACCAAAGATATTGTATGTGTGACTGAACAACAAGGTGTTTTGCTACTATTCAAAAGAATTATTTCTTTGACTCGCTGCTTATTTCTTTGATTTAAATAAACCTTTCTCTCTGTGTAGCGGACTTCAAAGAGATTTAGCGTGGAATGGTCGTACTAGTGTGAACAAGTTGTGTGCGTATTTTTGAATTGCGTACAGTAAAGACAACGCGCGACGTGTATATGCATTGGTGTAGACCCGGCTTAACATCGACTAGAAAAAATGTTTAAGTAGGGGTACGATTTTCCGTGAATATAAGCATACAAGCAATCTAAAGTGGTTTACCTTTTTTTTTGTTTACATCTTGTCTGTACCGATACCGTGCTGGCAAAAGGTATAAATATGTTCCTGGACGTGGCGCTTTTATAAATGTGTCTATTTATGTTAACAAGATCAGCGATTCTATACGTATACATAAATATTTTTCAGATAATGAGGTGTTGTGTAATATCCTTATCGAACCCGCGTACGCACACAGCATCATATCCTTTAAGAGTTCTTATCTCAAATAATATTCCCCAGTGTGCATGTGTGGCGTAGCTGTTTCGGATCTAACGCCCTGAATATTGATTTACCTCCTATCTAACTCGCAAATATTGACCGTGTGTGAACAACCCTTGCCACAGGAAAACGATAAAGCCTTATTATTAGCAAAATGATAGTGAAACGGTGGTAAATCCGAAAAAGAAACATTTCCCCATTTCCCATGAAGGTGTGTTTGTTGTTATTGTTTTTCTATTATGAGAATTAAAGCCGATACGTTTTTAGAACAAAGGTAAAACGAACCGCTAGCCCTTTTTTACATCTTACCCTCAAGCAATTCTTATCGCATTTCCAGTGAGCCCGTATTATATTCGAATGGTATTCACTTAACAAAGAAGTGTGAAGAAATAAAGGTATCGCTTGCCGGGGTCGGATTGTTATGTGGATATTCATACTTAAGTAGTGGGCCCTAGTCACTGAAAATATACAGTGACTGAAATATAATACCTGTGCACACACAGCGTATTAGGTACCTACGGTATGACGTAACTACGGATGCATATACGTAAACATCAAGTGTATTGTGTTTAGTCGTCGCGGAACGGAGTCCCAGTTGTTTTATAGAATAGAAGTTCATCACTGTTATATGTTTATCAATTTAAATTACGGCATATTTATATAAAATGAGGTTAAGTGTTAAACGAGGGAAATTGTGCCAAATTACTCCTGATGGTGTAGATGTAATAGGATGTTTTTTTTTCTCGTTAATTTGGTGTCTTCGTCTTAGTTGGAGTCTTGCTATTATGATTAGGATACATTACATAAATGAGAACATTTGTCAAAATTAACAGCCCCTTTTGAACATTGGTGTTAATAAGACATCAGATTAACTACTTGGTTTTCTACATATTGTCTTTTAGATATACCTACATATGTATGTAGGTACTCATAAGCATTCAATAATAGAACGCATCAATGTGGAAAAAAACTTTTGTTTATTTGAACGAATCATTTCTTAAGTAACTAGCAAAAATACTTCTCAACACAAATTGTTAAAAAAGGACTACTTATTGTAAAATTTTAGAAAATAATTTAATATTTACGTTTTATTTCATTTTGATAAATAAGCACGGTATTTTTATCTTTAACACATAGGAAAGTCTGAACGAAGTATTATCATTGCCTTAGAATGTAATTACATACTCTCATTTGAGATTATAATTTATTCTTTTATATGTGTCTTTAGAATTCTCATATCAGCGAAAAACACATCCACACATCTGTGGAGGTCAACAGTAACATGTTAAATTTGTTGTGACATTGTACGATAAGCATTACCTTTAATCCATTCGCCTTTTCGAAAGCAGTACTTGACTCCTATGAGAGTATTTGTACCCCTTTCTAGTTGCATAATTAACATATAGGTCTATCTCACTTACTACTGCCTAATGTTGTCAATATTTTCAAACGATTTGAATACAGTGAAATTAGCAACATCATCTTGTGTCTTGTTTATCAACATCTTGTTTATCACTTCTCGTGGTTGTCTGTTTATTTTTATCGCATTATGTTTTATACTTCGGTTATAATTCAATTTCTAGCTATCTAGTGCTTTAATATGTAATAATCATTTATTCATGGATAAGATAATATATATCGGTCATTTTACATATAGTTCTCGCAACTAAACAACCGACTTTTGACATTTCGTCGTTTCATTACATTGTTGCCACGCATTGCAAAGCATATCACATGGTTTGACAGATATATAGATAGGTTATGGTTAAGAAAATAGGAAAACTATCAACACTAAATGGAACGTCAAAATGACAAATGTCAAGTAAGTGCGTTGACAACTTACCTTATCTATGCAAATGGGAACGCTCTAATTGAAGAAATGAAATGTCATTAGATTTGGCATTACTATTGCAAAATGTGAGGTTGTGTTGGTATGATTTTAATATTATCGCTGTCAAAAGTCGGCTGTTTCGTTGATAGAGCTATATGTTGACAGTAGTTATGTGAATAACAAAGTAACATTCGAATATCAGCTATAGAAACATTGAAATACATAATTTCACCAAACCTGCTTCAGCAATGAGTTAAATTATTTTTTTAAATATTACAGAATAAATGAAAGTTATATAAGTGTATTCCATTTTGCGCTGTGACCAAATTTTATTCACACACTTAACCCAAAAAAAAAGGTGCCGAAAGCGCTCTGCGGTATTCCTATAAGTGCTGTTTTCTAAAGGGCGAATTGATTAAACACCTTAACACGTTCAAAATAGCTTTAAAAAACCAATAATATATCATTCCATTTCAGTTATTTTCAAAAATCTTTTCCTCTCTCATTAGTCAAGATTAACCTTAATATATAATGCAGGTATGTAGCGCCATGAATGAAGTTCATCAAAAGAAAACATTCCAATGAATTCTATCTATTTGAAAAAGGCTTTCATCTTAACAGATATATTTATGAAAAAGTACCATTAAAAATAGAAGAAAGAGGATGCGCGCAAAAAATTTAAATGACACATATAAATATATCATTTTTCAAATTAAAGTAATAAAAGTTGTTTCCAAACATATCCACTTCATAAAAAAATAATGTTTATTTATTATACTATTATAAAAGTGGAATTATATTAACTGTACAGTTTTTAAACACTACATGTAACTATGAAATAGCCATGTTCGTTTTAGCCAAAGCGTTTACTTCAATTTCATTATTGGTTCGTTTAGCGGTAATGGGTTGTTAAGAAAGTCGCGTTTCAAAGCGCATTCTTTGGGTTGGTTTGGCTGCTGATAACCAGTGCTAGGATCTACCGTTTAGATAAACGGTCCGGTTTTCTAGTTAAAGTAATAAAAGTTGTTTCCAAAACATATCCAATTCATAAAAATATGTAAAAACTTTTGGGTCGATAACAGATTATAAAGTCCAGACCTTTTCCAAACTTGTTTGTAAAAAATGTTTTTTTCTTCAGAACCAAATGGTGCCATTTTTAATTTCAGTCATTTTCCTAACCAACCGCTTAACGTGGCCACATTGATAGTAAAGCCCTATATCAAAAGTTAAAACCTTATCAACATGCATACGTGCATTATTGTCTAAGCAAGCGTTTTCATTGAAGTAAAACTATGTAAAAAAAATAAATGCATACCATGCAAAATCCGCAGAGCTAAATTTTTCTATAATTTTGACAGAAACACTTGGAAAAGGGATACTATTATTAAAAAAATTCATAAATTAGTTGTCACTGTGAACATATCTCTACCTGTCTTAAAAGGTTATTGGTGCTTTTCGGGCATGGCATAGAGTATTTTCCGCTTTAAGGTTGATTCTCACTATACGTTTCGTCTATATTTCATACCGGTTCTGTTCGGAAAATATTTTTGGCTGTAAATGATGGACGGAAGGTGTGCATACCTTCCGTTCCTTTTACATACCGTTTCCAATCAATTCTGTTCCATATTGATACAAACGTGTTTTGCCTTCGATTTACAAAATTGTAAATATAGTAACAATCACTATAAAGAGAAGGTCTGGGCGGCTATTTCTAAGAAACTTATGAAATGTAACTACGGATTGATTTAAGACTAAACTTTCTAAACTGCACTCAGAATTAAAATATTTTTGTAAATATGAATTGAAAAGCAGTAGCTGCATTTCCAGCTTGTTATGCCAAATTGTGTAGGTAGGGTTGGTAAATATGGAATTAATTTGAACATCTTTGATACTTTCATCCAAACGATCAAGAACGAAAAATGTGAATAGACAAGCATTTAACTAAACCATACGTTTAGTACTTAATGGTTATGGAACGAAGACAGTGAGATCAACCTTTTGTCCCACGTTTTACAAATGTACCTTAAGATCATTAAAGCATTATTCGCATTATTCTTTCATTATGTTCACGTGTTACAAATGTATAGATAACTAGCAATTTTAGTGCAAATATCTAAAACAAATATTTGCCATTTTGAATTAAGTAATATGTTAATTTTGGAAAGATGGGCAGCAATTGTCTTCCCTATAGTACAGTATATTAGTTCTTTTTGTTTATTGGAACTTCCTTGGATTTCAAATCTGAATACTTGAATCATGCAAAATTAAAATAAACCATGCTGTAAAATAGTTGACTCATCTTCTAAGAATGCGCATGTTAAAAAAAATTGCTTGAAAACAATATTATGTGCACGCTAACACTCTCCTCTTGATTATTTAATTTTGATACTAATTCAAGTCCTGAAAACATTTTCCCAGAACATCTGACTAAATAGAAAAAATATTGTATTATATCTGCACTTGCATTACCTGTACAATTATTACTGGAAAAGAATATATTTGTGTGGCATTATAAAATTGAGTTGCTACACATAAAATTAAATTTAAATTAGGTATATTAGAACCTAATAAATCATCATGGACCCTTCTTTACTTAAGTCACGTACACCTACAAAATTTAGGCATGGTTATGAAATATTCTGTACTGTGCAGTTGTAAACTAAGTTTTACTTCTTGTATACTACTTCCACAGTGGGCACATACATATGTTATTATATTCTTCTTTCACGCATTACACAAGGATGTTAAGTTATATAGGGGTGACTTGATTTAATTTATGATTGCTTATAAAAAAACTATACAGGTGCGGTATTGTTAGTATAGTATAGATATGCATATGCGTGTGGTGTGCATTTGGTTTTTCAAAAAAAAAAATTCGTTTTAGTTTCTTAGAATGTTTATGACGAAAATGCATACTTTATTCTTCCACATATCCTTTTGGCGAGTTTTTTCTTTTTAATTTGATGCATTAAGACTTAAATTAACATTAAGTGGAGATTTTTTTAAAACTAAAATACTGGTAGTATATGCATAAAATCTAAGCAGGTTTTGGGTGTCACGGAGAACTTTTTCTTTCTTAGGTGTTTGTTTCTATTTACCAATAAAAACCTGTTTCTAAAAAAAAAATACAGGTAAACGTAATTGTCGTCAAAAATGACTTAATTCCAAAAATAAGTCAATTACCTTGTGTTTTCAAAAGCTATTAACGCGAGAAAGTGTATTTAATTACGGGGCACTTTAAAATCTTAAATATCCAAAACTTTCCCCTTAACTTACAATATGGAACTCCCCGGGTGTCCTTTTATAATGTAAAATAATGAGGGAAATTTGTGTTTGTTTTATTGATGCTTATTGCATATCTTCCTACATTACGCACAATCATATGTTACTTTACATGTAGATGTTGGTGATTACAATTTTGTAGAAAATACATTATGCTTTTTGATCAAGTTCTGTTACTTTTAGCTTTCTTTTAGATATTGCTGTATCAGTAACCGAAATCTTAAATATTGTATAATATAAATTTCAGTATTACGAAGTAAATAATGAAATCAAACTCTAAATATTTAGACTTGTAGGACTAGTTTTTATGTTTTAATCATTTAATTGGATTGACGATACTCTAATAGTTCGTCCGTATGAGTAACAAATGCAGTGGCTTAGTAAACAATAGCTTAGAAATGAATTCCACCTCACAATATTTTCTAGGGGCCTATTAAAATATTTAGCGAAGGAAATACACAGAATATCTGAAAATAAGTACACGGCCACCAGGCCCAAGTGATCTTTCAGACTACATTATTTTCACTTTTGCATCACTTCCGGTTGATCGGAAGTCGCTATTAATTTTCTTATTTTAAACGGAATGTTATAATTTTTATTGGAAATTCTGATTCTAAACATTATTCTAAAGACAAAATATGTATGTATGATGTAAAAATATACAGAGTGTTCCATTTAAGAAAACTGAATTTTGGACCGTTAAACATAATGAGATTCGACACCATATCGCGAGCAGACTGTAAAATTTTCAGGGATATTTCGTCTGTTTTGAAAGCCTAAGGGTTATACCTTCAAATGATAAGCAACTTGAATCTTGAAATTTAAGAGTCTCCTAAAAACAATTTTTTAAATCAAAGGCAGGCAAAACTACTTTTTACATAAGTTTGAAGATATCTCAAAATCGGCTACATTTAGGTATAGGTAAACCTTAACATTTTGTATTTAGAATATCGCTTATAATCAGAATTTGCAATAAAAATTATAACATTCCATTTAAAATAAGAAAGTTAATAGCGACTTCCGGGTAACCGGAAGTGATGCGAAAGAGAAAATAATTTACTCTGAAAGTTCGCTATGACCTAGGGCAGTGTACCTATTTCCAGAATTTTTTTACACTTCCATCCCCAATTAATAGGCCATTCAACTTGGGAAACCCTGTATAACGGTGACCTGATGATAGAGACCTTGTTTGGTATGTGAATCGTGAAAGAATTGCAAGGACTGTGGGCTGGTATCACTAATACACAGTATCGGGAAAATCCACACTGCACAAATTAATTTAATAAAATTCGAGACATATGTTTCAAGAGCACGTCGGCTCCCATTCTCAACCAATTCGGAAATTAATTTGTGCGGTGTGGACTTTCCCGATACTGTGTATTAGTGGTATGTGAATATTATACGAATATAATAAGTTAAAAAGATTATACGTTTCTTGGAACAATATTCTGTATATCTTCATTCATTATTTTTTTTTTAATTGTCGGTTAGTAATTATCCAAAAATGATGGTTTCGCAATTCTTCTGAAAGATGTTTGAACTTTTAATTCCCTTCAAAATACAGTTCTTCCTCATTTTTAGTTCTTTTTACAAAACAGAAGATCTATATGTTTTAAATGAACAGGACTATTTACAAATATGTACATTTGCATTGTTACAGAATCTAGTTCTAATTTAACCTTTTCTCTTCAATGAGTCTGTCTTTTCTTTTTACGTATTGCTGATTTTAATGACAATGGCGATATTCGGTTCCAAGAAAATATGGCAACTGTTGCAAAATCTCAAGTCAGGAAAATAATAATTAGTATGATTAAGGTAGGTGTACTATTTTTTTAAAAGATAATTCGTTTATACACTTTCCATTGATTAAGCTCAAACATGTAAAATGGATACAGCTATTAACAACTGGTAGCAAATGAATATTTACTGGGGAAAAACAAACTGGTTGTATTGAAAATTACAAAGGGGATATATAAATAAGGGTATATGATAATTTCCATTTTTCATTAGGTTTGCCCTGTATACATTTACAGATTAATCTCTATATTTATATTTCTCTTATCAGAAATAGATTACATTAATTTGATATCATTATTAATGTAATCTTACTAAATGACGATATAATTAAAAACTTAAATGGATAAAATATTTACAAGTCCATTTAATATAATTCAAATAATAATTGAAGCGTTTTTTAAAATAATTTTGTTATAAAATGTTGGTGAAGGGTAATAATTCTTAACATTTGTCTTAAAGCAAGAAAGTGAGCAATAAAATGATTTGAGCACAATATGATAGGGTGCGAAAAGTAAATAAGAATCCAATTGGAAACAGCATTTCACCTGTTGATACCCTGCGCACTCGAATAGAGAAGGGGGCTTTCTAAAAATCACTCGAATGGCTCCGAAAGAATACAAACAGCAACACACGACACAAAGGCATGGAGATCCCACCCCTATGTTAACAAAGGACCATCGCCGATATCGTCATACGGGCGGCATTCTTCGAAAAAAGTGTTACGAGAAGTCAAAAAGTCGTCCTCTTTTCGAGGAGGGGGTCAACCACCCCACGTTAACTTTACACGTGTATCCCCGTTCGCGCTGGTCGCGCACACCAAACACTGGACGCTCAACACGCAGAACACGCCCAGGAAAACTACACTGGACCGCTCCACAAGCCCCTCAATGCGAGGAACTAATCCAGTCGGCCATGTGCAGCGAAATAAAATCCTTTTCGTCGTTTTAAGCACTATACAACTGTACTACTAGCCATCCACAACACTCAAGGTCATCGTAACAGTGGTGGTGGTAGAATTCTGAGCCGTAGCTGCGCGCGGGGCTGAGTTGTATTTAGTTGGCCGAAGGGTGCGTATACTACTGGGTTGGTTTTCGTGACGTAGTAATATTTTTTTCGTCATTTCACCATAACATTCCTTTTAAAAATATCAGGGTGAAATGGCTCCCGGTGTGTTCGTTAGTTTAGTGGTGTGAAATAGATGAGAAGTGATAAACTAGCACGTCTTTCGACATATACATACACTACGTCTATACAACTATATATATACATACATATGAACACAAGGACAAACTGTTGCGTAAGTGTTTTAGAATTATTAGCATTGGCGCACACCCTTTTAAAACTCAATTATTGACGGAGCGAAGCGACGTCATATACGAAACGAATCTACTTTTAAACATCACGACCTATACACAAGATAAAATCGACTAGCATTAAAAAAAATGTGCTTGATAATCGTATGTATTTTCAAGATAAAATAATCAGCGACACTACACAGTTAATTCCAACGTAATAATGGTAATCTTAAATTGGGAAAACCTCGCGCAGTTTTAAAGGATTCGCGCTTTTTGACTTTTTGGCCGACAACCCCCGAACCGAGCCGATTTCGCGTCCGTCGTGCCAGATTGCTGACATGGCGTCTTGAGTAGTGTTGTGGTGTAAAGTCATCCTTTACAGGGATACAACCCTTTCTGTTTTTTGGTGACACTGTGCTACAGGTAATTCATCAATAGGTTTTATATCGTGTGTACGATGTGTGTCGAAAAGTTCTAATCGATAACAGTGCTATAAATATAATAAATTAGTGATTTTACCAATCGTCCGATGTGCTTTACCCTGGTCGTAAAATCGATTTTGGTGAATCAATAGGGAACCCCTTCTTATTTTTTAGCAGATACTGCAGGCTCCTCTTCTTACATGTTAAACAATCCCTCATTAATTCGACAAGCAGTGCATCAAGCAGACGCTGTAATTAAAAATAGTTTCATGTGGTTAAATCGAGGGTTGCGTAAACTACGCTTTCATATCAAGTAGGCGGGGTGTTCACTCTCCGAGAACCGATAAGTGAGCTCTAAATATGGCGGAGGGCTGTGCTCATTTCTATTTGCGAGGGGTTGGCCAATTCGTAGCATATATGCCTAACATGTCAGTAGTAGTGTGGTGGATTACCTTGTTTTTTTTGGTGTTTTGTCCGAACTTGTGAGTATATTATGTATATATATATTTTAATACTGAATATAGTCCAGGCAGAAGAGTGGACCAATAGCGGATAGAAATGGCAACAGTTTAAACGTCGTGACATGTGATGTAATATTAAAGAACTCCAATTCAGCGCGCCGGACACCTGTGTGATTCATTCTATCCGAAGAGTTACACTGATTTTTTTACCACCTGTCATTACAGTTTAATAATGATCTTGTAAGGGTATCATTTCTGGCAGGAAAATTAGATTGGTTATTTTGGTTTAAATTAATAGCGGGTATTTTGAAAAGTTGTCTACAGCAAATATCTTTTCATAGTATTTTAAATTATTATATTATACTTTAGAAAAGCATGTTGTTAAACAGATCAGTATAAAAGAAATATTTATAATAAAGAAATTCTAAAAATAGAAATGCAATTGACATTTATTTTTGTAGGTATAAATTAAACACAATTTGTTTAGTATATTTGTTATAGTTTCTTAAATATCCTTTGGAGCTGTTTATCAAAATTTGTTAACATTTCATATATCTAATTTGTCTGGCAGTGTTGCTTTTGGCACCTACTTATATTTTTTTACCCTTTGGATTTAAATCATTATTTATAATTTCCTTCAATGGAATTCTTATTGCAGAAAGGAAGGCTTAA
>JARFOC010000341.1:94297-140634 GCA_031763485.1 Osmoderma eremita | reverse complement strand
TTTCCTTAAAATTTCAGGACGATGCGTAAGTGCAGAGTAACCGTTAAATATAGTCGCCATAAATTACTTTAAGTAGTTTCCCATTAATAACAACTTCTCTTTCTTACATACGGGCGGAAGAAGTTCTGCCCTGCAATAAAATAAAACTTTTATCAGCGGGGTTAGTTTAAACAGCGGGAGAGCCACTTAAATTTTGAAGATGTTTAGAAACGGTTGCAATTGTAGATGACAAATCGTAAGAGATATCATAAGTTTACCAGAGGGAATTTGTAAATTTCTTCGTGTTTCTCAGTTTCCTCCAGTTATAATAACTTTCTAAATTATCCCTAATGATACTTTAATTGCCTCGAGTTAATAACACAGAAAAGTTACCGTAATCCCTTCAGGGAAAATTCATTCTAGTGTTATTATAGCCTTTGCCAATAATTGTCCATATAGGAACCAGACTTAGCGGGTTTCCCTTATAGCTGTTGAATTGGAATAGTGCCTCTGATTGCAAGATACTGTATAAAAAATATGAGTTGAAATTTACTTTTTCTAAAACTTATAGGCAAATAAATTTGTCGTCAAACTTTATAGATAACCTCAGATTTCTGGAATATATATTTTCTTGTTTTCGTATAGTTATCGTATAGTTTGCCAAAACCCAAAGAATAAGATGGCTAGGGCATACAGAAAGATTAAGCAGAGGTAGGTTGCCAAAATTAGGCCTTACCAGAAAGCCAATAGGGAAAAGGAGTAAGGGGAGACCAAGATAGAGATGGATGAATAAAGTGGGTGAAGATCTAAAAAAAAAGAAAATAGGAAATTGGAAGGAGATGGTAGGGAACAGACGAAAATGGAGAAATGTAGTCCGTAGGGCACTTCTAGAAAGTATCTAATATTGGTCACTTATTAGCCCTAGGCCCTAACGGCCTGTAGAGCAAATTATTATTATTATTAATACAATTGTGCGCAAATAAGCCTTTTACGTATTTGTTCGGTTTCCATAGTAATTAGGCACAAACAGGGTGTGCCGATTACGTTGTCATAAACAATACACAGCCAAGAGCAGATAAATCAACATGAACATTAACCAAACCTCTTTTACTAAAAGGCAGAACATAAATAAAGGGTTTCTGGTGAATGCATTTTACTAGTATATACATAAAAGTGGGAACGCCTTTTGTACCTTGCCTGCGGGTGACTGATTTCGCTTAATGATATAAATGAAAAGGGATCTTTAACGGTTTTCTTTAGAGCATCTTTTTGCGCTTTCATCGCCAACGTCGACGAATAAATTAGCTTAAATATTCAAAAGATCGTCGAATTAAAGGAAAAGCACTTTTTCGTATGCGCATATCTTGTAAACATAAACAAAAATAAACTAGAAACTGTGTACCAATGAAATTTTAATATCAAGTGGTTTTCACCGGGCAGATAAGATGGGTGTTGGAGTTGCTTAAGTCTAAAATAACCGAGTAAGCATGGAGAAATGAAATGCAAACAGTTGTCGTTAATTTTCAAAGGCCTTAATTTAAAGAACGTTAACAACGGTAGTACCACATGACTAACGTTTCGTTGCTTAGTCGTTATTTATTTAACGAACAAACACAAAAAATACGTGTTTGAAGCGTACGAGCAACAGAAAATAAAACTTTTTACGGGGTTCGCGGAAATAAAAAAAATTAAAGGAGAAAAGTAGCTGGCACGGGTTTCGGGGAGAGCGGGGGTGGAAACAAAAACAAGATAAATAATACGTAGGTATCACGAGAAAAACAAGAAAAAACGGGAACGTTTAATATCCTAGTGATACGGAAATATTTAAACGTAGAGAACTGTGGCAGGATAATCCGTGTAATTCCTGCTATCAGACTCGCAGGGCCGCGAGCTTTTTCCTGAGGGCGTCCCCATTTCCTCCGCCACAGCTTAAATTATTCATACGGTATATTTCATTCTCGCTCACGTGAACATTTCAAATGTTCCTGCTACACACTACTTTCCTGCCGCCGGAGCTAAGGTGGATCCTGCTGCGAAATTCAGAGCGCACAGGTTGCTGAACTTGACGGCCGTGTAATTGATGCACGTAGCGTTTGGAAATATGACTGGGATGGGTGTAATTTTGCAACGGCATCGCCTGCATGCTCTTATTTATCCCCTCAGGTACTTCAGCTCCCTCCACACATATGAAGGACCGTAATCATCCATTACGGATAGATGCGTCCTACACACCATCTTCGTAAATGTTATATTAATTTTAAGGGAGAGTGAAATACTTAAGGTGAAATAGCGTCTTCAATTTTATATCGATCGCACTCTAGGTGGGATGGAGGTTTCTTTAAAACTTTTATACTTTAAAACTCTGCCGGATTCGTTTCTGTATTTTAAAAAACGGATAATTTTGTTAACGCAAATTCTACGAGATAAACGTGTTTGTTCAAAAGTTTTACTGATAAACAAAATGATATTCACAGTTCAATGGGAGCTAAATATACTGCGCGAAAGGTTGCGAGGTGGCTATAGGAATGGGACAGATCTCCGTTAGTTGAAAAGAGTCCGCGGAAAAGTGTGAATTATACGAGCTGTTGTATTTCGCATACGCAGGTGAGGAAAGAGCAGAGGAGGTTGGATCTGCTGCCTGACGAGAATGTAGATACAGAGTAGCTAACGATTATACTCGTCTTGAGCAGTGACAGATTAATGGACTACTATATTATTCAAGAAAAACTACAAATGAAAAACCCTCTAGGTGAAAATAGCTGAAAGCAAAGTTATAAGTGACGTAAAAATTAATTTATTTTTTTGTATATGTGTTATATATTTATTATTCTATCAAAGTATTTTCTTAATACAAATAATTTCACTTTTCCAATCCCAACTTTAGTTTTTTTATGTCGTTGGAATATCTTCTATTGTCCCTTTTAAGTTACCACACTTAACGCCATGTTTCTTGAAATTTGTAAACCGGGAGCAATTGTACTTTTGGATATTTTGTTTTTAAAATAATGTTTATTAGAACATTTCATACAGACGCATTGCAACTTTTGATTTCTCCACTGTACCACCTTTTGTGTAAAATATGATATGTCTTAAATGAATATGCAGGATACTTCCCTGCATAACACTCAAAATGCAACTAAATAAGTTTTGTTTTATATTATTTTCTCAGATACTGTACGTACATTCCTAGTGGAAGTGCATTTCTAAGAATGCTTTTATCGCTACTTTTTATTGATTTGTCTTGAGAAAGTATCAGAAAGTATCTAACTGCATCGTGTTGACGGAGAATTAATGAAATGCTTTATTGACATGTTAAAAAATACAGTCATTGTGAAACTAGCATATACAAGATGAATTGATAGTATAAATAAAATACTATAAGCGAGCAAAACGCAAGGGACAATAAACAGGAATGACAAACAAAATAAATAAGTATTCGTCCTCTCTGTATGTTTAAGTATGTGATATACGCTTAGTGAGGATAAGGTTAGGTGAGTATCTATTCCTCTTTAAATAACCTTTACATAACTCTATGTGCCCTAGATCTCATAACATCCCTATTGCGTTCTTTTGCAGGATGAAGACCCGTTCATTAGCTTGGTGCTCCCCAGAAGTGGATCCAGGATGAAGGATGACTATGACTCATTGCGTGATAAGTAAGCACTGCTGAGTCGTGCGTAGTTATAGTTTTTATGCGTCTTATAGCAAAGATTTCATACGCTAGTTTTTGTTCTAGTTACTCGATATGCATAGTCCTTCCTCCACATGCAGCCTCAAGAATTCCACAAAATTATTTTATTCTGATTTAATATGATTATGTGTTGGATTTTTTTTCAGGATTTAATTTTAATTTATTGGCTGCGAACCACAAGTTGCTGTCTGAAGGGCTTCACAGGATTGGGTCGTGATCTCTTTGTCGTCCATGTTCTTGAGTGTAGTGGACGCATTATTTGCGCAGGACACAACTCAACCATCGGCACTGCTGACGGTAGATCGTTTATATAAATGATTAGAGAGTAGGGGACCCAGTATGGAGCATTGGATACTCATGAGTGATATGTCCTTTTATGGAACTTTCTCCTTATATTGTAGCAGTTGCCGTCTATTAGACAATTTCGATTCGATCAGGTGAAATAGTTGGTCACTACTACGTATATTTCTAATTGACTTAGCAATATATTGTGTTCCACTGTATCGAAAACCTTGCTCAGATCCAAAAAATACATCCCGGCCATTTGCTTTTCATCCACTGTTACATTTATATATTTTAGTACCTCCATCAGAGCTGTAACTGTGAATCTGCTTTTATGATACCCCTGCTGATTGTCACTTACTTGGAGTGGTGATGTTATCCGCCTGGGTCGTCGATCGCGCCTTCCACCTCGGCCACTTGGTCCTATTGTGGAGCTTACTTGGATTTACTTGGAGTGGTGCTGCTGACTGTTAGTCATGTAATTGTTTGTATAAAAGTACTCGGATATTCGGTGTGCTATAATCTTCACAAACACCTTTGTTCAGCAGGTGGACCTATAATTTTTTCAGTGTTATTGGATTTGCAAATTGGTACTACCCTTTCTACTAGTTTCAGTAGTTCAGGGAAGCAACCATCTTTAACGCAGGTGTATATTATAACTGCTAGAGGTTCACTTAGAACATTCACAGAATGTTTGGGCAGTCGAACATTCATATCATATACGATACCGGCTTCTCTTAGATTTCAAGCTATTGCTCATTATTTCTACTTCTTTCTGTTGCAGGTTACATAAACAAGATCTCGTGTTGTTTAGTTTCAAACTTTCCAATATCTTTATTGGCGAGCTGTTCCTAATGATACTATTTGTCATGTTAGTGCAAATTTCACAGACGTATTTGTGAATTTCATTTGCTGTTATCTAGAATTCCATCTTTACCTGCCTACTTTTGCTTGAGATCTCATCGTTTATCTTTGTCCTTTTGGCAAGCTATATACGAATGACATATATAACTTTGTAAATGATTTTCTACTTTATACATACGCAGATGACGTCACTATACTTGTTTCTGATGGTAACTCTGGAAACTGCAGGTAACGCAGCAATGGATCTTGCCCATCAGTGGTTTTGTTCAAATAAATTGTGCTTGATCGACAAAAAAACTAATTCTCTATTACTTGACACTGTTGAGCGTATCGAAAATATTATTTGTAACCTTCATGCTAGTAATACACCTTTGAAGCAACTGCAAAGTCTGCTAAGTTCTTGGGGTCATAGTGCAGGAACATCTGTTGTGGAATCAACACTGCGACTATCTTACGAATCTCTTGCATCAAGAAGCTTACCTTTTCCGTACCTTAAAATCTAGTTTGTCTTTGGAAACTCTTATTTCCGTTTATTATTTTAAAATTCAGCATCAGCTTCAGTACGGAGTTCTTCTTTAGGGAACTTCTTCTGCATCAACAAATGTTTTTATAGCTCAAAAATTATCAGAGCCGTCAGTGGCATAAAGCTGAGAGATTCATGTAAACCTGTTTTTATCTCTAACTTCTTAACTCTACCTTCTCTAAGCTCTCTGCTATATACATAAAAACAAAGATCAATACTTGAAACACAAAAATGTTCACGCATACAAGACTCGTCACTACAACAATCTCCACCAGCCCATCATTTAGATGTTTATGCCGGGGGTCTCCAATATTTAGGCAGAAAACTTTATAACAAATTTTCATCTTATTTTAAGGAAAGCAATAATTTTAGACAAGCAGTGAAGAAATTTTTAATTAGTAGATAAATGTTATTATCCATCGATGAATTTTTTTCTTTGATCCGGTATAATATATACTTACTAACAAGCACGGCAAGTACATCTAACCTATTTTATATCTCTATAAGTCCCTCATTTTCCATTAACTTTTAATTTCTTTGTGTACTTTGGCTGGCTTTTCTTCCAGGACTAAGGAGAATTCGAAAAAAAAGTCGCCTGCTTTATGTAACGTAGTTAGATAAGAGGCTGAATTAGGTACGTCTTCTTACAAACTTACGAAAAATAAATTATATGTCCTGAATTTATAAACACCCGACACATCGGCGACTTTCCATCATATATTGGACAACAGGAGCATGATGTACAGCGGTGTCGTTATATATTAGATGAACAGTAATTTTAGTAGTCACTACCCAAAAATCTCTGGAATAATGTCTTTGACCTTATCAATCCTGAATACCTTTATCGTTTTGTGTGCGCACATATTTCACGACAAAATGTGACCGGTTCAAAGGATAAAAGGATTCTATCCATTATACCCAGTAAGGGGTCAGAATTTCAGACAAGAAGTACAGAAGAGTTTCAGTGGTATATATGAAACGGTGAATAATAGAGGAACGACGTCTTTTATGTAACGTAGATGTATTAATATTAGGGGTGTGATTGAGATTTATTACAGTTAAATCACAGGGTTAGTGTTAAGTTATTTCGGAAACTTGGTTTTAAAAAAGTACGTGGGACATCTATTTAAGGCTCATTGTCCTGGCTTTAATTTGTATGCATTTCATGCAATTTGCTTTGATGGAAGAGCTTTTCCTTCTTTACTTGGGCTATTTAAAATTTGGGAAAGTAATTTCTCTGGTTACAATTATTATTCAAAGGTATCAAGGTATTAAAATATGTATTTAAAGCATGTTCTCAAATTTAAATATAAACACAAAGCAAAATTTCCTTCGTTCGATTCACGATATTATTTATATTTGGTTAGGAAGCCATTAATTGGGCACGGTTTTATCTCTCGTTGGATCTCGTGCGATTCTTCCTCGGATAAAGGCGCAGGGACTGTATCAAGTTTCCGGGATATTCAAAGACAGAGACCCTCGAAGTCGATATTACCAGGGGAGAACAACGTGGCAACAAAGGAACGAAACGACGTACCAAATTCCCAGAAATAATAAGGACGATATTGGTCTGACACACCGAGGATGCCAGCAACATCAAAAGAAATTTATTTCGGCGACTTGACATTGATATTCGTCAATCTTGATAGCGGCGTAGACTTCCCCACAGCATCGTACGATATTTCAACCACTCTGCGACGCGCCACTTAATCAATATGAGTTTTATATTGTCAAAATAATCTGATAGAAGCGCCGTTATCAATTTGTACAAATACCAAACGGGAATATTCAGGAGTTTTTAACTTTAATACGTTTGTGTTCCTGTTTTTAGTACCCCGAAAGCTACACATGGATTTGTCTGGGTATTTAATTTTGTCAAAGGTGGAGGGAACAGTGGTGGCGCCATAAATTTCCTTTATAACTTTGTTCAGCGTACCGTTTCCAAAATTTTACGTATCCATAAAAATCCTCCATTCAATATTCAAATATTTTAGATATTCTTTCCTTAATCATAATAAAAAGTCCCGTTACCTTTTAATGTTTTAGGCAGTATCATAAGTTTAGTAACACTGACTTGACTGCTTGAATATAAAACAAGTTAATGAGTAAATTATTAATTCATCTCGACAAAGTAGCCATAGCATCAATCTGAATAGTTTTTCTTTATTATTTCTATTTATATACAAATTGTTGATATACCCAAGAACAATGAAGGTGCGCAACGTGTGTATCGCTTAAATCTAATTGTTGGGCAAGCCGTATAAACATAGTCTGACCTTTGGAAATCTTTACGGAAGTTCTTCCTTACATGGAATAATATCAACTTCTGGTATCAGTGCCGTGACTACTGCGGAAATAAGATTTCACTGTGTGTATTTTTAGCTCCTTATCGTAAAATAATTTTGCTTAAATTTGTCTTACATGAAATAAATTTTGATTTATGACAATTATGACATAATTGTCCGAGCCTTAAGAATTTTTTGAACTCTCGATACAGTATGTATATATGATAGATGTTAGGCAATTTCCTTTCAAAATATTGTAGGAAAAAATACAAAGTACACTAAAATTGGAGTTGGTTTACTTAATAACTTGTTTTTAAATGAAATGTAACGTACATACATAATCTATATAAGGTGCAGCTGAATTAATCAACAGCATTCAATCTTACGCCATACTTACTGTAACGCCAATTTCCGAAGTTCTTAAAACCAGAACCTCTCCCAAACTTTGGAGCTCTTTTTTTGGATGCCGTTTAATGTGGATCCTGAACGAGTAATCTCTACTGTGAGGATGGAATTAATTGAATGGTAGTTCAAAATTCAGATGAAGCATGCTGTCTCAATCAAAAAGAAGATTTTTGTTTAATTTTAATTTATTGGGCGTAAACTACTTCTCCAGCTTTTCCATAACGCCTTTTGCTTCAATTATCAGCGTTGTATCGTATGCGTATAGAGAAACCTTATCAGTATAAAGGTTATGTTTAAATACCAAAAATTGATATAGAGAATAAAGATTAGATGGCTCTGTGGACAAGAGATCGACCAATACAAATTTGGCACACTTTACACAGTTTGCGTCGGGGGTACTGGATTCTCAGGGTCAGATTGACGTGATTTACACCGATTTTTCAAAAGCCTTTGATAGCATCGATCATGGGATTTTATTGCAAAAACTTCATATGTATGGCTCAGTGACACCTTTCTTAGGCTATTCAAATCCTATACGACCGACCGTGAGTTTTTTTTGTCTTACTGCTCCTATAGGCGAGGAATAAGGTCTGGGGTTCCGCGGCGTTCCATTTTGGGACCATTACTATTTTTACTCTTTATCAATGATATGTCGCAGGTTATTGACTGTGATATGCTTATGTTTGCCGATGATGTCAAGATCTTCACAAGTATCTCTTCTTCAGCTGATTGTCTGAAACTACAGGGTAACCTGGTATCTATGCGCAATTGGTGTATACTAAATTGACTTAATTTAAATGTTGCCAAATGAAAGTTCTTACATTTACTAGAAAAGAGAGTCCACTTTTGTACAATTATTCGATTGGCTCAGATATGCTCATGCGTTGCGATAAAGCTAAAGGGCTTGGTGTGGTACTTGATCCTCAGCTCTCATTTTCCAACCATGTTGAGGTTACGGTTTCTTCTGCCATGAGGATCATGGGCTTTATTATAAGAAATACCAGATAATTTGGAAATATTTATTCCTTAAAGACGCTATTCTTCTCTCTGGTGCGGTCTAAGCTGGAATACGCGGCAATAATATGGTGCCCCTACTATGATGGGCACATTAAAACAATTGAAAATATGCAACGGTGTTTTTTAAAGTACTTATGGCTAAAGGAGTTTGGTATATACCCTGCCAGAGGGTTTCCTCAGGGTGTGTTGTTGAATACCTTCAACGTTACCTCACTCGAATTGAGGCGTACCAACTTGTGTCTCACCTTTTTGTATAAATTACTGCATAATAAAAATGACTCACCGTTTCTGTTGGGTGATCTGGAGCTTCTTGTTCCGCGTCAGTCGGCATATAGTATGTCAACTTTTTATACAAAGTCTGCTCTCACAAACCTTATGGTTAAAGCACCCATTACTCTGATGTGTTCAGCTTACAATCGTACTAGTTCTGTTTTAGCTGTAGCTGTACCTTAAAAGATTTGCTGAAGGCGAACCTGGGCGCTAGACATACTATCTGAACTATATAAGTTACATAATTGTTTTTAATAGGTTTTTCTTTGGTTGTATATTTATATAGTGCTGGGTATGTTTCTCTTTTAAATTATATTAGAATTAATCAAGATTATACTTATTTACGTTCTCCTTAATTTGCTATTGTAGTATTACTGGTGGGCAATAAACATTAAACATAAGAGGCCCAATACAGATCCTTGAGAACACTACGTCAACATCCAGGATTTCTTCCATCACAATTTAGTCATTTATAATTATATATGGTCTTCTAATTTTGATGGTGGCATATCTATGCCACTCGTTGTATATTGGAATGGGATGCTAACAAAACGAATAGACAATTTATAAGAGAGGTAGTATCAAGTTCGTAAATGACCTTTTTGGGTATTAATCTTTCGGTGCCATTTTTTATGCGTTTTAAAGCTATTTATTTCATTATCTTTTTTACGTTTTAGCAACTTTCCATGGAATATAAAGTGCAACAAAAAATGAGGAAAAATGGTTATCTCTTCTATCACCGCATAAAGTTCTTTCACGAACAGGGAAAGAACTACAATCTGTTTTTAAGAGAGCTAAGCGAGTGCGGTTCATTTTTTCTCTGACAGGTCATCTATTATAATTGAAAAGCGCTTTATTTACTCCCCTCTTTCCTTCCGCTCCCGCGAAAATCTTTGAGCAGCCCACCCGCGAGCCAACAGAACTGGAAATGCCTGGGTGTCTTCAGATCGGCCGCTCTCAATACGACTGGAATTCTCCATCCTCTATTAGTCGCTCCTCTAGAATTTCATCTCTTCCTGCCCGCCCGGCTATTATTTCCATTCAGTTCTTTATGTTGCTATTCAAATTATCTCTTTCCATTGTATAAATTTTATATTAGTATTCTAACTCGATATCTATATCTATCTTTGTTCTAGCGGATTAAATCTACCGTTAGGAAATGCACTGTTTTTAAATTAAAATTTGAAAGGAGGAATATTTTACTTCTTTCTCTTCCTCTTCCCCTTTTTAACTCCAAAACGAGTTGCCCTCCTATTGAAATTCTTTTCCGCCCTGCTTCGGTCGGATAGGTCTTCCAAGTCGATCGTAGCGTATCTGGCGATTGATGGCAAAGTTAGCGGCTAGGAAGCATGGCGATACGACTGAATGTTGCCGAGACACAAGACGATTAATTGATTTTTTTATGCTGGCATTCCGGGCCAATATTCTCTATGACTTCGGTAATTAATTTTTGAATTTCGGATCGACGCCGAACATAATCGCGAATAAAACTACAAAAAGTATCGGTAAAGTTCACCGCTCATTGTTTTTCTGATGTACTTTTCCGCGTACAAACTTGGCTTCGTAAGCTGTTATAAAAATAATCAACTCAACGAGTAAAGTTTCTGGGTAGGAATATTTTTAATTCACCAACAACAACTCTGTAATTATGGTGGATCATTAAGAAAAATTGTTTTATTATTTCTTATTTGAAACAAGTACTCACTGAGTTTCATCGGGAACGATACTTTGAAATTGTAAATACCAAATAGATTTTATTAATGTCACTATTTGAAAAACTAATCTACCTCAAAAACTATTTCCATCAACAGCATTTATTTATTTATTTCATCGACAAACACGGTTAACCCCGGAACAAGTTGTTTCCATTTATTACAAAAATTTATAATAATATTAGTTATAAATTAACATAATAGAGAAACTTAAAAATGCTTAAAATTTCAAGTGTTAATGCTAACTACATCGCTATATTTGTTTATGCTAGTTATGCTCATAATCTGCTGAAGATGGCAACTTAGTTGCCGGTTGGAGTTCTTCACTTATCAAGGTGGTAAGGGTAATTTTATTTTAATTCTTATTATTTCGTCTACTGAAATAAATAATCCTAACAACTCCCACAAAGTTATTAAATTAAAAACTCTGTGCATATTCCACCAGATCGGAAGTAGGAGAAAATCTGTGGATATGGAGAAAGATCTAAAGAACAGCAGCGTATTTGATTCTTAACAGGAAGACTCGGCGAGTTCTCTCGTTGCAACTTCGAATGACACAGTAGCTGATGTAGGTTTACAGAATTTTCTACTGTCCGACGACCACAGAAAATAAGAATCTCCAGTATCAATATTCAAAGTTCGAGCTCGAAAATTAATGATCTATATTATGAGAACCATGTGATTTATGAAGAAGGAAACAATTCTTGAATTCATTACATTGAACACACTACAGTAAATAATGGAGAAACTTTAACACCAAATTAAGAAGTGCGACAGTGTCTAACTATCAGATTTCGCTTTTTCATGGAATCTCTTATTCTACAAACATAATTCTGGAACAAGATTCAATTCAAAATAAAAAAATTTCCGAACGTCCTAGTTTTAAAATTTTCTGCTGCATTGGAAAACCCTTCATAAAGTAATAATATTTTAAATTATTTTGTTCCTCTAAAAAACTATTCTGAAGTATTAAATCTAACTTGTCCGCCGCTTTTGATACTATTGATCACGGTTTGCTGGTGAAGAAACGGAATGCTTTTGGTATGAGTCCATTTTTATGTGAACTTATTACATCTTATCTTTGCACTGGATTGAATTATGTCCTCTACAATGGGTTTTGCTTCCCTGGCGTGACTCATAGGTTTAATTTTTCGCTGATTTTTACAGCTTGCATCAACGACTTCCATGAATCTTTTGTTTGCCCAGCATTGCTGATGATATAAAGGTATATTCTTAGATTTCTTCGGTTCATAGTTTTCTCGCTGGACAATCTGAACTCCTATGTTAAGTAGTGTATTTCCAACAATTTTCCAGCTATGTAGTACTTAATGATGTAATATCTAAAGCCCACTCCTTCTGCTATCTTGTAGTTGTCACATTGAAAAATTATTCTGATCTGCTTCCAAAATGCTGGGATTTATTATGGCTGCTACCAAATATTTCTTTGATTTGACTATTTTAAAACCTGTATTTGCCGTATTAGTCGCAGTGTTAAGGTACACCTTTTTAGATAGTAACATACCCAAATGTGAGTGCATATGATTTAATTTCTACTTCTTGTAGTTTTCAAGAAAACTTATCTCTTTTGTACCTACCATTCATTTACTATACCTTGTATATACATATCTATATGCAACATACATGTATACATATAAGCTTTGTTCTGTAGTAATTTCCTTGTAATAGGACTTTCCTCTGTGTAATAATATATCAACAAATTAAGTGATATTGATTCGAATTGATGGTTGGGTTAATTTTATTACATCTTTGCTAGAGCAATTAGCTCCTAATTTACCTACAAGACTTTTCCAGTTAGTAAAATTAGTAAGTTAATAACATTACAAAAAACTTGATTATGAAGTTAAACTTTTGCAAAGGTTCTTACTTTTTATGAAACAAAGATTCTACGTTTTAATATTATTCATTCTGGAATAAGTTTCCACTACTGAAATATTTTCTATTATGGTAGCTGTTTAATTTATCTTTGAAGTTTGAGGTATGACGTTTAAAGGGGGTTTCAGTTTTCCTTGCATTTTAGTCTAAAATTTGCTATTTTGTTAACAGAATTAATTAACGATTATTTAGCGTATGCAAGGAAGCTTTGTGGATCTTGTAGGTCTCTGTAATTGTCCTCAACTCACGTCCTAAGATATGCCTTCTCTTTACTTTACTCACACATCTAGTTTGCCTTTTATTATTATTTAACAAATGACAGAGGGGATTTATTTGGCAAGTGTTGGGTATTGCATTCCTTAGCGCCTACCGTCACTAATGCATCCCCTTTGCTATTTTTTAAACACAACGGTAACAATACAAGCAATTGCCCAGCAATGCAGGTATACATTTTTTTAATCAAATTTACTTACTTGCAATACGAGGGGTGCTTTTTATATTTCGCGAATGGAGAATAGAAACTAAAATTAATCATAGTACATGGCTTTACTGTTCTTCAAATATTCTCCATGAAGATCAATACACTTCTGCATGCGCTTGAACCAGTTCTTGAAGCACTTTTTCCATTCCGATTGGGGTACCTCCAAAATATACATTTTGAAAGCTCAACCGCTTCTTCAGTCGTCGAAAAACGTCCACGACGTAATTTTTGTTTGATGTGCGGAAAGAAAACGACGTCATTGGGTGCAAAATCAGAGCTGTATGGCGGATCACCCATCAATTCAACCTATTCAGTTGCCAAAAGCTTTCTTGTTTGAGCTCGCATCGTCCTGATGGAGAATGATCCGTCTTCGGCGTTTGGTTTCCCTTATTTTTCCGAATACTTCTGGCAAACAAATGGTTGTGTACCATTCAGAATTGACCGTCCTACGTTGCCCCAATGGTAGCGTTGCCACATTTCCGTTTTTTTCCGAAGAAACAGGCAACTATTTGCTTCGAAGTGCTTGGGGCGCGAACAACTTTTGTTGGATTTGGCTCATCTTGAAGGACCCATACAGTCGACAGTACGATGCCATAGATATGTTTTGAAGTACTGTGGTCGTATTTTTGGAGCATTTCGTTCGACCAATCCACACGAACCTTTTTTTGACCGATTCTCAAATTATGTGGAATCCAATGCGAACAAATTTTTTTGACGGCCAAATGTTGATGCAGCATTGCATCTATGTTAGTTTCACTAATATCCAAGGATACCTCAATCTCACGATATGTCACATGCCGATCTTGCAATATCAGTCCACGCACGGCATCAACGTTTTTCGGAACAAAAACTGATTTTGGACGGCCTTCACGAAATTCGGCCTTCGGAATTCAGTGAGTGAAGCAGGGCCACGATTGAATTCGGCGTACCACCAGTATACACTAGTTTTTGATGTAGCTTCATCGCCAAATGCCGAATTAAGTTCATCGATGCACTGTTGTTAAGATAATCCACGTCGAACATTGAAAAAACATAATGACACGAAAATGTTCACGAGTTAATTCCATTTTTGGCCAAGATGATTTTTAAGCCACTGTAAGTAACAGAAATAGCGCTTGTACGTCAAAATGTTCTGAGTAAGTATACTGTCAAAATGGCCGAAATTTACGATACAGGCTTACTAGAAACGCCTATTCCCGAAATATAAAAGGCATCCCTCGTAGATAATCATGAAGTTTGGTCTTGGCGTTTACTATAACATAAAAAAAGAGAACAGAAAAAATCGTGCCATTTGATCTCCTCTTTTTACTTTAACACCAGAACTAATATTGAATCGACAAAAACTCCAATTAATCGTACACGTTTGCCATTAATTCCAGACACGCCTCGCCTTTTTCTGGGCTCTTCTTCATTCCGTTTCACACCGGACGATCACGTCCGACCAGATGTACAATAAAATTACTTACACGGAAAAAGCCCTCGATACCGTCAGTGTGAGAAAAGTGCCGTTGGAAATATTATGGCCGGGCCCTCTCGTGACAAATAACGAGTACTAATCTGGTATACGAAGGGTAGTGACGGAAACCGATTAAGGTGAGCGGCTAAATTGTCAGCGTGCCGGAAAGAAATACGCACACACACACACAAGTTACAGGATACGGTGCAATCGCAGCTGGGATTCTCACTTAATCAATCTCGTTGTCTAACTGCAGATACGATACCTTCAATCTTTATAATTGCTAGGATTCATTGGTTGCTGTGAAGATTTGTGCCGCTCCCAGGTTCTCGAAATGAATGGAGGAAGTTTACTCTCTAGGGAATAAGTAAGCTACGTTCAGGATATTATTAACCTTAGAAATAAGTATATATGTCAGTGATATACCGATATATTAAACAGAAATTAATGTTATGTAGATCATTTCAGTGAGCAATATTTATTGCCAAAAATTATTATTTGTTTTTGGCTCATACATAAATGATTATCCACACCGATAACGCGAGTTAATCTATTTACAAATCAGTTGTAATTTCAATTATTTTAAATGATGTCACTTTTCTTCAGCAAATAACTTTGGAATTGTTAATTGCACCTAGAGAAAATATTCCTTACAATGATTGCCATAAGATGGACAACAAGGGAGTCCAGAAGAATGTTATACAAGTGTAAAACAATGCTTCACATAATCTTCCGTGTTTCATAATGATAATATATTGCAGTATCTCAAAGAGTCGCTATCATTATCATAGTTTGCTTCTGCAAAACAGGAATTCTACTAATTTAAAGTGAAATTGACTCCACTGTAGTAAGCAATATAAGTGATGCATGTATTAATATTGTCTAAACCATGTCCCCTGATACTTAAATTGAGTGTATCGGTTACAACTGTTTGGCCTGGTGGCTTGTCTCGACCGGTGTCCCTAGTGGGATTATGTCTTTACCCAAACAAGCGATTGGAATGACTCGCATTGAGGTCGGCGACTGATCAGCGATGAAAGTGGGTTTAGTATTCGGTTATTCAACTTGATAATGGGAATCCACGCATTCCCGAAACACGTGTCGTCCCGAATTAATTAATACTTTGTGCGGGAGGAGTAATCCGAACAGTGTGTTTATTCGGAAGGACTTGAGTCCGTCCTTAATGCTTGCACCGCTTTCATTGCTTTTGCTAGTATGCAAAAGCAATACAAGCCATGAGCCCGTAATGGCATTTTCCGGTTAATATTAAGTATAGTCGACAATATTATTACCAAAGAAGTATAATTCTATAAACAAGGAGTATTTGTGAAGGTAATTTAATATTAAACAATGTCCAAACCTTTTACAACTTCTAATGATTTGAAATCTCACCATCGATATTGTGTAGAAAGTTTATTTTAAATTGAATAAAAGAGCATATTTTTAAGTTTAAAAAAAAGTTTCTTACTTCTGCAACAATTTATTAGTATTTGCGTGTAATTTGCATTTATTTATGAAGCAAGGACCAATATCTTTAATATATGTATGTTAGTGAGGAAGGAGCAGTGGTCTCATACCGTATTCAGAGTACTATATATCCACACAAGAAGGTCTTCAATTTTATTTAATAAATACACAGCGAGCGTGCTTAAATATTTACTCCAACTCCGTACATTTTAATATTGGTATTTCTCAAGGGTCCCTTCTATCAATATTTTGCCCACTGTGGTAAGTAATGATGTTGTTGCATGCTAGAAAAGTGGAGGCATTTTCTAGCTTGTAATAAAATACATTAGCGATATTGACTTCACGGTTAATTAACATTTGATACATGGTATATGTAGTAAAGCAATTGGAATATTTCATAAAATGGAAAATTATATACGTTACTGTTCGATGTTTTAAGGCTACTTTGAAAAATATGAGCAGAATGTTTTATGTAAAATAAAACAATATAGTTTTCACTAAATATTTACGAATATGTTACAAATAACTAAATCGAAAAGGGGAAAGATTATATTATAAATAGTTAATAAGGTTTGCCTACTGTTTGTCTCATCTCTAGATTTGTTCGAATTTGTGAAGGATCCAATTCAATATCATGTTCGTTAACAACATGAGTTCATTCACTACTGATTGACAAATCTAGTCTGAAGTGAGTGGTTCAGCAACACTAACATTAGTATCAATGACCATCCAATTTTCAATATCTTGGTCGGACATAATTTCCCATGTTTAAAGCAATTTATTATAGTGACGCCACGTCACATCATTCATCAAGAAGCCAGTGCAGAGTATCAACAAGACTTTTTTTGCAGTTTCATTGTTGGGTATGGGTAAAAATTGGCGGGACTACGATGTACATGATTGGTCCAACTGTCGGCAGCCAATCCGCTTTAGCGCGCGTTAAACCATACAATTTAAAGTAAACACAAACCCTACCCTGCTTGTACATACATTTTAGTTATTTGTAATTCACTTGCGAAGAGGAGTATAGATTTAAATTTATGTACACAAGATCACTGAGTTAATAGGAATGGTTAATAGCAGTTCTTTCAAATGTTACAAAACTTAGGTACGTAATTGTGATTTCGTGCAATATTTCTTTCACAATGTGAAATGCTAATTAGAAAAAGACGTCGCTGAAGCCGTATATTCTCAATAAAGTTATATACTATAAGAACGATGTGATGTATTTTTATGTAAACAAATGAAAATATAATCAGCTATAGAATACAAGCGTTTGAGTAATTCTCTTGTTATTTTTTTTTCTATTTAAATGGTAACCTACGCTACGATTTTCATTTGTATGAATCATTTGTAGCCAGAATAGGTTAAACGTTAAATCGATTCACTCTGTTTTCCCATATATCTATAAAGATACGACTGACAAAAGAACATTACGCCAGGAGTATTTTGTATAGTGATTAACAGCACAGTTTTGTTAAAAGTGTTACTGATTTACGATGTAATCGACCGCGGTCCTCGAGGATATGAGGCTATTAAAACGTTAAAAGGGTCCTATTCACTGCACGGTCATCTCTTTCTCTCTCATTGATTGCACTTTTTTTCGCGGCGATAGTGGCGGCGATGGTGCTTCAGCTTCGTCGGGCAACATTGGAACCAATCCAACTAACTGTATCTTGTGTTCGGGAATTTTCAGAATGCTCAATGATTTCCACGGAGGTCTCGGCTGGTCTATCTTAATTTATTGAGGTAAATAATGGCCGTCGATGAACAAAAATCTTCTCCTATTATTTGCTAAACTATTGTTGTACGGAACGCTTTATTTTTTGAAGAAATTTGTGTCTGCTTTTATGGGAAATTTATGTGGCGGGAAGTATACTTAATGGGTGAAATATACTTAAGGTATTTAAGATATTTTTCTTCTCTAGACAATTACAATGTAGGAAACAACAATATCAAAGGAAACATTAAGCTAAGAAGCTTAATATTTCTCTTTGTTGTTTTGTTTGTGGAAAGTATACAAAAGATACTATAATATTGTTTGGTATTTAGGTTTTGCTTTATAGATTACCATGGGTACCTATATTAAAAATTAATGATGCTAGAACTACTCCAACGGGCCATGCATAGAATTTATGTTGCATTGTCTTTATAATTTTATTTTCTTCAACAAGAGATGTTTATATTGGAGTCTTATTTTCTAAATGGACATGAGATGGTGATGAGAAATGGATATATTCGGTGCAGTTGTGCATGGATGAATTCACCATTCAATTTGCAGATGGGGATTTTGATTAAGACAGTTTAAGACATGTCTACATATTTGTTACTCGATTTCAAGAAGCCAAGTTTCTGAGGAAACTTGATTCCACCTCAGTGGTTACATTATTTCGCAGTCGTATCGTGTGCGGGAATTAACGCTTCATCCGGTGAAAGTTGAAACTTGGGTGGTAGTATATAGTAATTTTATTTCAAAACAGGATAACAGCTAATCGGTATCGAGAAATTTTAAATGCATTTTAATGCAGTTGGATGATGTTGAGTTACAAGTATACTCATAATTATCTATAAGATTTTTTTCCAAACAGAGTGATTGGGTGGCCTTCAAGATCACCTGGCTTGATATGTTTGAATTTCTTTTCTTTCTAAAGAATTTATAGAAATGTGTTGCATACTTTCGGTGAACTAAAGGAAGCAATAACCAATGCCATACAAAATATAACGGAAATAATGCTATTCGATGAGAACATGAAATGAAGAGTTGATGGATGAATTGACGCTGGTTGTAATCATTTTCAGCACCACTTTTAATCAAAGGAATTCATATTTTGTCACAATTCAAGGCTAATTTATGAAAAAAATCATTCCAATCGAAAATGTAAATGTATGGCTAATTGACTTAAGATGTGCTTAGTTGTAATATATTTTAAAGAAAACTAAAAACATTCCATAATGTGAATCGTTATTTAAATGTAAAGTACAAATTTTGCTTTCTATTAATCCTTCTAATAAATTCTCTTACGGTCTATTTTACCTAACCCCCTCCGCAATATCCAACCAATATTACAAACATGAAAAGCTAAATTATGAAACATATCACAGGCACGCCGCTGTTGCGAATTTAGAAGAGAGACAATATTGATCTCAGCCCTTGCGGAATAAAAATTGATATGTGAATGATTGAATGATGAATGATTGAATGGAGAATGCTTTCTTGTATACATACATCGTGTTGTATGATATGACTGCCACAACTTAAGGATGTGTTACCAAAGAAATTTCAAGTTAAAAATGTCTAATGAACATTTGCCCAAACCCCGATCGTAACTGAGCTACAAGCATTTGGAGTTTTAAATTATCATACTGATGCAAATATTTTGTGCCGTTGCATAAAAAAAATCCCAGTGAAATTCATTTAAAAATAAGACGCTATATTGAATCAGTTGTTCAAAATGTCCAGCCACTTGCTGTATACATAGTCTAGCTCTTCTTAGAATTGAAGGGGTAGCTCTGCTAATAGTCTTATGATCAGCAAGAATAGTTTCTGCGGCATCGATAATTCTAGCAGGAAGTTGTTCTCTGTTTTCAGGTGTTTCTGCATACATCCAATTTTTAGCCTTCCCCATTAAAATAATCTGGGATTAAGTCTGGCGATCTTGCTGGCCACGCAATTGCTGAACCTCTTCCAATTCTGCGCTACCTATCTACGAGAGGTGTGAATGTGGAATGTTTATTTTTAAAATGTCAGTGAACATAAATTACATAGATCAATGAAATGTTTCCCAGATATGCATATTTCTTTCGTACTGCAAATAATTTTTGTTTTTCTATCTCTAGGCGTTAGACACAAACAACATCTCTTTTTTTCGCATGTTTACTCGACCAGCTTCTTGATGGTTTGGGTTGATTTGATGCATCATCTTTGCAACTACTAATTAACTGCTTTCCTACTTCTATAATAAAATGTTGATGCCTTTTGTATTTCTTATCTGTATTTAGCGCTTTTCGATTGATATTCAAATTCCAGGGGCTTATATCTCTGATGATATAAAACAAAACGCATCCGTTTCACACTGTAGTAGTGAGTCTTTGATCAATGGTATTGATACCGGATTTTGTTGTATTTAATTCACCAAAAATTAAAGCAATTTCAGTACGATTTCGGGTTTCCTTTTAACATTGTTTCATTGATATTATTATCGAGATATAGAGTGCTAAATAATGTAACGACTTTGGAAAATGCAAGACCTTTGAAGTATAAATCTGTGAGTTAAAGAACAGACTCGACTTTTCAACACCGGATATTAAGCTCTTTATTTTGAAGAAAAATATGGAAACAAAGTTTAACAAATGTTTTCTTCTTTACTTGTCTATTTTTGGATCTGTATACACCGATTAATACTACAACTTCCATACATTCAATAAGTTTATTCTTATCAACAGGCTTGATTTATTTTCGAATATACGAGCTCAGAAAAAGCAAACAGAAATTAATATAGAATGGTGTCGACTTGACGAATTTTTGGGCCAGATTCTTCTCGAACAGTATGTCTTCTTTTGCGGTATACTGATGTTAAGGGCTTTGCACTATATCGACATTTCGTCTTGTTTTTATATGTAAATATTCTTTCGGATATATATGTAAGCAGCACGCGCGATAATAGCCTTAAAATAAACATTTCAAACAAGTACGTTGGGATACTATACATGTACTTCATATACCTTGTAGTGCAGTCTTTTGAATCCGCGCGATGGCTATAGTGATTTCGTTCTTCAGCATTTATTATAAAATATAATTACTTTATTTTAGAAATCAAAGCAAATACTACATATTTGAAAAAGTCACATACTTACATTTAAGTGAATTAATAGTAAAAGTCCATTAATTCACATCGATTCCTGTCAGACAAACAAACGGTATCGCAGAGTTAATAGTGGATTAGTTACAAGTGAATTTGGTCTAATGTTCCTCAAAAACATGTTATGAAAGTTATTATTGTTGCTGCGAGATTATCCAAAATGACATGTTTTTATACCAAAAATAATTTCAGAAGAAGAAACGTTGGTCAGTGTTAACAAGGAGTAAAAAGACGTTAATTTATTTTACCTGCGGGTAATCTCCGAACTTCGTCTGATAATCGAAGACGTAAAGATAAGAATTTCTGTGCTCAGCAGAATGTAGATCGGCCGTATGAACGACCGGGGCGACGTATTGCGCGTCAGATAGCGCCTCCAGAGTCTCGTCCCTGATGTTGATGGGATGCTGGACGGGTCTTTCCCAGTCCGTGTACTCGTTAACGATAGTCGCCAAGATCTCGCTTAGATGGTAACTGTACGTGTTACGCACGAAGGTCCTGAGTATCTTCGATCGCCGGTCCGCCTCGATACCGTACTGAACGTCCTCGCCGTTGAATGCGAAATAAGCCTCCGCCTTTACCACGCCCAGCATCAAGTCATATCTGGATAGTTTGGAAACTACCGACTTCCTCAATAAAACGTTATTGAGGATATTGATTGCGTTCTGGGGTTCCGTTTTTTGGGGCTTCCCGCTCTCGAAGTCGTTGTAGTGTGGAATGTCTCCTAAAATAATAAATATAAATTGTGTTAGGCAGCGGCTACAATGCTAATTAATACAATTAATGGATTCTTCTGATAAGCAATTAGTGTGTCGTCACAAAACTCAGCTGGTATGGCAACGCGCCATGTATTTTTCCCAAACAAAATAAATTACATCAAACATAACCATCAGGGAGGGGGGGGGGGTATGTGCGCTAGTATAGAGAGTCAACTAGGGGTGACTCGACCAATAGAGGCCTCTGAGTGTAAAATTCTAGAAGTCTGCACAGAGTATTTTAAATTTATATTACCATTCCTTTAGTTTTTAGTAGTTCTTTTGGTTTTTACTTATTGTTTAATCATTGTCGTTATTTTAATTATTATTGTGTATTTCGTCTGTAAAGAATGACGTGTCCGGAATTAATTATTATTTTGTTAACGCACGTCGAGCTAAAAATGATTAATGGCCAGGTACCTAAACCCCACTGTACTTTTTAGTAAAATTATATTCCTAATGGCTATATTTTTGCCGAGTAGGGTAGATTAATGTTAGACCGAATTGTTTTCCTTCAGAGTGTTTAGTCTGTAGGTTGCTATTGTGGAAGTCAGTACGTGAATAAAATTATTGTTAATGCTAGTTGGTGCGTTATTGTGTTTGAAAAATAAGTAAATTAAACAATTTTGTGCGGCAGGAGTAATCCGAACAGTGTGTTTATTGCATTCCGTCTGGTAAGCAAAAAAAGTTAATTCCAATTGTAAATATAACTTTCAGGAATACGTTAATCAAAACTGTCAATGCGTGTTTTTTTTTGCGCAACTTGCGCGCTCACTTTCTGAACAGAATCATATTTGGAAATAGAGCATGTGCTATTTAAAGATCTGCACGGCAGAATGCATACACTTTTTGGCATATTTTGTGAATGACATTATACGAAAAACAGCTTGTATAGAAGAAGGAACAGAATTTTGGTTGTAATGTCAAGTTTGAAATATATGGGATTTGGCGCGGTAACCTCTTTAGTGGGGTTCGCAGACCACCAGAGGGAGCGGCACACAATTTTAAGGTTAAGTGCCTCATGTATCCTTACTGTATTATCTCTGATAACCATCTTTCTTTTGAAATTGATTGCTTAGTTCTTAGCGCGTTGTTATTTTCCTGCTTTTCTTGTTATATTGTTATATAACTGCATATTAGGGTATATTATTATTATTATATTATTATTTAACTTAATATCAAAATATTGATCTTATAACACGTTGTAGCAAAGACGAAAATTTCGTTAAAACTGTTTTAGGTACCGATGACTTACGCTACATGGCTATCATAACCCTACTACAGCTCGATACTGGTACCAAAAATAATAGGCATATTACATACGACCCCAAAAGATGAATGTTTGAGCAGGTCTTTTAGACTATGACATTGAACCATTTGTTATTGAAGGGTTTTAAATGCTTTAAAAGTGATATTTACTCCTTTTACAAAATATAGTATCGTATCGGCCCTGCGAAACTTACCGGACATACGAGTGAATGAAATATGGTTTTAGCAGGATAAACGCCCTGCTCATAACGCTGCTATTTATTGTACGGGAGTACTTGCAGAACATTTTTGATGCTAGGTTAATAACTGGTTGGGGTACTATTCGTTGACCGCCTAGATTATTTTTTATGAGGTGACGTTAAATCTTCTATTTATGAAATTCCTGAAAAGGGAGCCTGTAATATCCATAAGTACTCAGATTATTCAATGCATCAGAAACATTCCACCTGTAGTTTTATCAATAGCTAAAAAGAGTTTGTGAATAGATTCGGATATGATTTTTTCGAACCGCGTGCATTTATTAACATAACTCATTTATTTATTTTACTATTTTGTTGGAAATCGTTCGCTATGATTTCTAAGGAAATATTTCATTTTATTCTTTAGAAGAATTTGTCATTTGATTGGTCTGAGAAGAGATATTTTCTATTAAGAAGTCTTTTTACTTTGCATCTTATTTCTTTGCAAGATTTTTTTGTTTCATTACTTTGAGAAAACGTATTTTATACTGTGACACATTTTTTGTCTCTCTAATTAAAATTTTCACTTAGAGAAAATGTGATATGTTCCTAACAAGATTGTTTCCAATAACTCATTAATTTCGTAGCTGCTACTGTGTTCTTTCTTCCGCTGCTCCTTATACTCTTGCGTCGTGTTCGTGTTGATAGTATATTAAAATAAAGAGAAACGATGAAAATACAATACTAATAAATCATGAAAAAAATGTTACCCGTTTGGATTTTTCCATATTTTATATTGGCCCCGGTAGAAATTGGTTGCTCATCAATGTGTTACTGTGTTACAGATGATCTTTGGCGACTATAATTGTGGACACAGTCGATTGTGAATCAGTCTTTTCGTAAAGTTTCAAATAAAATGTAAACGAATAAGAAGTTTCAATCCAATAGTTTTGGCATTAGTATTAAGCGTGTAAATAAATAAGATTTTATTATAGAGATATTACCTCCATTAATTTAACTTTGCAAAACGTTACAATATAAATATTTATTGTTATGATATACACTGTTTATCTATCCGCATCTTCATTCAGGCATAAATTAATATGATTTATTCTTCACGTTTCAAAATAGTTTCTCGTCTGACTCTCTAAAAGAAATAATTATGTCATAATCTTTAATTCTGTATAGATTATCCAGTTTTCTTTGTGTTTCATAATTAGATTTTTAAATAATAAGTTTTGGAAATTCTTCTCTACTACTTGTGTATCAACACTCAGTATATGAGATATGGAACGATTCCTTGACCCTGTATTTTCTCTGTTATTCATACCTATGAACGTTAGAAAAACATCATAATTACATATTATTAACTAATAAATGCATTTCTAATATTTTGTAGATATTGTAACATACCCAAAATAGTCACTTTCTTGATATATTTGGTTGGTCAGTTGCTACTTTATAATCCATACAATTCCATCGTTATACAAGGCTTAAAATCAGACGAAGGCAATTATATTACCTTGGGGATTGAGACTAGTACTTTTTATGTAGATTACTTCATTTCGGGTTTACATTCTTGATATGAAAATGTATTATTTGAACCCGAAGGAGTGTATTATTTAAAATACAATTGCGTATACTGGAATCAGAGCTTACACACATCAAAATATTCAACAGGCTTAGAAAATAACGATTTGTAAATATTTATTGTTATCTGTTATGGTAACATCATTAAAAGACGTTTCTAAAATTTCAAATTCCAAAAGATATAATTTGTATTAAAATGTGTTAATAATCAGATTGTGTTTTAGCACTTATGCACGCAAAGAAAAATAAAGTTTTAAGGGTACTAATTCATTCATTCAAGCAGAAAAAGAAAATAAATAAAAAAATGAATCACTCTGCAGAACCAATCTTCTTTTTCTATTATCTAGGGTGGCATCGCTTTTACATCAGGTTAAATATGCTGTCCAAATTCGTTCGTTTTTACCGTTTGCTACGTAAATTGATAGCCCTGGAGTGGTGTCGCCACGTCGCGTTTCTGAAGCGAAATCAAACGAACGCAGCAATTTCTTTTGATGTCGCCTGGATCTAATATGACACGGTACGTGCACGTCAGAAGGAACGACGCCGTAGGATGACCATTCAATGCGAGTGAATTTGCCCAGTTAAGGCCAGGAAAACTGGCAAATAATTTCCCGTGAATCATTTTACAAATAGGCAAAGTGGTATGCGTGTAAATCGGCAAGTAAATATTTTATTTGCAATTACCGAACATATCAATAATATTTAATTTTGTAGTAATAGGTTAATTTTAGCATACATTTCGTCGTCAAACGTGCTGTGGATAAATTGAGTGGCTGTAAGTATTCCACTTATAACTGAGCGTGCTTTTTGATATTCGTGCTGTGTGCATCAAACGTATTTCTTTTTGTCTAGGTAAGTCACAAGCTTGGATGCAATGGTATGTTCGAAAATTTTTGACGGAGCCGGAGGAATGCTTATGCGACGATAGCTTTTAGGTAGATTGGTATGAGTTTCTTTAAAATTGGTAAAATCCTTGCGATTTTTACTTGTCGAGGAAATATTCTCTGAGCAATGCGCATGTTGAATATATCGGCCAAAGGCAAACTGATTGTTGGTCCATTTGTGTGTACTGTTACTAGGAGAGAAATATATTTATAAAAAGTCGTTTTGGTTGCCAATGTAGTATATCTATTACGCCCTATACTCTCGCGGAGACTCTCGCTTCTCTATCGTTCTGGGAATAATACATAGAAACCGACATAAAAAAAATAAAAATTATTCATATCTGCATATATCCTTTGTATTTTTATTATTAAATTCTTGGATTATTTCTTCTATTTCGGATGGAGAGAGTGAGCTCGGTGTTGAAAATCTCCATTAAAATTAAACAAGCAACTTAATTGTACGGAAATTTAATCAGTTTCCTCCTGCATAGCGTCAAAGCATGGTATTAATGTGTATTGCCACATATCTATGTATAAAATACAGATGTATGTATAATGTATGCACAAGTGCAAATAAAACAGTGAATGGGTTTCGTGCTAGGCGAAACCCTGACACAACAGTTAATGGTGTGTTTATTTTAGTTCTTGTGCGGAACAGTGGAAAATAGGGAAAACGCAGAACGAAAATTGTCGTTATCTTCTAACGTCAATGTAAGGGTTTTAATGGTGTTAAAAAAACAAGCAACAGTCAGATGGCGGTTTATATTTTAACGCATATAAGGAGGAAGTCACGAAAAGCTATAATTTCACACATAATGAAAAAGCTTAGCCGGGAAACCTTATTATGTGGATAAATTAACTAGAAAACCAAACCACAAGAATTAACGCAGAGTAAACAAAACTATTGGTTGTGAGCAAAAATAATATAGACGCACAAAAAGTGAATAACGTGAAAATGCAGCAAGTAGAAGAAATGAAGTATCTAGGCATGACATTAATGAATGAAGCCTCCAAGGATCCAAAAATTGACATTTACAAATCTATGTACCAACTTTACTTTACGGCAGCGAAACCTGATCACTTACAGAAAATCTGAAGAACAAGCTACAAGCAGCCGAAATGAAGTATCTGAATAGATACGGTATCTGATTGGATACAGTAACTTGAACAAAAAGTGGGATGGTTATATTTGGGAACAACTAGGCGTACATAGTATCCACGTATCGAAATATATAAAGGTAATATTTAGAGATGGCCTCCTTTACATATTGGGTACATTTAGCATTATTACCAAGCCGAAGACAGGTGAAAATCCTGGGGTTAGCACGAAAAACCGGACAAAGAAGCGACGGCCTCTTTTCTGGCTCTAAGCGTCTGCACCCAACGATTGCTCTTGGTTCTGAAAAATCATCGCTCAAGGTCTTCCAACGTATGGAGAGGTCCTCACGGTTATTACTTTATAATAGGTTGATTTCCGACAATTATTTCAGTTGCTGAGTGCTCAGGGCGAAGCCCTTCGAAGACTGCGATTCTTTTATTATACGTCGCACTTAGTTTCGACATCGTGGTCAATTCAGAAGCATCACGAACAATATGGCGGGAAATTTGAATTAAAACTTATCCGGATTTTGATGACGCCTAGGCATTAAGTACGGAACATTACACACTAACACACTAACGCCACTTCTAAATTCACTCAATATTTCAGCAACCCAACCCAATCAATCATCAATTCACATAGTACAAAGCTTTGAACATTCATCAATCAACATTATCATTATGTAATTATTATCAAACATATACAGGTGGCTCATATTTAACGACCGAGATTCGTTTCCACCATCTAATCGTTAAACCAATCGTTTGCTATACGAGAAATGTATTTCTCAGATGCATAAGTTACTGCGCTATCTATGGTATAATTTAAGAAACCCCTTTCATACGCTTATATCAAGTTGTCGTAAGTACGAAAGTCGGTTAAAGAAGTCAGTCGTTAAGTAAGGTGTACCTGGACATATATATTGTTAGGATGTACAAGCGTATTATTCAAATCTACAATCAGAGCCAGCGCTATCCGTTTCCCAGCAGAAACATGCTTATTGCATCATTCTACATTTCAGTGATACAGATTAATATATAAAGCCAAAATTTAAAACATAAAATCTTTCCATAAACCTTCTAATTAAATATATTAAATGTATCGATATGACAATATTACACCAAAACACGGTTTTATAATGTTAAAAGTATTCTGTGAGTTACAAATATTCACGTTTTGTAATTTTTTGTAGTCATTCGTGAAAATGCTGACTATTTATTAATACATATTTGAATTCTGAACTAATTAAACATACATAACTGCTCAGTTTAAATACCCAAATTATCGGAATTTCGTTTGACGATGCAATTAGTTTAGAAATTCAAACTACTGCTATGTAAAGCCCATTGTGTGTATACTTTATAGTAATGGCAGTAAATTCCTACATAAATTTCCAACTGTTAATTTTAAACAACTAGGTATTCCATAATGCTAGGTAAATATTTTTATTACAAAACTTACTACGGTTCTTTCACCGCCGTCAATAACACAATTAATCGGTAGAATTTGTTGTAGTGTAGGTTTAAACTAGTTTAGTTCATGATCCATTTGGTCTTAATGGTATAAGTTTAAACTGATCCTGAACTAAGTTCCTTACAGTTGGAGTAGGCCGATTGCAGCGGGTATTTCGACTTTGCAGTTCTCGCACCCCTCTGTTTTATAAGTGTGCGCGGAGTACGGTGGGTAAACAACGGAGAGCCCTCTAGCAGCTCTTACTAAGTAATAATAAACAGCATCTGGCTCAAGTACTACTGTCTAATTCCAAGTTGAATATCAATATCTTACGGCATGATAACGCACATAAACTGAGTGAATGCAGTATGCTAATCTACTTCCTTTGAACAAGGTTGTCAAAAAGAATTTGGCATAGTGTGCATATAAATATAACGATTCTCCATTTTATGACTGAAAAGATGGACAGATGGATGGGAAAACCATTCTATCTATAGGCAGGCTACATAAAAAAAAACTGGATACGAAACTGGATCAACAACGCGGTGTGGAGTATTACAAGTATTTTTAGTTTTTTTGTTAAGTGTATAGTGACGCCTGCACTTCCAAAGACGAGCGTACAACTACTAATGTGTTTTAGCAATAAGAGAGTCCTGAAATATTAACGCAGGAGTCAATGTAAAAGCGTAAGAGATATGTCTGGAAGTTTGGCATCATGAAAGTCAAATAATGTTTTCTTTTTGACTCTTTAATCTTAGAAAATATTTCAAAAAATATAATCTAACGCGTCTTAGGTAAAAGCTCAAAAAAGCATAATATTAGGGACTGGTATTTAAAATTGTGTATACGACAAGCATCCATGCCGTCATAGTTTCCCGATCTAAAATTGTACGAATCAGATAGTGTTAATAGGGGTCTTATTACTGTTGATACAAAATTATTCTATGATGACTATGCTAATTATTCCAAAATCAAGTAATTAAAAAAAATATTTTGGTTTTATAGAAGCCATTTTAAAATTATTATTATTAATTCCTTCTTTCAGTTGATTATTAAATAGTTCTTTATCAAACTGAATATGCATAATGCGAAATACATAATTTAATCAATCATATGAATTCACTTACGAAATGGTATCTATTATCACAGAAACGCTTTTGTATTATGTATTATGCATTATATTGTATTACAATTTATATTTCAACCTTTTAAAATATTCCTTTTTATAAGAAGGTGTTAGGTGAATCATTAAATATTTTTGAGATTGTTGTGTCTGCACTTTTATTTATCCTGGTAAAAGTAGTTTTGGGATTTCGTAAACCTTCTTTTTCGCGAGTGGCATACTCATGCTTGACTTTACGGCATTTTAATAGGTCTGCAAAATTTGCACATTCATAATTATACAGCGGGTAAGGTATATATTTCAAAGTGTTTGAACACTTCTGTACACATGTCGTGTTTTCAGGTTGAAAATACTTAAGCATGATTTTCGGAGGATGAAGAGTAGTCTTGCACCTATGGAGTTACCCCAAAAATTTTTCCATGTCTGACTGAAAGACTGGAAATAGTCTAAGGTGCTATGGAGTTATAAACCCAAGAACTTCCCTTTCGCTGTAGATGTTAATTTCGTGTTATTATATGTCACTTTCATAAACTTAATTCCTCTAAGAGCAAATGTTATATCCTTTTTGTATATTAAGTTTTATTAAATCAGGTTTCCATTTTTTCTTAAGTTTTCATTTCTTCTTTAATTTCTCTTTTCGTGCTGTCTGCTCCAGTTGTAGAACTATCGTCAGCCAACATATTGATGCAGTGGTGCGTACTATTTGGCAAACAATTTGTTTACCCTAAAATCTCTATTTTATTCCAATATCTGGTTTAACCCATGCTAATTACTACTTTCGTCGTTGTTCGCAGTTGCATTTACACATTGGACACTATCACTTAAATATGAACTTAACAAGTTGTTTATCCTGCCTCTAAAATCCGCCCACCATAGTTTTGTTAAGAGGATTCAATGATCTACGCGAATGAATGACCTTGACATCCAACACGCCCAATAAGTTGAAATTGTATTCCGAGTGAAAAACAAAACACCCCGAACATTTAAGAATCAAGACTTTTTTTTACAAAATCAGTAATGTACGACAACTTATGATCGAAAGGGAACAACAAATGATCTTCATATATTCAACCGCCTGCGCGCAGGAGTTTCAACCGCGTGTTTGAATTGCAGGAGGGGTTGAATGATACCTAATTTAAAAGCTTATGTAATTTGCAACACCACGGTGTATAATTTTTAAAATTCCATCACACGGTTTTCGAGGAATTTTTCCTCCGCAAGTTGTCGTACTTAGATTTGAATTAATCTCACTTTGTAAAAATGTCTTGCTTCTTAAATATTCAGGGTTCTACGTGCTTCCACGGATGTATATCTTAAGCAAATCAAATCTACCCGTAATTACCATTGATTTACGTCGACATATTCAATATACATTCAGAAATTTCTAATTAATTTACATAGTGATATTGAAGAGGATTGGGTATCACATTTCAAAAGGGACTCCTACCTGGAGGTTCTCCGGTGTCGATAACGACCCCATCTACGCTCGGTCCGAAAGCGAACGCGAATTCCGGTGCGATGATGGGAGCGGACATCAACACCTCCAGAGGTTTCTCTCGAAGGCACTTGAGTAGGTAAGAGTGAGGTAATTCCAGCGAGCAGTTTGCGTGGATGGCCACTTGGGCCGCGTACCTCGAGGGTTCTTGTACCAGGGCCCAAGGCGATAGAGCCGATCCGGACATCAAGATCGCTCGATGGAAGAGGACGCCTGCAAATATGAAAACAGTTTGTGAATGTGCTTAAACTAAATTCCTATGCCTATCTATTTTGTGAGGTAAATCGATCGATGTAAACAAATAAGTACCTACATCAGGTTTAGAATAAATATATTATAGTAAACTAAACAAATAATAAATCACGGCAGACCACACCCTGCCTTCCCCTAAGAGCCTGGAGGCTTGTTAAAAGGGGACTATTATTTTAGTAAACTTATTGTTAGTGTCAGAATACGTTCTTTGATCTTTTGATTTTAAGAAATTTATGAAATAATTTCAGGAGTTTTGTATTATTTACCCTGTGGTTAATAAAAATCGTTATATATAATGAGTGTACTTATTTCAAAAAATTGGTTTAAATATCGTACTCACACACTAACACTGACAAATCAGTAATTTTAAAGGCTCCATCTCGAAATTAAAACAGTGCTTTAGGATATCAAAACTCTGAAGTTTCAACGATTAGTGTCTCTGTCCAATCTAACTTCCAAAATTGAAATTATTTTTAAATTGCCAAGTTTTGTGTTTCTTGTGGATTTCTTCAATAGATATTTTATTTACATTTATAATTCCAATACCGCCTTAACTCAACGTTGTTTAACTTGTGCATGGCATCCGTTTTTCAGGTAGTCAACCAACAAATCAGAATACCTTTGCCGCCTGCTTGAAATATTAACCCTGCACTCAGAGCAAATTAAATTTAAGGCTAAAGGAATGAATACAATACTTCCTATTCATTCTTAGTGTCTAACTAATGTTATAAGGATGGATTTTGTATGGAATGACGCCAGGTGCATTATGAGTTGAACAATACTCTATGCCTATTTGTGCAGAACATTCAGACCAAATAAACATTGAATGCTATGTCATGCAAATGGCTTTTTCAGAAATTACATTACTGAACTATATTTATTTGCATATATTACTTTGAGAATTGTTCTTCATCTCGAATATTTTGGATAAATATTTTTATTGCTCACAGAATTATGATTTTATTTACCTATTTATTTTACATATGCTTCAAGTTTCTCCTTTCTCGCGTAGTTAGCTAAATATAAGTTGGATATACACAGCTGCTGATTTTTTTGCAATGAAGTTTCATTCTACAATGAATATGTTACATGTTCTAAACTGCGCTGCTTGCAAAAACATATTTTTATTTTTTTAAATTTAATATATCATAATTTTGTAATCATCGGAGATTGATTCGATCTTCGTATAATTATGTATACCATATTTTAATACTTGTTCACTTACTAGCTGAAAAGTTGAAAGAATATTTTCTGCATTTAAGGATTCATTGACTTCAAAAACAATTTTACTTAAGAAAAATTAGAACTATTTCTTATAGTTAAATTCTCTCTTCCTTGTTTCATATTAGAAACTATACATAACGTAGGCACCTATTTACAAAAATACCAACTCTATAAAAATCTTATTGTCTTTACGCCCTGCATTATATTTGCTTTTTATTCTAATGACATTTGCTTGTGGGCCTCTAAGACATTGGGTTTCGTTATGGGGAGTGACTGCAAATATTTCAAGACTACCAGTGTTTTCAAATCGGTATACTATTCATTTGTTATAAATAAAATTGATTATGCTTCTCTGGCACCTTACTTGTAACTTAACAGGAAATGGGTTCAAGCTGGTTTTTTGAAATTTTTGATTTTCAAAAGGGATGGAGTATAACCGGAGCGGGAAATTCCATTAATGATTCCACAAGTATTAATAAAATAAAACGTCAGATACCAATTTAAATTACAAAGAAAGCTTTGCTTAATAGAATTCTGCCAAACCTTTTCATATTTAGTTGCTTAATTCGGCAATTACGCAATTGTACATGGTCTACAGATTGCTGAATTCGTCTTAAGCCGATACCACAGGGTGTAGCAAACGTTCGATTTAAAACCGTCAAATTAGTACTGCATGATACGTGTGGCACAGCTGTGCAGCAACAAATTGCAATTGCATGCGCCCAAAGTCAGACGCTTGACACCTTCGGGCCAAGTTCGGCTCCTTGCGAGTATTTTCAATGGGCCTCAAAGCATGCTTCCAACACTCCAAGTTACATATGATACAAGGCTACACGGAAGGTTGCGAGTGACATTTCAAAACGTAAATGGAGAAATATTGTTTAATTTGCACATTATTATTTTATTTATAAGGTTTTAGCCAGAAGAATTTTATTGGAGTTGTTTTGAACCATGTACTGAAATATCAATATTAAGTTTTTGATAAAGGGAAAGCAAATTAATTAATTAATAGAAATCAGTTGCATTTCAATTTTATTAAAATAGGAAACATGAGAATTACAATAAAGAAGGATATACCTGCTGGTAGAGAGAGAATACGAACCAAAAATACTTATAAACGACCTTAACTGTAAAATACTGTATTTGAGAAAAACATCATTCAGGTGTATGAGGTTATAGTTATGACTCACTGCGGTTAAAAATATCGATAATGGGCTGAACGTATCAAACATCCAACGTTGGACACATGCAACACGATACGTCAAATCGTCATACAGCTAACGTCGGAAGGCGTTTGACGCATAGTACAGCACCGGCTTTGGGCGGCCATTGGGTATAACTAACTCGTTCCTATTACGGGATAGTCTGAGCTTTTCGTAAACTGCAACTTATTTTGTTGGGGACACCACAAACTTGTCAAAAGCAGTCCTCAAAACGTAATCCGCACAAAACCCATATTGCTCGTTTTTGAATTATGAATGCCTTGCAATTCGGTTGATACGCCTCAATTAATTGTTCCATAAGAGTTGTATCATGAAGATTGACATATGAATCCAGAATTGCAGCTTCGTGGGTCATTAGTAGTTTGATTCTGAAAATCGTGAATATCGCGTGTTGAGCTTTCATTCCATAGTGGATACATGACTGAGGAGAGCAATTTAGTTGCTGAAATACGTAGTTAGAGTTCAGTGGCGGCTCGTGAGTATTTTTAATGGGTTGGCAGCAGTAGCTACAAACGAAGAATATTTATTATAATTACCATTATTAAAAATAGATGAATTGTTTCAAAATTTTCAATTTCTTTAATTATATTTTTGTGGTCAGTGCGTACCCCCGACGAGCTGCCACTGCTGGAGTTATTTGCTCATTGAAACGGTATTCAGTTCTACCATGATAGTGCAAATAGGTTAAGTTTTATGCTAGAATAAACTGAATTAAGTATGTTATGTCATCAAACTAAAATAATCGACTGGCATCTAGCATAAGCTTATTATTTCGGGAAGCATATGTTAACAATCACCTAGCTATTGCATTGAATGTGCTAATCCTTTTCCTCTCGCAGATAAAGCGAATCGTTAAAAGCCATCTGGAATTATCTTTCGCCCTGTGTATTCATGCGCCCAAACCGGCATTTCTTGTCGTCTCTTTCTCGGTGGAATTCCGGGAACTGTTCCCCAAGGCAGTATCGCGACGATAAGGACACCGGCACAAGCGGTTCCTTTATCGATTCGTTCTTCCTCGGGGGCCAGGACGGCATCCGCTCACTTCCGACCAATAAGTCAATTACAGACATCGGGCAGGACAATGCTAGTTGGCAGAAATTCAAGACGCCCAGTGGAGAGATTTGATATACGACCGCTGAACCGCTATAACATACATACACATACGAATGTGCATGTAGGGGTATATAACGTGCGGCAATTTACTTTGGATGCAGATGCGTATTTAAAGGTATCATTCGAGCTGGCAATGCTATTGTATACTGTCGGAGATCCGGATTTGTTTGAGGATATTCCCGCTGGGGTTCGCTCGAGTCGTTCTAGTTTTTTTTTCTTTCGCTCTCGTTGCTGACGACCTTTTTATATTCACCACTAATATTTCATATGCACAATTGTGCACCAGTCCTAACGGTACTCTAATCAGGATGTTCATACATTAGAAGCGCAGGGAGGAAGTTGAATTTTACCCAATATTTGTGAACGCGGTTTAAGTCCGATAATTAATTCGGGCGAGGAATTGAAAGTATGAGAGCCTTTTACGAATGGTTCAAGGGAAATGCAAATAAATAGAATCAGATGATAAACCTTTTCTTTCTTATCTTAAAAGTACCCACTACCTATAATTAAATTCTTTAAATGTAGATTAAATTATATAGTTCTCTACACCAACTTTTTGCGCGAAAGTCTTTGTAATGCTTTTCACACAGTTTTTGATTGCCTTTTCTGCTTTCATCTTAGTTTGAGAAAATGCCAAACAGTCACAATACAACATAGCCGCAACATACGAGTTATACCCATTTAACAACGAGATTATAATTCCACTCCTTAACCAAAGGAATCACAACCGGTGCACATATCTGAAAGTGCGTCACAAACTGCAACGCTCTATGAGGTTGTGCTAAGTGCTAAATTAAAAAGTTGAACAAGGTGCCAATTTGAAATTTTTAGTATAATTGAACAAAATGTAGAAGAAATGTAGAAGAATTTTCGAAAAGACCGCCGATTCAGTGTTCGAATGATATCTGAACCCGCAAAGAAAGCTACAAGGAATGTTGACATTCCGCGGCAATCTAACGTAGATTAAAACTTAAAAGTATCCTTCTAAAAGTAATCACTTGTGACGAAACTGGACCTTCTAGCGCGATCCTGTGAAATTTGAAATCCTGAATTCTGAAAAGACGCCATCATCACCAAGAATGAAAAGGCTCGTCAGAGAAAGTCAAAACTAAAAGCTGTGATCATCGTGTTTTTTCGAGCACAAGGGTGTAATTCTGGCAGAATTAGTTCCGGAAGGCATAACAGTAAACCAGCATTATTATGGAAAGTGTTGAAGCTGTACAGAAGAAAACAGTGGTTGTTTTGAAAAAGCTAACAGAAATTGATTGCCATCACGGCTGCGACCAGTGGAAGCCAAGACTGTGGCAATGCGCAAGTGCAAATGGCGCCAAACATTAAAATTATGACGCATATAAATAAATATGAATTATTTAATCCATCTCTTTATTTAACAGACATACCTCGTATTATACATATAGTCTTTAGTATTGTTTTTCACCTGCAACCGAATATTCGAGATATTCAAGAATATAGAAAAGTTTGCAGAATAGAAACTTCTTCCACACATTAGCGGTGTTTGGAACAAGAGTTAAGATATGACTTACCGTTTTCGACATGTTTATTTCTCGCCATATATAAACAAAATTAAGAGACTATTGCGAAACACAGCAAAATTCTTGTAAAATACTTGTAAAAATAGCTTGCAAGCTTCTCTTTGGTCAAAGCAATGATCTAAAAATTAAGCAGATTCCAATTCAAAATACGTTCCATAGAAATCAAAGATTGATGTGCTGGCCTCAAAGTGAAGAAATTAAGTATTGCAAGCTGTTATAAAAGGCAAATACCATTGTCTTCAGGAGAATTTTTGATTTTTAAGTAAACCCAAGATTTCAAGTTCAATTTTTACAACATGCTCGCCTCGCTTTAGAATTCGATTTATTTGGTGCACTTCTGCCGCAAATGTAGATGATTGTTTAGCCGTTGCTATATAGTCAATTCTAGTACTGTTGCTTGGGCTTGGGTTGATATGAAACGAAAACTGGTACTTGTTACATGTAGTCCTGCAAATTTCGTACAGGAATTAAGAATTTGGGAACCAGCAGTTCCACATTTGAAGACAGGGCAGTTCTTATATTGGTAATAATAGACCCAATGAAGAATTATTTGTGAAGATTACTGGACTTGGTTCTCTTCACTGACCTTTCTGATTTCATATTTAAATTTCTATTCCGTTACGGCCTAGTGTGTGTCTATGCCATCCGTACTACGTCTTTCCATCTGCTCCTGTTTTGTATCCCTTTCCGTCATGTTGGTACCTATATGGTTCTTATGTCCTTGATAATTTGATCTTCCCACTTACCCTTCGGTCTTCCCCGTTGTCTATCCCCTTGTAGTTTCCATTCCGTTATTCTTCCCACACTTTATTCCTTTCCATTCTCATTATATGTCCATACCATCTGGGCCTCTGTGATTAGAATATTCTCCATTTCGTGGTTCATAAGTCGCTGATATTCGTTCATTACTTTTCTCGGTCCGTGTATCTTACGAATGATGCTCCTTGTGTAAATTCGTAAACTCTCTTCCTCTTGGCAGGCGAGGTTCAACGTGTCTGGTGCATATGAGCGCTGGTAATATCACTGACTTATAAATTTTCATTTTTGTATCTTTTATTATTGTCCTATCTTGTGATATGCTAAGTGTCCTGCTTGGATTCTTCGAATAATTTTCACTTTTCGTTCGTTCTTGGTGTTGATTGCTTAATTTTGCTTCATTCTACATAAGGTAAAATATACAATAAAAAATGCTATTTGTCAAGATCTTTAATGACGTTGTCAGTTTTGAGGCAAAGTAAATTTTAATATAGAAAATTACTTTCATATCTTGAAGAATTAAGAAAAAATCCTATGTCATGGACCGGATCTGAAATATGCGGAAAGAGCATACCGATTATCACCGTCAAAGGTGCAAGTAATATCAGCCAAAAGATTTAAATTAATTAAATATCGTAGCTGTCAGTTAGTAAACTAATAAAATTTTCTGCTACGTATTAAACCTTCTTTTACGATCTTGAATTGTCTTCCGCAATCGATTTTGTATGCAGCATTACTTTAACGCAAGGGAAAGTAAAATAAAATGTGAAAGTATACACCACTTTGAAGAATCAGTAAATTATTCTTTGATTTAATTAAAAGTTATAACGGTGAAGTTTAATTCTTTCATTACAGAAAATAATACCAGGAATTAAAAATATTTTGTGAGCCATGCGTTTCCATAACCGAAGCACATACTAAAATAAAAAATTACTAATTAACTCAAGTAACTAAAACATGCTAACTTAAAATGTAACGTCGTAATTTTAATTAAAGTAGCGTCGGGTTGTTTTTGTAATAAAACGAGATCCTATAAGGGTATCGCAATTTTGGAACTTGAGTTTTTTTTCAGTATTCTTTTTCATCCTTCTATATTATAAGGTCATGTGGTTTTCCTTTCCTTGCGAAGTCGCCTAACGTAGCAACCCAAGAGCACAATAATGTGCGCAGGCAGATGTATAAATTCTTTATTAAAGCAGGAATGGACATATTTTTTGACGGTCTATTTATAATACTACAATGCAATACCGCTTTCTTACAATGCCAAAACTTTAATTTATAAACTTCTCTACAGGAAACTGTAAGGAACAAGTTTCAACATCATGGAAATTTTCTGAGAAGGATTTACTCTTTAAATGTAAATTTTACGCTCTTGAATCGATACATATGCTAACGCAATATTTCTATTCTTGTTTCTGATGAGTTCAATTTGAAACCATCCGTGTTCGACAACTGTAATGAAAATGTTGAGTTTATGTTGGAAGTAAATTCTTGTATTTGTAAATTTGATCCTCTTTTTAAATTAAGCTGGTTTTCATAAAGATGCTTTCCGGCTGAATTTGAAATACACAATTTTATTTTCCGTTGTAAGCAATAGTTGGGATAATAGCCTTTTAAAGTTTAAAGTAATAACCGAGTATCCAGTCACTACTAGTAAATATATAACGGAAGCAATGTAAAGCGTTTGTTCAACATGTACGTTACACATTACCCAAACATACCGTGGGAGAAACGTGTTTATACAAACTCCGTCAACCGTTACTATGTACACAAAACGCAAAATAAACAGGTAAATGCTATGCGGTATAATTGTGCGTATGGTAATGTATATTTCACGATTACACTTATGCGATATCAATTGGTATTGCGATTCAAAAGCCCACACAACTGTCCAATACCAGTATTTTCACTAAATGTTCTGTTTATCAAATAAATATGAATACGTAAATTTCAAGGAAAAATGTAATTAAATAATATGGTTGAATAAAACTTGACACTTGGGCACACTGTGAAAGTTGAGCAATTTGGGCCTTATTAGAAATGAATGTTAGCGGGGGTTACTCGGAGATGAAATATTGTATAATATACTCTACTCGCAATTGAAAACTACATTGCGTTTTGAAATAACTAATAACCGTTTAAATAGGATCAGAAAAACGTTTAACCAAAAATGAAAAATATTAGGCTTTCAGAAATATCTTCAAAATGACAGAAATTGTCTTGATTCTTAAAACGTCAGAAACAATAGCTCAAAATTGTTCAACTAACAACGTACCTTCTGCCGTTTTAGCAAGTAACTATTATTGTGAATGTGGTTTTCCGAAAGAGAAATTGTACTTGTACATTAGAGATTAGTTACAATTAGTGGAAAATCAGAGCATAGAAAACAGAAAAATAGGTAAATTAAGGTGTAGATGCTTTTACTATTTAGAATACATTATTTTGATTCATACAAATTTGATAGCTGTGCTAGTAATGTTCATATATATGTACATTATAGTGACCTATATTCCCGAACTTCGGAATTTTGTTGGTTTCACTCCCGCAGAGGTTTAGATATATAAGAACAAACTACACAAAAATTCAGCATAATAGCTTAATTGCTTTTCTTGCTGACATGGGAAGTTTAGTAAAATGACGTATTTATGAAAATTTGTCATTTGTTATCTTTAATATATTTCAAATACTTCTACCTTCAAGTAAGTAATTTAACCATTTTTAACTAACAATGACGTAAAATGAATTGTTAAATTTAAGCGGAAGGTAATAAGTACAAGAAGATATCAAATACATTCTTTAGATCCTTTGGTTGTACCATCAATGTTTTGCTAGTTGAAACAGTTGCTATAATTATCATCAAACTTCTATTGTTCTTCCACTATCGAAAAACGAGCTGCATCTGGATTTCTTCTCCGTTATATACACACAAAGAAAGTCAACTGAAACGCAGCTGTAGTATCCCTAAACCGAGTTAAACTGTCACAAAAAATAGTTAATTGGCATCAAAAAGAAATATTTTATACTATTCGGAATAATTTCTAACCACATGCTATGTAGTTAGAAATTTGCAACTCCAAAAGCAGAAATAAAACACACCTCGACGGTATTACTGTACGTTTAACATCGGACTATGACATTAATAACACCAACCGTAAAAAATTAACTACTTTTGGCGTTGATAAACGGTTTAGCCACGGAAGGGAGTTAACCAAAATGTGAACTTGTAAATCATTGTTGAAACTTTATTTCCGTTGGATGGTTAGAAGAAAGTAAAAGTTGATTCCTCAGAGTTCTTAAAAACGGATTAAAAGAGATTGATTTAAACTTCTTCGGAAAATAAACACTGCAATGGAGTGTTGCCAACTTCGCATAGAGCAAACTTTGTTAAAGTCAAATTTTAACTACGTAAAAGTGTAATTCAACTCCAAAAGGTGAACATTAGTATTGCATTTTACAACTCCTTCGCCTATCCACTTGGATTTGAGGGAACTACCAGATGGTGAGTTATCGGTGTTAGATCCAACACCGTATTTTTTTGTGTTTACCAGCCACTAATTTTCTTAACGGCAGCTTGGGAAATTATTTGATCTTATTTTTCGTGTGCTTTCATGGCAAAGTTTGTATTAAAGTTTAATTATTATCTACAGGTGCTTTTATATTACAAAATATTGAAACCAGGATTTTAAAATGACAATCAAATATAATATTTGCCTATGGATTTTCATGTTTTGAAAATTGGTTTTACTGATTTCGTAACAAAGGATGTTGAAGGAATATATAGCGTTAGTTATCCATCGTGCGTAATGGGGTACCAGGATGGCAAATTCTTATTTTCCTTTATTCGCCATTGAGAAATATTGTTAGTTCGAGGAAATCTTGGTTATCATGTCTGATTGACGCCTTTAGAATGCATAGAATCGTTAATCTTTTGTTAACTGTGGATTTTCGACTTAAAGAATGCCCCGTAAATAAATTCATAAATATGATGGCACATGCTGCAATAAGAGTTATATCCAAATATGATGTTTGAATAGCTTCGGACAGTTTCCATTTCTGTAAAGCATTTTGTACGACTTGGGCTTAGTGTCATCCAGTTTGAGTATTCAAATGATCGTAATCCAGTCACTGCCTTAAGATCAACCCTAGATTGACATTTTTTCAAAGTTTAACTTGCCGTCAGCACCAACAAGACTGAAGGAGCAGATTTTTTGTATATATGTTCCTTAAGCTTTTTACGGGGTGAGGTCTAACAAATTACGGACAAAAAATATATTGTATAAATAAGGGGCAACCCTAACGTACATACTGAATACAATGTTCTTCGCTAATTTGTTTATGAGTGACTTTGAAACCGAAATGAAAAAGGACGAAGATTATGGTGGATTTAAACCACTGTCAACACCATAAGATTAATTTCCTGGTAAATAGATTAATTAAATTCCCGTTAAGTCAAAATAGATAGATAGAGTTAAAATATATTAAAAACATTGCGAAACACAATGGTTGCTCTTCTGTCTGAGAAACTTCACTTCAACTCCGGTAGTACACCGCGACAAAAATAAATTTGTATTAGTACCTTAAATAATAAAATAACGAAAGGAATTAGCCGAGTCGTAAAAGACGAAAATATGAGTATCTGTTATAAAGCGTGGAAACCGTAACCTAAGGAACAAACCGGAAATGAAACAATAGTGGGGCATTTACAAAATTACTTGTAGATATTGTGAGGAAGTCTACATTGGACAGACAAAGAGATCTATTCAAACTAGGTATAACGAGCATATCTCGCACTACCGACATCGGAGAGAAGATATGGCGTTTCTGAGCATATAGAACAAACCGGACATGATATAAATATTGATAATTTAAAATTGATGAAATCGGTGACTTCGACGTCCGAGCTAGATGCTTATGAATCGATTTATATTAAAAAGAATAAAAACCTTCTTAATCGAGAAGAAGCGCCCTTGTCTTTTACTGTGTTGATGGATTTCTTGCAGTACACACTTAGGAACACTCGGGTAGTCTTTCTAAGAACTTCCTTTTGCTTTTGGGGCTGTGTGAAAGGTTGTAAATATGTTAGAGGTAGATAAAGGGAATAAGGTGTGAAGAAAGAGCAGTGCATATTTTCAGATATAGTTATTTTTGCAGTGATTCGGTTATACGGTTTGATAATGGGAACTCACGTGTTTCCGATAGGTGTCGTTCCGAATTGATTAATACTTAATACGAGCCGTGTGTTTACAATGTTTTTATTTATCCAATCCTTGAGAGGTCTAACATACACAGATACATATATTCTGTTCTTTAAGTTCCATGTCGTGTTCCCTAGTTGTATAATAAATAACTAACATGAAATAACCTTTCGAAACTATACCAATTTTCAGCACTGCAAAATTATAGATCCTTGTTTGTGGATTTGGATACAAGGGCAGTTGATAAAAGATGCTATTATGTGTGATTTTCAGATACATATAGGGCAGCAGTTACTTAATTTTAATTAATTAATATCCTAATGTTGGGATAAAATATTAGTTAGAGCTCAAGCAAGTCAATCTATTCCACAAGCTGCTTGTTAGTCCGAGTTTATGATACATTAATATAAATGATTCCAATTATATCTACAAACACAGCAATAATACTATTATCCCTGTATTGTGTTGACAATTAATACATATCTCCCTTCATTTGTGTTGATGTACGTTAAATCAATTTGTCACATTAGGTTTCATTCACACCCAGTATCCGAGAGAATTATGTGTATATGGTAACGTTGAAATGAATGCCAGTTTCATTTTAATTAGTGTTGTTTGTATTTAGTAGTGATAAGTAGGTAACGGCTTTTTAGTAAAAAAAAATTTCGCATTCCATTTGTCGTTTACATAGAACCAGTAAAATGAAACTGATTTGTTTGCCCTGCGAACTGTTGTTTCACAAATAGCTATAAATCACGTATATTAGTCCCGATATTCGGTTTATTTTTGTTTCGGTATTGGTTTAGTTACGATTTAATGTAGTTTATATTGTGTGCATGTTAACATCCATTATTTGGATTGTACTTTATTCCGCTTGATTGTATCAATTTTATGAATTTTGTCTTTGTAGTATATGTCAGTTGTACGTGTAAACGAAGTTAGCGAGAATTATCCTTGTGCATGACATTTCGATTTGTTTTAGCAAAATTCGAAGTGTCTCAAGTTTAAGCGTTGTAAACTTAACAACTGCGAAGGTGATGATAAACAAACCGACGACGCGAAGATATATACGGAGCATCTAACCTTCTGGAACTGCGCTAGAAGTGAGCAGAAAGTTGACACAAGCTGCCCCAGTTCCATGACCCACCACCGTCACGTTCGTTGGATCACCGCCAAATACGGCTATATTCTCCTGAATCCAATGTAAAGCCGCTATTTGATCCATGAGGCCGTAGTTCGCCGGCGATTTCGAGTACGGGTCGGTGTTAGCGTTCAGGAAACCTAGAACAAACACAAACAAACAGTCAGAAGAAGAACGGAACATGTACGTAGTTAATGAATGGCCAACGGAACTCTTTGACCTGTAGCCGTACATTCGAGGTGGGCGAGTACACATATTGTAATTCCGGTATCTAATTGAAACAGTTTCCAGAGCTGTTTGAATGAATAAATTTTGGGCGAATCGCGGAGACATGAAATTGCTATGGTCTCCGAAGTAAGCGGAAGATAAAACTATTTGTTCTTAAATTGATGTTCAAAGTATATTAAAAAATACTCCTTCAACCTTTGTAAAAAGTGTTAATATTTTTATTTTAAAACTTTTAAAACATTACATTTAAATTTATTTCCCATCAATTACATTATAGAAAGGGTAATCCAACTGCTAACTTCATACTGAACGTGTGCAAAATAGCTAAATGTAACTATAATAAAGGGTATACAACAAAAGCCCTTTATTAGATCAAAAGGTGTATAGCTTTAGATAATGAACTGAAGTTATATTACATTTAGAAAATGTATATATTTAAACTGCTTAGTAAAAAAATGCTGGTTTGCATTGCTATTGTAAAAAATATACTGGATGTAATAGGCCATCTTTTCGTAAAATTAATACTATCGAAAGAGGTATAGAATGTAGAATAAAGTATAAAACACTTGTTTAACCCACATTTTTGAAGGGGAGTGTATTAGGTATGTTTCTAAGAGTATATGCATTTTTAATTTTTGAAAAAAAATGAAGTATTCAATTTTAGAGAAGTCTTATTGCAATAATTCTTACAAATAACGCGATTCTCGACTAACAACTACAAAGCATTGGCATTCTGGACTGCATGGACTGGATTAGGGTATTGAGTAACAGTTTGAGAATCATCCTGCCTGTGACAGCAATTTGTAATTCTTGGAACGTTCTCCGTGGGATATTTCATGCGGAAACAAAGCACCCCAGGCGTGCTCTCTTGGATTATCATACGGGGAATTGGGTGGCCATTTCATTCTCTCTATACCAACGTCATGAAACTAGCTGTTCATATAACGCTCAATTGGGACAAGGACTATCGTTCATGAAACTCTTTTCTCACTGCTGCAGCATTAATGGATCGCAGAATCTCATCCAGATATCTCTGGCCACTGACGGTTCAATTTTCACTGAAATAAAGATCTGTGTGCTCCCCATAGCTCATCCTAGCTCACAGCATTACACCATCACTCTCATATTGAGCCTTTTCACTGATAAATTGTAAATTGTATATGCTGATTAATCGACATAAGGCGCAAGACTGGCTTAAAAATACCGACTTAGGGCCAATGAATCCAATACATGTTACATTAAGAATACGCAAAGGAGTTACTTCTCTACCAGTAGAAATGAATGACTATCGATTACCACAAGCTGAAAATGTTAAATATCTTCATGTACTTGGACAGATGACTGACATGGGAGAAACACCTATTCAACACCTATTCAAAGGGTAAACAGGTGGGATCGAAATTAAGCAAAATGCATTGGATCATTGGTCGTGAGTCCGAACTCTCCGTCCGAAAATAAGCTTCTGGCCTACAAAACCATGTTGAAACCAGTCTGGACCTATGTTATCCAACTGTGGGGTGCCGAAAGTAACACACATATCAACATCATCCGCAGATTTCAAAATAAAGTTCTACGTATCCGTGGTTGATGCCTCTCGTTATATCTCTAACAAAGTCATACAACAAGACATTCCAGTGGCTTCAGTCAGAGATGTGATTGCCGAATATAGTGGAAAATACCGCGAAAGAACGTCAGTTCATCCTAATGTATTAACCAGCGAGTTGTTTGTACAAACTACCAATTCGCGACGACATAGTCTCTTAGACTTAATACAAGGATTCATGGAATCACGTATTTATCAAAATATTGTAGTTAGTTACCTGAATTTATTGTTATAAACTCTAATCTTATGTGGACACAAAAACTTTTAGTTATAATTTAGGTAAGTTACGCATGTTATTGTAATGTCGTACATTACAATAACATTACCTCTTGGCAGATTGCTGTATAAAAGGAGTTAGAAAAAGTAGTCCACATTCTACGTGCTCTTTTATGCTCTGCAGTAAGCTGAATACAAACCAGTGGTTTTTGGGTATATAAGCCAGAGCTATGCCAACGACTTTTTTATTACTTGTGTCGATACTAGCTTCCAGTGGCAGCAGCAAACTCACTTCGAAGCTGGGTTCCACCAACAGTGAAATTTATACAGACCAATTGCGACAGGTGTCGTGTTGTAGATGTCGCCCGATATTTCCCTTATCTTCATCGAACATTTCCAGTTTCTAAAAAGCGATTTCAAAGTCTAAATGTTGTGCTATGGTACACTCCAAGGTCTTCAGCAACACTTTGTTGTGTATTTTCATTTTACAATTGAGCTACCATCTCTGACAAATTGTGGTGTGTTTCTAACACAAACAACACTCAAAAATGAAAAAATCTCTACTACTCATCATACATATAATCGTATTTTAACTTGTATGTCGTGTCCTTTAGTGTTTTTAATGAATAGAAAGCGTCGTCGGTAACAATTTGGACTAAAAAGTGGTTCCTCATTCCGCAACGTTTCATTTATCAAACGTAAACTTCTCAGGCTACAATGTTTTAAGACTGTTATATACGTGATCTGCGCAGGCGCGCGTTCAGATTCCCCGCGCGATACACACACAACAACAACACCTCCCACAT
>JARFOC010000341.1:80872-94197 GCA_031763485.1 Osmoderma eremita | reverse complement strand
ACGCTGATGACGCCTGGTAGGCAGAAACTCGAGTCCGTCTTTAATGCTTGTACCACTTTCATTGCTTTTGCTAGTATTTTGATTCCAGCAATAAACCATGCGCCGATAATGAGCACATAAATATCTAAAAGATTCAGGGGTCCTCATTGTCGGATGAGAACTCAAAACCAACATCGGATGAATTATCCCCTGTATTAATAATAAATTCATCACAGTATGTGTCCAAGATGTGTTCTTTCTCTATATATTACTGCTCAACTTTAATAACGTGATGACACACCTTTGCCTATTCTTCAGTATCTGTACTAGCAAACTTTTCTGGTGCCAACTTTTCAACATCTGCTAAGTTTTTTTAAATAATTGTACACGCTGAAAACTATTTCTCGTGCATCTTATGATAAATACTTCCTCTTTCTACTTGCAGGTAATAACACCGATTATCGATGATTCTAACGTTCTAACCTATAATTTGGATGAGTTTATCATAAATTATATTACTGTATATTGCTAGCTTACCTTCAGGCAAAAGAAATTAATCTAATTAGTTTAAAAAAATTCTTAATAAGAGAATGAAAATGACAAAAAAATGCACGGATTACAAAACACATGTAAAATGTCCCAAACAAAATGAAAGAACTGGCGCAATTACGAGTAAATATTGAACTATAATAGATAGTCTATAATAGTTACTATACTAACTATAATAGTTCGTCACTGAAATATTTAGAACGGTCTGATTGTACCATATTTACCTCTTTTTTTAGGACGAAAACTGGTCATTGCGTCGCTCTCATGTAACAATGCACGGACTCTAGGTACTGGTATATCATGGGCGTTTATAATTTTTGTGTTAGTTGGAAACGAATTCCTAGCAGTAGATTCTGGGAAATTGCATATTATTAATGCCTTTTGCCCATATGCCACACTAATCGCTGCAGCCGCTTACAGTTTTCGTCCTAAGTAGCACGACAATTTAGGTTTATATATGGCTGGGGCGAGGATTATGTAAAACAATTTTAGCGAAAATGCAGTGGAGCCCTTAAGAGCCAACCGGCTCACTGGAGAGGCTACAGTTAATATATTAAGCGTAAATGTCTGTCAGACGCATTGGTTGGGACGATGCATAAAGTACATTAAGTGCACTCGCGCACACCACCATACAGATTGCACTCTCCGATGGAGTGTATTCTCATTAATTATGTGTTCCTTGCTTGATTGTGGTAATTTGTATTATTTTCTTCCCTTTCGCCGCCTTTAAGTACTCCAAAGTTAAAACTAGAGCATTATATTTTCGCTTGAGAACCCGACTATTAAGGGTATAATTATAATGTTATTGACACAAAATTGTTATTGAGTTTAGACTTAGTCTGCCTGCCAACTCAAATCTTGAAACAAATTAATGTACATAGGTAATGAAAAATAATGAGTAAACCCTACACTCGAAACCAAATATTCTGCACTATATTTAAGTATTAAGTATATATTAGCAATGTTATAGTTACATAGCACACCACCTCAAGCGGCTAACATTAATTTAATCTTCTCTTTGAACAAGCTTACTGGCTGAACGAGTCAGGCAACGAATTATATTTACAATAAATATTAAAAGAGAACGAACGTTAAAAATGAGATGTTTTATGCGTAAGATTACGAAAACGTGTAGTGATGCAAGAAATGTAAGAAATTCAATTTTGTTAAACAAATATGGAGGCATCTTTGCTGTAATTATTTTATGGAACAGGCATAAGGTTTGTGCCTCAAGCCTCTGTGTCTTGCTCAGCCAATTACGACCCGTCAAGCTATGGGATACCTAGTCAAACTTTCTAGTTCCATAAAAAAAAACGAAGGCTAGAGTTCTGGACCGTCTGAATTCGATGCCCAGTATCAGAATCAAGGCTAGGAGTGTAAACAACTGGAAAGTATGAAAACTCTAAGAGTATAACAGGGTCGCAAAGCCTGGTTTATATATTTTGTGATTAAGGTGGATCCGCGGAGGTATAGAGATTTTAATATTAAGTATAAATTTTTGATATATTTGTTCATTTGATCTCTAAACCTAAACGTATCTTTCTTAAAGTTCCAAATCCCGCACACTATTAACAATAGGTAACGTTTCTCCATTCACCGTAATAGTTCTAACTCTTGGAATTCTGTGCAAATATAGGAACTTTCAAACAAGATAACTTGGGATTTCGATGGATTAATGTTGAGATTAAATTGTTTGGATAGGTCCAAAATAGTATCTGAATCATAAATCATATTGGCGCCTGGAGATTGGTAGTCCTGCGGCTTAAATGATTTATAAAGTTGTATATCATCAGCGTACATGTGGATTGAGGAATCGGCGGCTTGATTGGGAATACTATGGGTACACAGAGATAATATTAGTATCCTCTCGGTGCCAAAACCCCGATGAATGATATACTTTGGTAAGGATATTTTATTATGTAAGGTAACACTTTGTCTGCGATGTTTAAGGAAACTATTGACAAGTAAGGTGGAGTCATCGGAAAAACTAATTGATTGTAAAATGTTTATTAAAATTTCGTATTGAATAGTATCAAAAGCCTTGCAGAAGTCTAATAATTCAAATACAGTAACAAGGCTCTTATCCGTTGAGGAAAGAGTGCTATCTGTTACTACTTGTATCTTTGCTGCAAAATCAGAAATTTTGGAAACCATAATTTTTTCCAAAATTTTCGTCATAACCGGAAGAACACCGGTCGGTAAGTGTCACTACTCGTTTTCGTCGCAAAGTTCTTGAGATTGCTCTAAGTGTAGTAAGCAGCCGCCATGTCATACGAACTGCAGGTGGCGTTGCGTAGACGTGAGAATTAAGATTTACAGCGATCTAGGGCTTAAATTAGTAATAACGCGTGTAGTTCTTCTTTTGCAGAAGTAAGATATTTTTTAAGTTGCAGCAGTGTCCTAAAAGGGGATTCTCATTAAAATTAAAATCATTTAAATGTGAATTAAAGTAGGAATAGTATATGGTTTCGAGTTTGTTACCGTGACAAGTTTGTTTATTTTTTCCTAGTACATATTTATTTGATTTAGAGATTATGTTGCTAACGTGTGAATGCCAGTTCAGTCCGCAATCCACAGTTAATCCCAACAGTCTGCACACATTTATATTTTTTATTATGTAGTTTTGAATGGGTACCTCTATTTGTAAGCTACAAATTAGTGGTGATCTGGTGCAGAACATTTTTTTCCGGGGTACTACGTCTAACATTTCCTTTCCTTGTAGTTTCTACTGAGGATGGCAACTTAGTTACCGAAATACGGATCTAGAGTTCTTCACTCATTGTGGTGGTAAGAGTATTTTTTTGGTCGTATAGCTAAATTAGTATATTGTTTTTTTAAATAGCAGGAATTTAATTTTATCTAGTTTTAGAGTTACATACTAATTCGTGTCTGTCGTGGCTCGTGACAACAACGGTGGTGTCGTTGGCATGGGGCATGACATCCCGCCAATAGCAGCCGGGGGATCGTTGATGGCAAGAAAATACAATAATGGACCCAATATAGAGTCCTACGGTTCACAGACGTTACAATATTCTGGAATAGGAATGCGTTTATGTTGATTTTGTTTTCGGTTGTGCGCTGGAATATTGCTAAGATTAAAAGTTGGACAAAGTGCCAATTTGACATTTTTAGTAAAATTGAACAGAGCACCAACACAATGTTCTTAAATGCCTATTACGGCTTACATGTGTCATGCGCGTGCGTTCGTGTCGCACAAAAGATTTAACGGAGAACATGAGAATGTGTTACGCGCCTTGCACTTCAAGAACCGAAGATAATGTAGAAAAAACTAGGCAGAAAATCAATGGAATAAAACACTGTGATCACCAAGAATGAAAAAAGCTCCTCGAAGCAAGATAGAATCCAAAGCATATGTTTTTTTGACATAAAGGGTGTAATTTTGGCACAACGGGTTTCAGAAACCAGCATTATTTTAAGGAAGTTTTGACCAAGCGAGACAACGAGTCAGAAAGAAAACGGTTAGAACTCTGGAAAAATCTGTCATTCTTCATCAGGGAGATGCACCTGCTCAAACTAGTTTTTATGAAGTAGTTTTTGACCGAGACACACACTATTACACTCGAACTTTCACTATATTTCCCAGGCGCTACCGCCTGACTTAAATATCAATCAACAAATTACAAAATGTTCATCTTTCATATTTATTTTTATTTATTTGAATATATATTTTTAAATATTACGGGTCAGCGAAAAGCACGTCTATTATAGATATAACCTTCTTTAATAACTTTTTTGGTTGTTAATCGGATTTTGTAAAGCGACATTAATAGTTATTGTCGTTTTTATGTTAGTAATGGTAATTACCACAGCAATCTATATTTGAAATCCATATCGGAAACGTATAATTTCATACAGCGAAATGCAATTTTACCTCTTAACGCTATCTCACGTTTCCTGTAGGAAACGGGAGCGAATTGCAACGAAGCGACTACTGCTTTACGTGGAGGGACGGTGAACGCGAGAGAACTTTTTCCTTGCGCCCGGTTGAACAGAAAACGACGCGAAACAGAAGCGGATAACAGTGCGACGGACCAATTAAATTAGCCATTCATCATGCGTTATCGCCAGGGAAGTTAGTACCCGGTGCCATTTTCGCATACACCTAAATTTATATCCCTATATAAATATGTGTACAGTTGCGCGCGTATTTGTGCGTACGTGTGTGGGAGAGAGAAGGGTGGATCGCACCGTTATCATCCGTGCATGTGTGGCACGGCACACCCCTCTTATGGTACGTCTGGATTTTGAATCGGAATTTTCGTTACGTACGGTACCCGGCGTTACCCCGAGCTCTTTTGCATGCGTCGCGTGCTTTGATCAATTCGTTATTTTTGTGATTCTGTTACGTTGTTGTTGTTTCTGTATGTGGGATTATGTACGTTTCGCATACAGACGGTTTCATACGTACATATTTTGCGACAGGGTAGTAGCACGTTTTGCGTTGCGTATACCCTGAAAAAACTTTTCTGCGAAAAACGTAATGGCATACGGCGACGCGGACGTACGCGATGTTTAAAAAAAGAGCAGACTGAAGTAAACGGATGAATTGTTGCCTTTCTTTTTCCACATAGATGTTCACGGAACGCTTTGGGCGGTACGATTAGAATGGGAAACACGAAATACTACTCCCTTAATATACATGCAAACTAGTTTGACTACTTTGTTATCTGGATCGTACGTTTACGTGTACTTACATGTGTACATTATAAAGGTAAATTAATTCGAAGTACGTGGCGCAGAGTAGGGTGTCATTATAGGCCAAAATTTAAAGGAAAATGCAGCAAATGCAGCAAGGGCGTTATTTTCATGAACGTGGTATACTTTCCTAGATACATCTTCTCTTAGAAATGGCACGCTTACCATTTATAACTTTGTGAATTGAAAAGAGTTCGAAAGAAACGATCTTTTTCATTTTAATAGCGGTGACAGTAGTGAAGTTAATGCAGGCAACGGAATGTGGGTGATAGATGTTCCGACTTGCGCGAGGTTAACATGTCAATAATCAAAGTATACATGGACTTCTACATCAGACGTTTTTTCTTTTTAACATTAGGCAAATATAGCCACAGAAAAAAACATTGTCTGGAAATCTAATACAAACAGCAACGGTGCAACAATAGTAGGAGCTTTAATGCTGCCACTTGAATTGTTTCAAAAACTACATCAAATCATGCTGTTATTGCTGAATACAGTATTGGAGTATCTGTTCACTGCTAGCTTAACGATAGATGGTATTTGGAATGACTTGGAAATTGGGAGAAGACCGTCTGTGATTCATAATTGTGCTAGCGAAGACATGAGTAGCGTCAATACCGCTAATACGTGTGTGTTCCCAAAGAGAGGCTCTAATCTGCGGGACTATCAGTTTCATAACTATAACAAATGCTATGCTATAGTATCAGCGAGATATAGTTAAAAAAAAATAACTAAACTAAGTACGTGTTTAAAAATGGTTAATACAGATATAAGTCTTATTTTATTTTACTTTTTAAGATGAACTGGAGATATACAACCCACGCAATCATTCGGCTTTTATTTATTTATTTATTATCAAACAGCAGCAGTAATCTGCTTATTACAGGATAATTTCACTATACAAGAATGAATACATACTGATCAAATACATTTTAAATTATATGATATAGATTAACCTATGTATTACAAAATTCTATACAACTTAAACATCGTACAATGTATAACTAAAAAGAAAGACAATATTAAACAAATAGAAAATGATATACAAGTGCTACTAAGACTTTATTATATTTTTTAATGAAGGGGGACTGATATTAAATAGATCTATTTCTTTACAAGTTGCGTTTACTCTGTACCGTGTTAAGGGAATTGGTGATTTTGAATAATGTTGCATTTTAACTGATGGCACATGAAAAAACTCTATTGTTACGTTGTGCTTTGTAAAAATCTAGAGTTTTAAGTAAACCACAGTAATTTATATGTTCATGTATTAATCTGTAGATAAAGATTATCTGGGATAACTTGCTTCTGAATTCAAGTAACTGAAAATTAAACATATTGCTTAATGTGCTGAGCAGTAATTATTTAACTTTTTATTTTTATTGGAAGGACACCCGACAACAACGCAATATACTAATTTAGAGTGGATATAGCTGCTAAAAAAATGCAATAATTGCACTATTACCTTGAAAATCACGCGTATTATGATCTAAAAAACCCAATTTTTCGTTGCACTCGTGGTAACATCATAGATATGTAAATTAAAGGTGAAGTTACTGTCAAACAGAACACCAAGATCTCCTACGCTACCGCATCATAAATGTAAGGGACTACATTACGAGAAAATTACATTACTTTGCATTTGCTAATGTTAAGATTTAGATGGCTTAAGTTACACCAGTTATGAACAGTATCAAGATCTCTCTGAAAATATTCCCGATAACCCGAATATGGTACAAAACTAGTGTTATGATCTTTCCCAGCACTTTTTACTGTGTTACACCTACTACATTAGTTAATTTATTTTGGACTAAAATTATGTACGTTTGTTATGGGTTGGTATAAGGAATTCCTTAAATTATTGCTAATGTATCCTAAGAAAGGTACAGATGACTTTAAAAAATGTGCATTTCTGTACCTATGTTTAATTTTAAATTTGCTTTTGATAAACTATTAATGACTTCAGTAAGATGTTGGCAGTGTAATTGCTCGTTTTCAGCTAAAACCAAAATATCGTTGATGTAAAAACTGCAAAAGTTACAATATTGATCAAGGATATGTTTCGTAGCATAACCGAGCGCACTGCTGGCTGAAGAAATGCCGAACGAAATAGTTTTGGATTGGCATGTGGTAGCATTAATATAAAAAAACACAATACTTTCGACTATCTTTATGTAGTCTAATAAGCCAAAATGAGTATTTTTCGTTAAGTTTCGTTATGATATGAATGGTCTTAATTCTGGCCCTTTATGTAACCCTATTAAATAAACCCAGGCAAGCGAGGAGTGCAAATACTGCCATATATGTATATATGCATATATTTACTTTGGGAAAAGTGCATCCGCTGTCCACAAAGGGAATATTTAACAAATCTAAAGTCATTAGCATATGTTTTTTGTAGTATCCTGTTTAGTATTACTTTTACGATGGTGATGAGAACACTAGGGGTTGAAACGATGATGTTCCTAGGTAATGTAATTGCGTAAACAAAGTATAGATGTGAAAAATGAAGTCTAGCGCAGATACGTGGTGTTCATTCCCTTTTGCCTTTTTGATAAAAGGAGTGACAATGTAGTTGCCTTTAATGTGATGTCCACATAAAGTTTGTGGTCTTTGCACTATGACTGTCAATATTTACAACATAATTATAATGTTTTTGCTTTTTCTGAAGTGAAAATACTTCAAATAGAAGAACGAAAGAACAATCTTTCTATTGCCTTAAAAATAGTAATTTGAAAGCTTGAAATATACCTCGATAACTGACCTGCACATAATCGTGACAAGTAAAAATAGCTTTTCATTAAAGAAGAAAAAATGTAATGAAGTTTAACTAGTAGTATCTGAAAAACCGTGGTCTAACCCTATGTTCTTAATATTTTAATGATATTAACGTGCAGGTGTTGTGACTACGTTAATATCTTTACCTAATAGTACAGCTTCTTCAGTTTTGCCTCGTTGCATTGTTTTTTCTGTTCATAAAGATCTATTTACATGCCATATGCGTTAGCAAAAACAAAACAGACTGATTAATTTATAGGAAGATTGTTGTTTGGCACAAAGGGGCAATTTTATAATGAATGAATTCAACAGAACAAATATTAATATTGCAAACTTTGAATTTAATTCCAGTTTTGCGTGACAAGCTGCTCTAAATCCCATAACGTACATGCGAGAGTTGGCTGAATTATCCGGAGTAAGTTAAATTAGTATCCGATAACTGTTGATACGCCAAAACTTCCATCTACTACAAAATTTATTGAGTTCAAAAAATTAATGAAGACGACTTTGACATTCGTTTACTATTTCTGGGATTTGAGAAGAATTTAAACTAATTGTAATAAATCTGCTTCCCTCCGCCGTAAGGTGGTCACTAGATATTAATTTCCAGGAAATATATTTTTAAAGGGGGTTATATAGAGCCTATTATACAGAACCTTTTAACTGTAATACGAGGTACAGTTAAATTAAATTAATTAAATATTTTAATTCCTTTGTATAGTTAATGTGTAAATAAAATGAACATACAGGTGTTTACACATAAAATATTTACCTTTTCAGTAAAACAGAGTAAAACAGAAAGCAATTCTTTATTAAATTCGGCCTAGGTAATACTTCAATCTTGTTCATTTGCAAATTTTCTATGAATGCTATATGATTTATTTCAATAATAATACAATTTAAGTACAAACACCGCAAAAGTTGATAATGCGTCAAATGGTCACAGTAATATGGAGAGGTGCTGTGTATAAGCAAGGCTGTACTTTTACATCTGTGATGAACGTATCAAACTTTTTAGGACAGATTTCAGGACCCAGTTAAAGTAAAGTAACGGTATTAGTAATAAATCAATCATTACGAATAAGTTAATATGGCTTAAATATAAGGTAGTTAGATAATTAACTACATAAGATGAATAAATTATCTACTTATTTCAACAATTCATACACCAGGTGTCGGAAATTTAAAAACTTTAATAAAAATTCAAGTATTAATGTACTTTATCTTAACACCATTACAAAGAACACGCTTTGGAATACTAAAATTAGGCATTTATCTAGTGAGCCGATCATGCGTCCTTTAGAATACCATTAATAATAGGCCGAGTAGAATTTATTGTTTCAGGAAGCGACTTAAACGCCCATAATAATTAATATAGATCACGCGTACTCCTAAAAATATATATCATCTTGTAGAACAGAACAGATGAAGTTCCATTCATTTATCGCATAAACTCGCGATGAATATTGATTAAGACATCTGCCTTTAAACTTCCCACCATCCGTACGATTGCTTTATTACTGGGGCATCGGTGCGACAGCGGAGATGGAAGCGAACGTTGCTGGGACGGGAGTCAAAGCGGTTCGAGCTCGGAGTCATTTGCATAAAAGGAGGCGAAGTTACACAAAATGAACTACTGCCAAAGAGACTCGAATAGGGCTTACATTCGCAGTATTAATGGAGCATTGTGTTCTTACTATTAGGTTGTGGAGGGGGAAGGTGGTTTGGTTTTCTTTCCTTTGGGGATTCTTAAAATAACAAATAACAGTGGTACTTTATGTTAACGACATCTGGAAGTTGTGATTTTAGCTCAGCTCAGAGAACGTATTTTAAATAGAAGATTTAGGAGGAAATATAATGGTTTATCTTCTCTTTTTCAGCAAAAACTTTTAAGTCTACAAATTTCTAACGTAGTAATACAGAGGTCTTTTAATATAATTTTCAATATTCCTAAAATTGTAAAAACCACAATAATGCGAAATCAGATCTCAAAATTGTTAAAGGTTTGAGAAACAGAGATCGTTTTTATCTAAAAGCAGCAAAGGTAATAGAATAGTCATTCTGGACGAATCAGAATATTATGAGCGCATCAACTCATTGAAAGCGTCAAGACCATGCAAAGAATTAAAGCCCTCTACCCGAGATGATTAGATAGGTTAAACAACCAAAGATTGTGCAAGACTAATATACGCGAATTTAAAAAGAAAACTCAATAGTGTAAAGTATACAATTTCGAAAGTGTACTCTTTGCCCAAAATTCATAAACCAGGACCAATAGTGTCAATCATTGATTCATCTATTTACGGTTTGTCCAAATGGCTAGTCAAAGAATTCAGAAATCTTCCACGTAGGATAGAACATTTACCAGTCGAAAACCTCTGGAATTGAATAAAATAGGGAGATTCCTGTATCGTTTGACGTTTGTTTACTGTTTCCGAGTGTACCGATCTACCGAAACCATAGGGTTTTTAAGAAAATACTAGAACTCAAGGACAGTCGAGGATATTAAAATTGCAGAATACATCAGATTAAAAACGGTTTTCAAATGGGAGGGACATTCTACGAACAGTTAGAGGGTACGGCCATGGGAAACCCGCTGTCGCCGTTCATTGCCAATCTGTTTATGAGTGAGTTGGAAACCGATATGAGAAAGGACGGATATTATTTTCCGAGTATTTGGCTGAGATACATAGCTGATATATTTGCGGTATTTGATACGACAAAATGTGCTGTGGAAAATTTTCTAACAAAATTAAACTTGCGACTCGATTCTATTAAATTCACATCGGAAAAGAAATCAACAATCGTCTACCCTCTTCGGTAGCTTAGTGATCACGAACAACAAAAAATCAGAAACAGACATGTACAGAAGAGAAGCCAACGAAGACAGATTCATAATGGCGTATTCAAATCACTGTGAACAACATACGGCTTCCGCCATTAATTTCATGGTAAAGAGATTAATTAAATTCCCGTTGAGTCAAAACGGATATGAAAAGGAATTAGGATCTATTAAAAACATTGCAACGCGCAACGATTACTCATCTGCATATGTTAATTTCGTCCTCAAGAAGCCTCAATCTGAAAAACTGAGAGCTTCAACCTGAAAAACTGAGAGAGAGAGAGAGAGAGAGAGAGAGAGAGAGAGAGAGAGAGAGAGAGAGAGTTCCAGTAGAACCCGGCCACAAAAAGAAACTTGTAATGTTACCCTTTCACAGAATGACGAAAGGAATTAGCTGAGTTGTAAAAGACGAAAATATGACGAACTATGACGAAAATATGTCTAACACACTTCGTAACCCTTTAGAAAATACGGAAGGCAGACCGGAAATAAAAGAAATGGAATTTACAAAATTACGTGTGCAGATTGTGAAAAAGTATACGTTGAACAGACAAAGAGGCCCATTCAAACTAGAAATAAAGAGTATATTTCACATTATCGACATGATAGCGTAGTTCATGAACATATCCAACAAATCCAAGAAATAAATGTAGATAATTTAAAACTGATGAAATCGGTAAATACCAATACACCATATCTCTGGGAACACAAATTGCTGGAGCGTTTTGTCACAACACACACGTATACAACTGCATGATAGAGATATCAATTCCCACGATCCAATCGACAAGCCAGAACTGTGACATCGGAATAGGCGCGTCTTTCTTTTCCCCCGCTGAATCCGAATTGCGTAGCAATCGAGTTAGGTTTAGGCGTGCCCCGAATCCATTATAAGATCCACTCACTACTGCAAACTGCCTCACATTCTTCACCGCAATCCATTAGTGACAGTTCTTGTTACCGAGATTCTAATTAAATCGTGCCAAATTAATGACTTAATTATTTTTCGTCCTTCATTACTCAGGTGTCGCTTTTATGCCTCGCAAGTGTTTCCTCTTTCGGTCGCTTTCTAGGTGTTCTTATTATTCCGTCGAGGTATCGCAGGTCTTAGGAGCAGAGCGTTGTTCATCCAAGAACGCCCGCTTGTGTTCTATGCGGTGCGTGTGGCGGTGATTCAAGTTTGGAGTAGCGGTAGATCGCGTAGAGGGTTGACAATGTGTTATTAATATATATTTTAGAAATACGTATTCTCAGGCGAGTTTGTTGCGTTATTGAAGGATGATTATATTACCACTTTGCTTATGCGGAACCAAGTCCTTTTCTTTTATATTAGGGGGAGAGATTTAGAAAATCCAAATCAAATTAACAATATTAGTGGAGATGAAAACCCTATAGTTAGTCCTTAAATCAGAAAGATGTTTGTAATTTAAAATTTACTTAACAATGTATTACCTCAATCTTCTGGAGGCGAAAATTTAATGATGCTTATTAAAGACTTAAACTAATTGTTAAGTTCGATAATTCTTTTAATGATCAGGTTATTACAGCCAGGTCCTCTGTAAAAGGTGATGCTTCGCCATGGCAGGGGGTTGTGCAAAACCCATACACCAACTTCAGTCAGTTTTCTAAATCATAAACAGTCAACTCATACCAGTTCCACGAAACATTGAATTGTCTAAATCTTGATAATGAAAATACACGAGTAGGAAACCCAGCATCTACAGATGTTAATGTAAAAAATGCATCTAGTACGGCTTCAGTAAAAAAGGTTTCTATAAAAAAAAGGATCGGAGTAGCATTATAAATGACTGTTTAAGTACAGATAATTATGTTTTTAATGAATTCAATAAAATTACTTATCAACACCTCAATGGTATTCTTTTATAGACGGTGAGCCCAGTAATGAAAATATAAATATCTTTCCTTTTATTAATGCTAACATTGAAAATAGAAATTTGAAGGCTTTAGTAAATACCGGTGCTCAAATAATTTTGATGTCACAAGGAATTTATGACCAATATACAGAGAGATATAAAAACAGTATTGTGAACTTTACAAAACAATTATCACATCAGTCACAAATGAAATATAAAATATAAAAAATAATTTGGACAAATGTATTTGTACAATGGTGGGTATTAGCTTGGATACATATGGTGTGAGATTTTATATAATGCCAAGACTTAAATGCGATACTATACTGGGGTATGACTTCTTAAAAGAATGTTTTATTAAATTTTCAAGATTTCGTTATTTGATTAGGAGGTGACAATATATTTCAATTTCAAGCGAACGACAAAAATGAAGCTAGATGAGAAAGGAACAGATATTCGATGATAGTATTAACCTTTGCGTCCCTGAGTGGGGTAACTCGGTTACCCCACATTCAAACTTTTGTGTAATTTTGTTAGATTTTTTCGTTTTTGAATGATGCGGATCTATGTAATCATTCCTTAATATC
>JARFOC010000341.1:55852-80772 GCA_031763485.1 Osmoderma eremita | reverse complement strand
CTGGCATTGTTCAGTCAATAATTCTTTGAAGTGATTTGACCATATTTGTTTATATTGTTGATCCTCTTCAGTCAGTTTTCCTTCCTTATCCTTTATTCCTTTTGTCTTTCCCTTGTATGTTTTATTTACGACTAATGATGGAATTGAATTAATTCCTTGGAATATCTGGAGGAACGTTGATATATGTTTTTGGATTTCTAATATATCGGTACCTGATTAATTAACATATGTACAAAATTCTTAGTTGTATATTCGTGGCATGTACTATAATCATATAGTGTTACACATACGGCTAAATTAATGTTCACTCGTCGATGTAATTTCCTATCAAAACCGTCTGATTAGAGATCACGGGGGATTAGAAGAGGCCGCATTTAACAGGCGAATTTCCTAATACTGTTTAGTTCATAGGTCCTTTTGTTGCACGGGTCTCATTAGCACCAATTGCAATTTCCGCAATGATTGATGATACGTTAGTGGAAACGTTCAGTGACGGACATGTCACTGTAGTTCGGTTTTGTTAATTGCTTGTCCACGTAAAAAACGTTAGCAAGGCAATTTAGAACTGCAATGAATTATATCCCTAGACCTGTTTTTATGGTCGGTTAATTGGTTTCGCACTTATGTTGGGTAAGGTTGGTGATAGCGGGAAACGTATCGCTGGTGTATATTGTTTGTTCTCTTTTTTAAAGCTCTTATATATGTGGCAAATTAAAATATGTGTCATAAGCAGAAGATATATAAACAAACGCGCAGGCATAGAAATCTCAAAATAAATAAATTGCATTTGCATATCCAATGTGGCGTATGTACAAATACACAACAATTACACAATTTTTATAACTTAGAGATATTGTTGTCAATTGTATGTGGGAAAAATTCCTCTGTTGATGCGTACTATCAATGACTTCACTAGAGTGCAATTGAATTCAGCATCGATAACATTTTCACGAATCACTTGAACTATAGATGAAATATATTAGATTTTAAATTATCGGATCATAAGGTCCTCGGTAATAATTGCATTTTAGTTTGTAACACGCCAACGGCAAAAATGTACCTTCTAAAACACTGAATTGCTCAATAATCGTAAGAGAAGAGAGATACAAGAAAAATTAGGAAAATTTGGAGCACGCCAAGATAAGGTCGATTTCAAATTCAAGGAACTGAACGAGCTTCTTTCTAACACTAAAAAAACACTACCATTCAAAACTATACAGAAGGTCCGACAGCGTTGGAACCCACGGAGTATTCGTATGGAAGGCGACAGTGAAAATAAGAAGAAAGCAGGATTATATTCTCCCGATCAGAAAAAGGAAATAGCCAAACATGGACTAGAACAGCTATAGAAAAGGTTGAAGTTTTTGCACACCACTTCCTTGTGGCATTCCATCCTTTTCCTTGTGAGATCACACTAACAAAGGAAAATGAAATCATTTCAAAGCATGTGTTTCCGTTTCAAATGACCTTTCCCATCAAAGCCTTCATACTTATGTTAGTGAAATTAAAAGTGTTGTGGAAAGGAATTTGAAATCGAAAGAAGCACCTGGGTACGACCGCATTACCAGTGAGTTAATTAAACAGATGCTTGGCAGAGCGTTGGTGGGGATTAGAAATCTGTTTAATACCATATTGAGAACTGGATATTACCCATCCCAGTGGAAGGTTGCACAGATAATCATAGTGGGAATGGTTGGCAAGCCTATCGAACAAGTGTTATCCTATAGTTCAATCAGCTTACTACCGATGCTGTCTAAGCTCTTTGAAGAATTATTTCTGAAAAGATTGAAACCACATTTTATTGATATAATTTCTGATCACCAATTCGCGTTTAGAGAAGAACACTTAATCATTGAACCAGTTCATTGCGTTGTAGAACAAAAAAACAACACGTTTGAGTGTAAGAAACATTGTTCGGCCGCTCTTCTTGATGTCGTGTAGGCTTTCGATAAGGTATGGTAAATTTGATTATGGTAATCAAACACAAAAAAAAAGAAAACACAATTGTTGGCTGACTTAACAAGTTTCTATTTCTCGGTGGGGTAAATTATTCAAACTTCAGTAGTTTCTTACCAAATTTACGCAAGCATTCAACCCAATTTGCCTCCTCATAATTTCTAATTTTTAGCATCATTCCTTCCATCCGTTCTATCGAACTTCCGGCGCGAACACCCCCACTTATCAAGATCCCAAGGCGTACACAAACCGGGCATTTTAATGCGAATTCGGCAACTATCTCTAGCCCCGATCTGACAGCACTTAAACCGAAGAAACCGTAGGCCCGAAACCGTCCTCCTCAGAGGGTTAATTACTGGGGCGACGGGCGGCCAATTCACGAGCTTTCCGTATTCATTCTGAAGATGTGTTATGTTGGACAAATTCTATTCATAAAGTGGGAGAACGGGTTAAGCACCCGAAGACTTAAGACTTGATTAATGCTTGCAGAAATCGGACCGTTCGGTCAATTTAACCCACGGTGTTGTACTAACGTTTACAAATCTCGCATGCAAGTCCGTGACTAATTGAATTACCGCTGCCAGCCCAATTAATTCGAATAATTGAGTCGATGTTTGCCCGCGATTTATACGGCAGCTTTAATTATTCAGCGCGCTTTGCGGAAATTGATCTTTCACCAAGAAATATAGGTAAAAAAAGTAATTTAGTTCTACTAGCGTTACCACTGCGGTTAGACCTTGGACCCTTGAGGTGGTTATAATTCTAGGTGGCGTGATATTTCAGTTCATGTTTTCAACAAATGATGATTGCCGTTATTACTTGGAAGTTAATACGAATGACCCCTGTTAAGGCATTCATAAACGCGTTAGAAAGGTGTACGGCAAAACTTCTTGTGTTCGTAGTAATTGGTAAATTTGGAGTAACTAGCTGAAGAAATATATTGCTCGATTATAATAGGACGAATCATTGATCAAACAATATAACACCTACACAAATTTTTAACTAAGCGGTGGAGAATGGAAAAAATTAAATGCATATTCATTCACAGTTACTTCCAAAGACCCGCATTATTTCAAAACTAAATGTTATTTTAAAGTAGGCGGACTGACGTAGTGATCTCTTATGTTCAATAAAAAGTTACTGTTGTACATACTAACTTTTGACGCTTATTCGCGTATTTGTGAACACAAGCATAAATGAAGCTATGTGTAATATGATTTACAAACTCATTTTGATGAGCAAAAATGGTGGCAGAGGCGTTTTGGTGCCTGTAGTTTGTTGTGATGTGGACTCAAAAATATCAAATTTATTTTGGCCACGTCACTCGACTGAAGTAACCTCACACCTCCTATTAAAAGAATCTATGTATAATACCATCAACTTCCTAACTGAACCATAAACAAAACTAACAATAAGAGAAAACCAATGCTAGAGTCTAGTGTGTTCAAAGTACGGAATGGCTCTTGTAGTGCTAACAAACCCCACAAAATATATTGCTTGAATTAGGAATTTTCGCCACCTAAATTTTCGAAACCAATTCTTCTAATAATTTATCGTTAATCCCAATAATAGAAAATGCAGATAAGAAACAAGGAATACAATTAAGCTATATGGGAAATCGTTAGTAGGAATAAATAGAGTCGTGACCCAATTCACGCCCTTAGGTGTAGCTTTTATACAAGGGATGTCCGTTACTAATGTACGATCAGGTTGAAACTTGCACGCATTTTAGATGTGTATATTTACTGCATAGGTGGCTATTGTCATTGCCTCAGATTCAGTACACGGGGGAGGGCGAAGTTAATTGTAAGTTGGGTGATACATGTTCTAGTTTACTTTCTGGTGGTTGGTGGCGCTGTAATTAGTGTACTTCCGGTACAAACGGTAACGCGGGAAACAATTTTATTGTTGATGCTAGTCAGATGCAGTTAGCTGCTTGCGCTTGTTTGGTTTGATCAATTTTGTTCTAGATTTCTCTTCTGTTATTAGTTACAATTAGTTAATGTAATGATTAATATAATACAGACTCTTATTACCTTTGTTCTTTAACAGCAGTACCTACCATAAATTGTTGTGTAACTAATTATGAAGACCTTAAAAATAAAGACTTCAATATAAACATGTGTACATTTTAGTTTTTATAATTACATAGAATATAGTAGTAAAGGATTATTTGTTGATGTTGAGTACAGTTCTACTGCATATATGTAATCAAATTTTTTTTTATGCATAACTACTTTCCAGATTAACAAATTCGATCACATATTAGTGGTATAGCGCTCAATATCAATAAAATTTATAAGAATCTCTAAAAAACCGGGAAATATAGTATTGTAAAAATGTCGCGTAGGTGATTTTAATTTACTTTCTTACGGTAGAGGGCATAGAACGCAATTGCGATTTCACGTTATTAAGTTGCCATTCTCTACTATCCCTTATCTCTGGTTCAGTACAACGTGTGCAGTAACACACAATGTCAGTTCCGATCGAAACATACTCCAAATTCATAAAAAAAGATACTGAAGACTTACGGAGAAGACGTTATGAGTTGAAAACAAGTTAGTGTTTGGTGTAAACAGTTCAAAAGTGGACGCACAACTCTGAACCATGATCCATAAGGTAGGTCGATACTGATTCGAGCAGGTCGTCGGTTGAAAATACATGAAATTGCTCTACTGACCGGGATTCCTAAAAGTTCTGTTAGTGAAATCGTATATGAATTAGACTATCGAAAAGTGTCTGCCAGTGGGTACCAAAACTGTTAACCGACCAACACAAAATGCAACGAATGGCGGCGGCAATGGAGCTTCTAAGGCGCTATCGTCAGGAAAACGGATTTCTAGAGTTTATAGTTACAGGAGACGAAACGTGGGTACACCACCATACCCCCGAATCAAAAAAAGACTCGATGACGTGGAAGCATCCGAGTTCACCAACACTGAAAAAATTCAAAGTTCAGCAGTGTGCAAGAAAGACTTGTGTTATGCAAGGCATTTTGCTCATAGAATTTTTACCACCGAAATCCCAATCAACAGCGATACTTACTGTCAAAAAGAAACTACACAAATCCATTCGGCAGAAAAGAAGAGGAAGGTTGACGAAAGGAATCAAGTTGTTGCATAACAATGCAATACCGCACACCTCAAATTAGACTAAGGCCTGGCTTCAGAAACACAATTGGGAAGTTATTGTCCATCCGGCTCATAAGCCAAATCTGACTCCTTCCGATTTTCAACTGCTAGGTCCGTTGAAAACTCATTTGTCGGGTAAAAGATCTGAAGACGACGAAGTTCAAGAGGAAGTACGACAGTATTTTACTAATTTGGATCGCACCTTTTACGAACAGGATTTACAGTAGCTTATGCTTCGCTGGGATAAATGCCTTAACATTAGCGTCTGTCTGTAATTCACAAATATACTTAAGTAGCCGGATATCCCTCGTACTATCCGATTCCATGTTATAGGATGTACAATAAAAAATAAAACTGTAGGATATTTCTGTTTCTGGTATGGTCAGATCAATGGCCTTTGTCTGATTAAGGTAATATCTTGGAAAATCTGTTCTTTACCAGATTGAAAGTGGCATAACACTAATACGTATTCCATCATGTGAATTTTTGCCATATTTGATACAAATTCCTATAGCTTGAACAAGTTATAGTTAGTTCAAAATTCAAAACCATGCGTTCCATTTATTATTTACACTAGTAGAGAGGATTAGGATCATTACCATTCATTATAATTTTAGTTTAATATATCTGAGCAATTTTCCATGAGCCTCTATTGAGCCTCTTTAAGCTACTGTGTTAGTGTTCACGTTTGTTTTCATTATTATACACATTACATCCTTGGGATTGGCTTCCTTGGTAGGGTTAGACTAATACCCTCCTGGCATCTTTTGGTTGAAATTCTTTTACATCTATGTATTTAATGAATTAAGGAAAACCATGAAATTTCTTTTCTTGGAATCAACAAAAGCAAACAATTATTCTTGAGGTAACTACGTGCGAGTACTTAAACAATGCAAATGCTTTGTAATTATATATCGCTGTCATTATTTTTGTGTATTTAAAAAATGAGTGCACGACTGCGTCATACCTTATCTGCAGAAGCGAGAACTAGCAATGTTAAAACTAAACGGCGGACGCTAAATATCACAAAAAGGAAAACAAAAATCCGGGAATTTTTAACGTCTCGCGAAATTAATGAGCTAGTTAAGAAGATTTACGTCGAAATTACATCGTTCGTTTATCAAGGAGATCCAGGGTTCTGTGTTAAAAAATATCGCGCTGTTGACAAACAAAAAAAGATGAGTGAATTAGAATTATTACAAGACCGTTCCGTTGTAATTCTGTATGTTCGTGGCACGGAAAGGAGGCTCAAGTCGTTCTCCTGCCATTACTGCTCTCCTAATCTCGATTCTCTGCCCGCTAGATGGCGAAATGAACGCGCTCAATTAAAACTTTGTTGTGTTGAAATTTTCGCCCCCTGTGTCTCCTATAATTTCGTTTTTCGGCCTCCTCCTGCTCAGATGAAACTGAAATAATTTTGGGGGACGAGCGCAGCGAAGTCGTTCCCTCTTTATTCTCTACTCTGTTCCGCCCTAACTTTCGCCCTCGTGCCTTTCTAAGTGTTTTCCTTTATTTTCTTTTTCCTCCTTGCCGTTTCCTACTTTCTTACTTAACGACGTGCTAACGATACGCAATTACGCCGCGACAGTTGTTTCCGGTTGTAATTAAAAAGTGCTTTGCGTTACTTGAAAATTGAAATTTTAGTCGCAATGGATTGTCGTACAAGTTCTTAGGAATGAAGGTGCACAAGAAATGTAATCTTCTGTCCTGCAATTTTTATAAGCTAATAGAGTAAGATCTCCGCTCTATTTGGAGATTTCTGAAAACGGAGGAAATTAATTTTCTTCTCCTAACTTATTCTTCACTGAAGTTGCTGTTTGTGTTTAAATTTTCCACTTGATCGGGGCTTGGTATTGCTTGACGATTGTTTCTACTGTAGGTACTACAGTAAAGATAAATAAGAGCTATAACGGAATGTAAAGTAAAACTAAATTAAAGTCGTATACTCGTACTATAAATAAGAGAACTCGGTTATACCATTTTCGATTTCATTGTTTTACCAGTACGCGTAAACCTCTGAATCTTGTTATATGGTAACCTATAAACATAATGTATAAACAAACCTGCAAAATTTCATTCAATTTTGAGATTACGCGATGCGAATGTTTTCTTGTAAGTTGCCATGCCCAATAGAAACTACTAAGGAAAAACATACCATACGTAGTATCTTTGGCTAAGGTAAACCATGGAAGATATGCTCTTCACCATATTACCAATGGAATAACGCTGAAAACGTCTAAACAATGGTGAAGAGCACATTTTCCAAGGGGCCTTAAGTAAAGGAACTATGGCCAACATCATTTTGCTGGTGTAGTTTTTACTGCGGATGGCAACTTAGTTCCTGAAAAGAGTAACCAGAGTTACTTTCTCATTGAAATGGTAAGGGTATTTTGATTATAGTAAAACTTATCAATATTTCCATGAATGTTTCCAATATTATACAGTTTGTAGATGCATACTTAGCAGCTTAGAAGTGCAGTAGAATTAAAAGTAATTATTTTTACAATGATTACCTTTAACCTGATTATAAATAAAATTATGACTTAGTTCTAATAATACGTCTAGTAAAGTTAACAAAGAAAAAAGGGATATTATAATCAATTATTAAGGAAATTTCTAGGAATTATCATAAATATGCACAAATAAAAATACCTTTTTGGTAATTTATCACTAATCAAATTATTCATTATAGCACAACCTAAATTTGCGTAATATTAAGTATTGGAATGGATCGACTCGGTTTCTAGTATAATTCTCCAAATGTTCAATCAGATAGAAGATGTGGTAGAATCAGTTGCGACTTTTGGCGGTAGCGGTGTGCGTTAGCGTATATTGTCCAGATAACGGGGCGTTTAATTTTCCAAGACTATAGAAGATGTATTTTTAGCATCAGCACGAGCGTCTTTCCGTGACGGTTCAATTTCCATAGTTCAAAATAATGGCCTTATGCAAACATCAATGTCGGTCAGACAGTGGCATGGTAACAATCCGGAAATCTTTGGCATTCGCTGGCCAAGCAAGTCACCAGATCTAAATTAGTAGAAGCAAGCGAATTAGTAAAAAACGTGAAAGATGTGTGGGAAAAGTTGCGACAGAGTAACTATTGCGAGAGGCTGGTCAACTCAATGAGTAGAAGGTTGGATAATTCTATAGAGAACAGAGGGTATTACACTAGATATTAAATGATGATTTTTATTTATAGCCTTACTTTCTTTACTTTGAATTTACTTTTATTTTATATTTATGGATACTTTGTTTTAGAATGTTTTTTTTTATTTTTATTTTGATAATTATTTTGGATTAGTCATTTAGTTTTACAATGCACCTATTAAATTTTTGGAATTTCCTTTTACTTAAATTTATTAAAATACGTTACTTGTAGCGATAGGCTATTTATTGTTACAATGAATTTTCACATTATCTTGTAATAAATATTTTCTAAACCCTCTAATGGATCCTACTAAAAATAGCTAATCAACGAACTCTGATATATAGTTTAAATTTGTCTTTAAAAAACCCTTATTATTATGATTAGTAGCATTTTCATTGCAATCCTATTAATTACCATAACACGGTGATAAAAGTTGTAAATTGTATAATTGTATTGAATCGATATTTTCGATCCTTCCTTGCTTGTGTTCATATAATTCAAAAACTATTGAGTGAAATAAGGTATTTTATATATCAACCACTTCCATATCCCAAATAACTTACTATTTCGTTCTTTAAGTCTAAATACTTCGACAAAAGCATCTTATATTACATGAAATTCCAGTCTACCATGAATTGTAGGATATAAACAAGGAATGAAATTGTATCCGTATCTGCCCTCCTTCTGGCATGCCCATACGCACACAGCAGAAAGGGCGCGCTCCAGCAGGCGGAAGGCATTATTGATAAATTCCCGTCCGTATTGGGAGACATTAAATATTTTGCTTGCTGTACATACATATATGTAGAATAATAACAAAACCACGAAAACCTTTATTTTCGTTTTCTCGCAAACCGCCTTATCCCGTGCTTTGTTTGTATTATTTATAATATATCGTGCTCGGAAAGTTAGGTATATTACCGCTAATGTAGAGGGAAAAGGCAACTGGGACGCGTATAATAAATGATCTGCCTATTTCCGGTGTATTACCCTGTCGTCTTTTATACTTCTGCATCAATTTTATTGCTATGGGGTCTATAAACCAATAGAATTGACACAATAATAATTCTAAAATACAGGTAACGCAACCATAATACTAGTTGGATTTAGTGTATAGGCTGTTCAAAAATATAAGCGCACTATTGCTAACTTTGTTGTTATTATCGCGACAATTTTGGCTAAATTCACAAAGTATCAGTCTTCTTAGTGCTGGTTAATATGGATTTAAGACAAAAAACATTGAATTAAGCGTTTGTGTGATAATTTAAAATTTGGAATTTTTTTAAATTGGACACCTGTATGTTCTTCAATAGTTTGAATGAACAAGATACACTATTTCTTTAGAATGGACCTTACAAGAAATTTTATTTTATTGCACGGATACAGTTTTTTTTTGCATTACTTTATTTATTTTCACAAATATTGTGAAAATATATTAATTAATGCAAGAAAACTGTACTCGAATACTTGCAGCAAATAAATTTTGTCACAAATATTCACACCTCTTTTTAAGGGGTTTTATGGAATAAACAATTACTTGATGTAGCCATAAGATTGGAAATATGTGCTGTTATACAGTTAAGAATAGTTTTGGCACTTTCCTATGTTATAAAAATAGCAAATTTCTTAATTGGGAATTCCTGAATTTATGAACCCAGCCATAAATGAGATTATGTATAATATAATTTATGCCTTAAAATGATTTACAACGTCACGCGTGTTAAATGAAAATGGCGGCGGCTGTGTTTTGGCGCGAGTCGCTAAGCGACTACGCAACTAGCTCGGCAATGTTTTATATTGAGCCTCTGCTCTAATTTCTATCCAAGTTTGGCTAGGGTTTCTACTTCTTTACTTATAGTCTTCCTCCACGTTTGCCCTGGTTTACCTTGTTGTCCTTTTTCCGCTATTTCGAATTCTAAGGCTTGTTTGGTAATATGTGTATGACCAATCGATTTCTTCTTTCTATTTACTTGGCTTATGTGTCCTTGTTGTGTTCTTGTCCAAGGGTCTTCGTTTAAGATCTTATTCTGCCAGAAAATTCTTGATGTGTTTCTTAACCATTCATTAATAAACATTTCGACGGTGCCTATGTTACATTTCATAACTTTAGAGGTGACAGCTGTGAACTACTATACCTTACAATACTATTACTATTAAACATTCTGGTCCATGTAAGTTAAATTTTTCGACTTCTGTTTGTGCTTTGCGTTTATAATGCTTCCCGGAAACATGGTTTGTACACCATTTGGTTCTTCATTCTCTAACATCTCTTCTATCTTCCGTCGGGCATAAATTTTTATTGGCACTGTTTTCCTCATATTAATTTATTCCCCTTTCCTTTGTTTTGTTTGCTATTTTTTCAGTCCTGTCGTTTTTCCGGTCAGAGGTAAACATCATCGGCGCATTGCAGATTGGTTAAGGACATTATAGTATGTCAGTTTTTTTTACTTTTGTACTGCTTGTTGCTTTTGATTTTCATTTCCCAGTCCATCTTCCGGTAAGATTCTGGCCGTTGTATTGTTGCAAAATAATTTATGATTCTTCAGCAGCAATTATCCATAATTTGCCTAAGTCGTCGAATTCCTTCTATCAATTAAATTAATACACAACTTCTTCTGCTATTCCACAGATTGCTCAATGTTTACTCTGAGCGTGTATATTTGATTCACGCATAATATAATTTACTGAAAATCTATCTGGTTTGGTTTGAGACTCGATCTATTTCTTTCTCGGCTCTGATAAATGTCGCCATGTTTAGGAGGGTTGTTGGAAGCCAATCTTAACATTTTGTGGTGCCTCATTTTTTCAGATATTTTTCGGGTTTTGGTACTATACACATACTACATTAACGTACACGGAAAATAATTTTTGATGGAGGCTCCGTAATTTCTAGTTACAAATTGTTATATGATTCAATTTATTGAGCTTAACAAATTCTAGCACATTGCTACAGGAATTTAATAGCGTGTAACAGTAAAATGAAAAGATAAAACATCGAGTCGTAATAGAACTCACACCAACCTGACTAGTGTAATGTTGGTTGCATATGAATAGGTTCATAGAACGTTACTACGACCATTTTTCACCAAAGAGCTAAACACCTACTAGGTAGATAAGTAGTTTTTTTTATATACTTCTCCATATTTTTTGTTAATTGTGTGCAGCCTAAATGTGGTCGGTATATTAAATACATAATGTATATGTATGTATACATCTGAGTTATAAAGTTGATGAAATTTTCTAGTTTACTTCGAGTTAAGACATTTCATGTTATTTCGGATTTGTTTTGGTTCTAGGGGTTAACGCTAAATTAGATACTAATCCTTGGAACTATATCAATTACTAGGTAAATTCGTGTTGGCCAACATGTTAGATAGGCCAGCGCGATAGATTTATTAGGGTTCCACCATAAACCCGTTTAATGTGCAACAATACAAGTATGTATGTATATCAAGTGTTTTCAGCTACTGTCGATAATAGTGATCATAAATCGAACGTCAGGAGCCATTCCTATCGAGTGAGCGAGATGGCCGAGAGCGGAATCCCAAGATACCTTTCAGCTAAATTGCTAAACATAATTTATGTTGGGCCTCGTTCACCTAGCGCGCACACCGCTATTAGGTGTGCATGCACCCGGCGCGTACCGTTCCATCTAGCGGTGCGCTTAATGAACTGCCGAGATGCGAGCCGCCTTAATCATCATAAATCAATGGCAAATGAGCAGTATTTAGATTGTCACGCCCGTCTACATATTTATGATGGTGTTTTTATACTGATATGAGCACGCTGTCCTCTTGTGCGGAAAGCTGCGTATAAAAAGTGAACCAAAATGAAAGAGGAATTACGCCCTCAGTGGTGCAGATTTGTTTCAGGTTAGCGCTTGCTTAATTTAACTGCTTGAACTGCTTGTGTGATTACGCCAATTCAGTTTTAGTGATACCTAGGTACATACTATATATGCACTTGCAGTCACTTGCGTTATTAATTAATATTTAGGTTATAACTGCAAATCACTGTCCTAATTATGAAAAAATATATTGCATTTTAATGTCCGATTACCATTAAAACCAAATATAATTATTTGTATATCTCTTTAATTAATAAATAAAAGAGATTTCCAGATAATTAATAAATTAATAAATTTGACTATTTTTTAAACATAGTTTATTTCTATAATGCCACAGCCTAGAACACGTCTCATCTAATCATTCATGATTGTATAAAACTAAAAACACACACATAATTAAGTAGGACATATACTAACAAAATAGACAAACACAGATAAAAAAAATAGTATATAATAATCAATAATTAACTAAGCGTCAGAACGGTATTGAAAGTCAGCCACTGTGTAAAAAGATTTTTCCAACAGATACTCTATTTGTTTCCTTTTAAATATATGAATTGGCTTGTCCTTTAGTTTCTGAGGCAAGTGATTAAATAATCGAATACATTGCCATACTACTCGCCTCTGTATTTTTGATAAATGCGTCTGAGGTGGGAGCAACCGTCTATCATCTTTACTTCTTGTGTTCTGTTCGTGGACACTTTCGAATTTGTTAAATAAGTTATAATTGTTTTTAACGAACACAGCTGGTTCTAATATGTATAAACAAGGCTTGGTAAGTATATTATAATTTTTAAATAGTAACTGACATGGGTCTCTACTTTTTAGTTGAAACACTGCCTCCAACCAGGTTCTTCTGGACCACAAACACCCATTGTACATTCACGGAATCACCCCAAAAAATGACACGATACTGCAACTGGGATTGCACACATGCGTGATAAAAACTTAAGGATGTTTTAATGTTCACATTCAGAGATTTCACCCTTAGACCGTAAAACAGACCACTGATCGTCTTTGATAGACTTTGAATATGGGGAGCCCGGGACAGATTACTGTCGATGACGACACCAAGAAAGCGAGCGTGGCCTACGTAGGTAAGTAACTCACCCTTCTGCTCGATATTCATGTCTTTAAGCTGTTCGTTGAAGGGAAGAATCTGCGTCTTCTTGGCATTTAAGGCCTTCTTGGCTAAATTGTTCTGTTCAAACCATTCATCCATAGACCGGAAATTGGATTGGATTGGATTGGATTGGAGTTATTTTTAAGATACTCGCATGTCCGCTCCCGTATAACACACGACGTATCATCCGCGTACAGTACCGCGAGCCCCTGACAACTTCCGATAGGTCATTGACATACACTAAACGAAAGCAATGGTCCAAGAACCGAACCTTGGAGCACTCCGCGAAATGTTGCTCTCCAAGACGATGTCATTTGGATCCCACTTAAACCACAGACCGGTATACATTGCCTTCTGTTTGTTAAGTAAGATTGGATTAAATCCCGGAGCACGCCCTTGAAGCCCGCCATCTCCAGCTTCTGGAGAAGGAAATCGTGGTGAACGCTATCGAAGGCTTTCGAGAAATCCATCAAAGCACAGACGGTCAGTTCTTTGTTGCTGAGACCAGATGTGATTTCTTCTAAAAGTTGGAAAGCAGCACTTGCTGTATACGTCTTCTTCAAGAAACCACATTGATTATTGTGGAAGAAAAGTTGACCATTCTGTTATACATTAGGACCTCAATGATCTTTGAAATGGTACATACCAAAGATATTGGACTATAATTATCAAAATCTGTTCTATCTCCTTTCTTGCGAGGCGGCTTTATAATTAGATCAGATATACGAGGCTGGATCAATAAATACCCGTGTTAGGAATGAAGACGCAAGTTTTTCACAGTATTTTTTAGATCGTTACACTTTTCCTAACGTTTCTGCCATTTCTTTAACCCCTCCAGAAAGTGCGGTTTGTAAAATTCTTCAAAATACGCTTTTGTCTTGACGATAACCTTCTCGTTTGAGCTGAATTTCTGAACCAATTTGTTTAACACACACTTATTACCTACCCTATCCACTTCAAGAGATTTCGTGAAATTTGTCCTTAGGCACATCAGAAATTTACAAACACCGCAGCCGCTCACTTATCTTCATGAGTAGCGGCAAACTATATATGGATTGTGTGTTCTTTACCCACTTTGGCGAAACTAATTCATATTTGAGCAGCTAAACATGCTTTCGTTCGACAACTTCCTTTAAATGGAAGGATCCCAGCACATCGTTAGCGTTTTTTGTTACATGTTTTTACCCGATGTAAACGATAAGAACGTACAAGTTGCTTTTGTTGTTTTAGAGTAGATATCCCATTTTCTCATTTCAATATATTGGAGAGACATGACTTAAGTATTTGATATTTAATCATTTATAATTCATTTGGTGCGCAGGTATTTGTTTTGCAAGAAGTCTATAGGATTCAAAGTCATAAAACTGTGCTTACAGTGATCGTTCCTATCCATTATGGTATTTGCTTTTAAGTGTTACTCCCATGCAGGGGGAATTATTTTTTGGTTTTGTTTGACAAGGAATTTCTGGCGATAGATTTCCAACAATATCGTAGCAAAAAACCCTCGCTAATGGAAACATAAGTATAACCAAAGACCCTCGACGTTGATCAATTTCCCTATTATTATCAAAGCGTTTGTTTTACTTTCCTACGTATATACCTGCCTTCAGCATTCAGTAACCTCTCCTTTGTCATCTGTGCACAAAACAGTAATACAACATGCGTTGACGGTACCGCATATTTCCCGTACGCTATAAACATTTGCAAACAGAGGAACCGCAGAAACTATGCAAAACTCCGTTCAGGTTAGGGGAACGAAAATGTTAACGTGGGTGTATTTATGGCAACGTCAACGTTTTTCGTTCGTGCCGCATAATCCATTACACTTGGTTCCCGTCCGACTGAAACGTTCTCCGCATACTCCCACTGATGGTGCTCATGTTTTTCGCAAACCATTTAGAAATAATTACGGTCGAGCAACTTCTATATATTTCGATATTGAGCAAGTACTATACTTTCCATATTTCAAACCTACTTATATACCAAATATTATGAAGGCTTCCATGCCAGTAACTCTATTATGAATGGTCTTGTCATAGTAAAATAAAAATACGAAAATAAAATGGTGCTTGAATACTTAGTGTACTATTTCTATCGAAATAAATCGTGGTATGTATTCTTAGTTATTACAAATTACTTAACTGAGTCGTACTACTAAATTTGAATTCATCATAAAATGTGCCGTGGAAATTAAATTACAACCATTATTCTAAATAAATTCAGACGTTTGCGGAAAAAGCCCCAGGATTTGTGGCCGAAAAATAAAACAAAACCGAACCAGAGGAAAAGCGCTAGAAAAACTCGGTAGACAGTAACGTTGTACTTGCGATGGTTGTGTTATTTTATTTACACTTACAGAGGACCGAAACGTGCACCCAGATGCGAGTAATCATTCCTTTTAGAATTCCGAAAGCGACCATGCTAGTACGGAAGAGGAAGTTTTATTCAACTAGTTGGTCAAGTGAGGTAAAATGGGAGCTAGCGTAGCAGCGAAATACTGAATGACCTTTTCAGACTTGGAATTTCCCCTTTTTACGTTTTACCGTTGCAAAGCTACGCCATGGTGCCGTTAATGCTATGTAGGGAAGGTGTAGATGTCGACGAAGAGGAGTATTTAAAAAGTAGTATATGTAAAAACTAAATTATGATTGAAATATTTGCCTTTTGACTGGCTATAAATCTATATAAGATGTTTTATAAAAGTTTGGTTATCTTTATAAGACTTTAGAGCAACAAATATTTTTAAATCGTAGATAATAAAAATTAATCAAAAATCAAAATGATTGTAAAAATTGGAAGTTTACAACATTTTCAGCTTTCTATTAATAACTATCAACAATTACTTCCTTTCCTTTTTACCAATAAGTTTCGCGTGTTAATACACACCGATATAATTATCTGCCATCATGATTTCTAACCTACACACTTTTCTCGCATTCAGAATTCGGAAGTAGAGATACTTCTCTCTGTTTACATGACAACATTTCTCATTTCTTTCATGACCCCTTTATGTTTCCCAATTTTTCTTGTTTGTTTGTTATTTATCCATTTTATTTTAATTTTCAGTTTTCTTTTTCCTGGATAGTTTATTTTTGCGACTAAAAATAATGGGTTGGTATTAGGGTTCGTATAAAGTTGGAACTTAAAACGCATTTATTTCGAAATTAAATGAGACTAACAAGTAGGTAACCATGGCTGCTGTAGAAAAAATATTTTATATTTTAGACTAACGGTTCATTTTTGCTGGAAATTAAATTGAATCTCCTTCAGGAATTCTATTATTATAATGGAATATTCCCTCCTTCCTTTCTCACGACTTGAGATGAACTTACAAGTAGATACTATTTTCTACGTTTTTGTATAAGGTGAGGCAGAAGTAGCGCTTGTTTTTCAAAAATAAATAATTCAGTTGGTTGTAAAGTTAAACAAAATGTAATTCCATGGAAATAAGGATAGTGCTATGCACTTTGTGAATAATTTCTGAAAAATAACATAAGTCAAATGATTCTCTTCTTTTATATGCACTCCAGTAAGCTTTCCATTTCTCTTCCTAACATTTCGACCACCAAATTAACGATTTCCAGGGAAATGTAATCTTTCAGTTTCTGGATTATGCGAGGTTCGTTAATGGATTCCTGTGATTTGAGGTAACCCCCTCAGGTGAGCGAATCGGCTAATCGATATCAATAAAACGGAAGATAAATAAATAGATAAATATATAAATAAACCCCTTATTGCCACACAGTATGTCCAATTCCAAGAAAATAAATCTGACATACATATCATATCTTACAATTAAAAAAGAAAGTTTTACAACGAATAAAAATATCAAAGAATTTTTTTTTCGCATCGATAAAAATTGTAAGGACTGTGAGGGCAGTACAATAGATATAGTGTATCGGATTACTCCTCCCGCACAATATATTGTTTAATTCGGGACACGAGTTTTAGGAATACTTGGATTCCCATTGTCAAACCGCATAACCGAACCGTATTCCGTTATGCGGTTTGGATATGGGTAATCCGATACGCCGTGTTTAAAATTTTGTTTGGAATCAAAAACAAAACATTAAATATGCCCGCATTACGGCGCATGGTAACTAATGGGGAACTTTGGAGTAAGTTGGTACGAGGAAAAGGCATTAGGAAGATAGAAGAAAAACGCGAGGAAATACGAGGAAAAAGAAAGTTGATAGAGGAAATTATGTTGGGAGAATTGACGTAACCGTGAACGATTTTCCACACAAACTTTGCTCCAGCAACCTCATGACGGTGTCTCAGGGACCATAAAACATACCTCCCCTAAAATGGGTTATAATCTGCATAATGCGATATGTTCTGTAAGTAGGACTGTAAAAGTTAAGAAGAAGACCCTATTCCAAATGTTAAGTTACTAAATAGTATGCTATGGTATTCCCCATGGTATCCCAGGTGTATTACGTCAACTTGGTCGTGTGTACCAAACTGTTCGATTTGTAACTGTAGATCTTCCACAAACGAAACCATGGTGAGAAGACAAGACGTGAGTATTATGGAGCAAGCAAGAATAAATAATGCATTCAAAGATCTTAGCACCGATGGGGAACTGACATGTTGAGGAAACAGGTTGCAGGCTGTTCTCGACATGTTTTCTCATGACGTCATCTCGTGTTGTTGGTTATAAATTGTTGAGATAAACTGCATTGCACTAGCTTTATTTTGGGTGGAATTAAATTTTGTTTAATTTTACAATTTACTGAGCTATTTCTATTTGAGAAACAGGCGTTTTCTCTGCCGCACTTAGCATTTCCAAGTGAATTACATACACGCATTTATAGTCTGCAATTTGTAAGTTTTTCTTTAAAGAAATCATATTTGGATGGTCATTGCATTACGCTTGTCTCAGCAATAGCTTAGTGAGGGTTCACTCAAAAATCCATGATCTAACACGAACAAAAATCATTTTATACAATGTGAGAGTTAGAATCTGATACATTAAGGATATTAAGGACGGTGGGATGATCATTATCAAATTATCCGGTCATATAATTTTATTACCTTATTGAATATTAAACGCTATTCGAGCCATAAGCTTTAACACCATTAAAGTATATTACCCGACCCGGCCCAACCTCTCGAATTTAGCTAATATATGTAGGAGGAGTACGGCGGAAAAAGGAATAAGAAACCATGTTGATGCTCCATCGAAACAGACACGTGATGGATGTAAGAGTGACGGAACACGCTTTTAGCTCGTTCGGAGTGACTCCTTGGCTACAGTAATACCATTAGCGCCATTAAGACGGTGCTGCAGGGTATCTTGGGCGATCCAGTCGCGTGACCAGAAGTCATTGGTTAAGGAGATCGCATTGCATTATGGCGACTGAGCTACACTGCGAAGTCGGCAGTAGAACGCGCCCACTCTCGACTTGATTGCGAAATCTGGGTTTTAATCAATTTCGTAATCCCTTTAAATACTACTTAACCGCGTACATCCCTTAAATTGATAAGACGGCTATTTATTTTGTCGTATTTATTAATTGTTGATCCGTTTAAAGAGTTACTAAAGAACCGCTTAATAAATTAGAAAGTTATTTGGGGGGTGGTCGGAGGCCAGGAATAAAGCGACGCAATTTGTATGCCGAGCGGTCTGTGACATCAGCCCAATACCTCATTAGCGGAGTGATTAAATTTCGTAATCAACGGAGCTGTGTACATTTGTGTAAGTCGCGGAAGATATGATTGGCAACGTTAAAGAAGTTCTGAACTTTCTGATATTCGAAAGGCTTTAATGCAAATCGCAAATAAAGCGTCGCTTATTTTGCGCCATACAAACTGGTAATTCGATATAAAGTTAGTGAAAATGTTCAATGGAAGAACTTTATTTAGGGTCGCTACCGTCTTCCTGATTTAAATAAGTTTATGGAGTTTAAATAAGTATGATGCGGATTACAATTATCGAATTAATGACTGGCTAATTGGGTCTCAAATTATAATTAGATAAACAAACAAAATGATTATGAGATCTTTATGATAAGATTAAAAGGTATTCAAGAGTTCTAGGTCAATAATTTAATAAGTTTTAGGCTTGTATAGTAACGGAAGTTTATGAAATTATGTATTTTTTAACTGCAAAAGCTATTAAATATAATAAAAAGCCTATATAATAAAATCTGCTCAAATCAAAACTGTTAGAAATATATAAGCCATTGCAACGGCCCCCGACCGGTCGTCGGGACATGAGTTGTTATGAAAAAAAAAATATTAAAAACAAAAAATACCCTTACCACCTCGATCGAGATGGTAAGGGTAAGCCACCGTATCCTATTTTGTATTTTATAATAAAAAAAAGATTGAATACCCAGCAGAAATGATAGAAATCTCCTTCACTAGTTTCATTATAACATAGTAACAATAATTTCACTAACACAGTGGCTTCGTCAGACTAAACTAACAGATTATTCATACAATACAGCTTTCTGTGCCAATATTGCACTATGAAAAATATGACAAGGTGCGATATCAACAAGCTATTTCTTAAATAATTGTTACTCCTTAAATAAATAAAACAGGTACTTAGAGCTAGGAGAAAAAACACTTACGTACTTGTAAAAAACATTGACTCGACATTTGTATACTTTCATTTTATTATATATGTTGTAATAGCCTCTGCGAACCAGTGTTTTTCTTGCGAGCTCCTACCTTTTAATAGGTTATGGACACAGAGCTCTCAGCGTGCGTTTTGCCTTGAATGTGCGAGAAATGGTTGCATGCTTTTTTACGTATTGATGCTCTAAATAATGAGAATTATGAAGCCTGGAAACTGCAGATGGAAGCGGCGGTTGCAAGAAGCCATCATGTAGATGATCATACTTTAAGAACGCCGGTAAGGCGAAATCCTACATTAAATGTATTACCGATAAGTTACTGGGAGCTAAAGCACATGAAAGGATTCGTTAGAGCAAGAGAGCTTTGGCTAAAATTATAGTCAATTTATCAGTCTTAAGAACCTGCATCGACAGCAATCTTATTGAAATAACTAGCTCTGCATCACATGGAAGATAACGGAGAAGTGAGCTTCCATGTTGATCTTATCGATGAGTTAGAAAAGATGAACGTAATATCAAGCCAGATTTGGTCCCTTGCTGGCACCAGTTGGCCGTGTCTTGAGTGAAAGTGTTGAAGGTATACCGGGCAATGTAACGTTCAATCATTAATACTCTCTTATAATTATTTAAATCAAGCGCGATTGTTTTTCTTCCAAACTACCACTCTTTAAGGAAAGATTACACGTAATACTTCATTCTCATTTTCTATTTAGCGGAGCAATAACTTGGGGCGATAATATTTTTGGAAATGTAATTATTAGGTACAACCATATTGAAAATTAGCATAGAGATTTATTGAACCGGAAGTCTGCTTCTAAGCAATCAGTCGTCCAACCCAATCCCGATAGATCATCGCGTTCAATATATCGCAGTACACTCCCACGGGATTAATCTTCGACGTTTTGTTCTTTCCAGAGGCCTGCGATGGGCATCAAAATTTATCATTTTTTGAAGTTGCGAAAGGAAAATATTCGTTATCCCCTCGATCGTTTGGAAAATAATTACAAAATTCCGGGTCGTAGGGCGTGTTTGATGTACTTCGTTGTTCCCCCTTTTGTAATTATTTTCGAGTAAAAAAACTGTCCGTCTCGGCAAATTATTTGTTAATTAAATTTTAAAGGTTCCAGTGATTTATTAGTGTTCGATAATGCCGCGCGGTACTGCAAAAATGTTATCAGGGGACAGAAAAAATTAATAAACCGGGACCGCAGGTGAAACGGAGGAAGGGGGGTAATCGAGCGGTTTTGAATTTTATTACACATTTCTCATGTCAATCCAGGACTACCGTTTTAATCCAATGCTTCACTAAAGTTGAAATTAATTTTAGCTTTATGAAATCACACATCTAGTATCTATCGGAAATTTAGTTTGAAACAAACTGTTTGTTCTCTAACTGTATGATAGATACACTCAACCACAAAAGTTGTCTGTAATACACACATCAAAAAGAAATAGGAGTTACTTTATTCATTATTAAACTAGAATTTTAACCTACACTTACACCATCTATCTACACCGTATATTTCAATCGGAACTCAATTTCCTAAGCTTGATTGTTACAGCTGCAAGACACCCAACTCAAGAAAGTCTTGGGTTTGAAAACCAACATACTCCGAAGTCACACATATCTGACGATCGGCTTTAGATACCCGTTTGTGTATGCACGCCATTTTGATGGCGGCAGGTACCTAGTGGTTAACTAGTTTCAGTCAAGCGTCTGCTAACTGTGTATAAGTTGGCATCGCATTCCGACAGTCAGTGGTGTTTCGGTGAGCAATCAAAATGTGAAAAGAAATTGAGCGTGCGAAGTGAGGACTGTAATTCGTTATTCAACCGTTAAAAATGTACGGCCAATTGATTTTTTTTAGGAAAATCAAAGATGTGTACGGTGATGTGATATATGAGTTATCTTTGCGTCGTTGGTGTCGAAACTTTAATGCTGGAAGAGAGAATGTCCATGATAAGAAAGAAGTGACCGTCCGTCCATTATTACGAATGATTTGTTGCAGTCAGTCGACGAACTTATTAAGCAAGATCGGCGTTTGATTTTAGATGACATCAGTGAGAATTTCCCATACGTGTTTAGCACTATTATCTATGAAGTTGTCACAATTCATCTGAAGTATGAAAATATATGTGCGAGGTGGGTTTCTCGCATGCTCACAGACGAACACAAACAGAAACGCATGGCCTCTGCTTTAAGCTTTCTGGAGCGCTATTCAAATGAAGGAGATGACTTTCTTTCCCAAATAGTGACAGGGGATGAAACTTAAGTTTCTTATGCTACACCTGGGAAGAAAACATTTTCAAACCGATGATGAGCTCATCCTTTTCTTAATAGAATTCCTGCGGAATTATATGATTCAAAAGATCGTTATAAGATACGACAAATGTTTGAACTTAAATGAGAATTATGTAGAAAAGTTGTACGGTATGAAAATGTAAAATAAAAAGTTTTGTAAAAACTTTTTACTTAGTGTTTTAAACACACTGTTCGGATTACTCCTTCGCACAAAGTATTAATTAATTCGGGACTACACGTATTTCAGGAATACGTGGATTCCCATTATCAAGGCGAATTCCGAAAGGTACTAAGTGTTACTTAGTGTTTTATTTGAAAACTGGTATCAGTTTACGGACGACCCTCGTATAATGACATGTAACATACGTCATATGTTTTTTTTGTAATAGAAAATCCATAGAATGGGCACACATGTTCTTATGTGACTCTTACAGACTACGCTAAATGTATTAACGCTGTAGTTAATATGTTGAGTATTTCCTCTATTCAACGGCAGTATATTTCCCGACTGATGTATTCATTTTTATAATATATGCACTTCTCAAACACACATATACCATAAATAAATTTCAGCAAGATTTTTTCTACACTTAATTATTTTAAATTCTTTTCGAACTGCCCTTTATCATCGGAATTGCGGCAATAGTAGGGTAATTTTTCAAGGAGGAATAGAGAAAAAGTTTAAGACGAAGAAAATGGGAAGAATTTGTGCGGAAGGAGAGGAAAAATTTTAACCAGCGCGCGAAATTACCGGATCGCATAAATCACATAAAACGCTAAAGTTAAGATCATGCAAGCGACATCTAATTATTGAAGCCTTTCTCCCTAACCGAGATATTTCAGATCCCATTTCCACATTGGACGGGTCTCATATCCTTAGCAGTTATATATTTCCCGGTGCATATAATCTGGCCCTCGCCGAGGTCCTCCCCACTTATTCTTAGCCATTTGGTTCCGGTACAATAGCTTCAAAGCGATTTAGACTCTAAACGGATCCTATCGCTTGTTGGCGCATGATTATTATGGTGACGTGTAATCGATTGCAAGTGTGAATGGATTATTATAGATTGAGAAATTTTAACACACGTGTGTGTCGGAACATGGTTTTCCTGAGTTGAAATTAAAATTAAAATAATAAATTATTGAACAGCGTTGCATTAAGACTGAAAGAAGTACTGTGGTAAAATGACAAAAAAATGACCTTCAGAGGAGTTTCGCAAGTATATACCTCACAGCGCATTCAAGGTATAAAATTACAATGATGAAAAGTTTTGACAGTTTCAATGTTGCAAGTCTAACGTATGGCTTAAAGCGTAGCACTGTTTTTATGTTGCATGAATAATAAAAGTCAGGAGACTATTTTAGACGTTCATCAATCTTTAAATCTGAAATTTTAGCTGATAACTCAAAAGAGAGAACCATATGGTTCATAGATAAACTAGAAATAGGTTTTATCTTACTCTAAAGATATAAGCAGTTACGCGCACGGTGTGAACATTATACCTACACACGCAAACTATGGCCGTACTCACAGGGGCGCAATTCAATATGCAACCTTAGCAACAAGCACGCAGCAACTTGAATCGTGTTTCCAACGAAATGTAGAATACAGATATCGCGTTTCTCTTTAATTGGTGTTCTGTGGTCGTACTCGATCCGATCATTACCGTGGAATCTTAAATCGGATGGGACGGAATATTGGATTTACGCACTATCAAAATAACAGATGTCGCGCTATTCGAATCAAGTATCATCTAACAGTTATTCTAATTTCTCGATAAATGAATTGTGATTAGTGATCCGTCGTCTATTATGATCGTTTGTGTATATTCAATAGCGGTTTGTGAGTTTCTTATTCTGTCTATACGCCAGTTATACAGTATAGTGTGTGTATATTGTAAATAAGAACTTAATTTTAGTAATAGGATAGCAGCCTTGTTTATATATTGGTTATACATTACCATAAACAGAGATAGCAGTATCTATGTTAATATTATTGTATTGTAGTATTCCTGGGAATTTCCTGAATCGGTTAATTATGCAGCCACAACAAATTGCAAGAAAATGATAAATTGTATATTATATGTATGAAATATTTCATTATTATTGTATAATAATTATTGCGTGTCATTATCGTCTATTATTTGTACATGTATTCAGATGAAACCATAATAAAGTTTGTATAAGCAGTATATGTATTTTATATCATATTGTTTTTGTAATATACCTTCATAATTAAATAATAAAAACCCATTTTTGAATTTACAAAGTTACGCACCATCAAGCTATCAGATGTCGCTTTACGTGGTTTGAAACTGATAGCATTAAGATACCGTGGTATGGATCCGATGAATGAGAGGGGAACTCTGCATACGGACACACGTTTGTTGCTTTAGTACGTTTCAACTGTTGGAAGAAATGCTGATTGGGATTAATAATAAAGAATTCACAGTCTGCGCCTTTGTGGATCTATCCAAAGCGTTTGACAGCGTGCATCACAAGACTCTACTATGCAAGCTGGAAATCTTAGGATTTAGGGGACTAACGTTGGACCTAGTTAGATCTTACCTCACAGAAAGAAAGCAATGTGTTAGAATTTTCGACACATCTGGCGCTGGGATCTCATCACCATGGCAAATCACTACGACAGGTGTCCCACAAGGCTCCATTCTTGGTCCCCTCCTTTTTTTATTATACGTGAATGACCTACCAGAAATCATTGAATATCTTACCGTATTGTACGCAAATGACACCTCGTGCGTTGTCCGTGAGCGGACCTGTGAAAAACTAAAAACCAAGATCGAACAAAATTTGGAGAGAATG
>JARFOC010000341.1:31645-54381 GCA_031763485.1 Osmoderma eremita | reverse complement strand
CTACTCGTGTGTCCAGTCTTTGATCCAGTATGGAGTGATTTTCTGGGGAGGTGCTGGTAATAGCCACAGAATCTTTACCTTACAAAAGGCGTGTATTAGAGCGGTGTTTCAGTTAAGCAGAGTGGACTCCTGCAAACTGATGTTTAGAGACTCTAAGATACTTACCATCCATTTATATGTTAGAATCAGCACTTTTTGTAAGAGGCCATTACACCGAAATATTCAAAAAATATGAACTTGATCATGAGCGCGACACGAGGGGAAAGCAAAAGTGTAACTTACTGCCACCAAGGTCCAAAGACAAAGTCTGTGGCAATGTATCAAAATTTTCAATCATCTGCCGCAGTCTTTGAAACAAACGCCTTTACCAAAATTCAGAAGAGAGTTAAAATATACTTAGCTAACCAAACGTTTTACGAGGTCAAAAACTTTCTCGCCACACCTTTTTTTGACGATTCCAATGCATTATGCACATTACGGAATAAAGAAATTATTATTATTATTATTATTATTAGTATGTTTGTGATTCATGAGTAGGCGGTTGCATTTCTCAATTGGTGAAGAACGCAATTGGTGAAGAAATTTCGGAAATCCTAGATTTTTAACAAACGAAAATTAACATTTTTATTTATATAGATTCAAAACTTTTTTCATTTGACGTTTTTCAATCAGCATGACGTTTCATTTCTTGCTCCTAGTTTTAGAATTAGTTCCTTTTGTTAGTGTATTGTCTTTCATTTAGAATTAATCTTTACTTCTCTTTATAATTTCCAAACATCCTTTATTTCAATTTTTATTTGATTTATTTCTTATTTCTTGTATTTTTAAATGTTACATTCCTTGTATGCAGCAAATATCTTTTTAAAACACTAATAAATTTTTTGCTATGTTTCTTACTACTGCTTTATTTGCTACTATTCGTAACTTTAATTTCAACTCTCTCAAGTCATTGTACTACGGACGACAATGACTCGAAACTATAGTTACGGGTAGTAACAAATAAGGCAGTGTTAAAAAACATAGTAAGAATATTATTAGCGTTTTAATCGTAATGTGGCTACCACAAAGTAATGATAAGCACCATCCAATACTTAAAATATCTGTTTATCATCCAAGCATTATCTAATTTAAAAACAAATATAAACAAAAAACACTTTAAAGTTTATAGGTTCTACTAGCATGATATATACAAAATCGACACCATCCCAGACTCCGACTGCACCTGTAACGACTATACTACCAATAGGTGCGTGCTACTTCATAGGAGAATGTTTTAGTCCGCTCATACATACTTCACTGCTATAGGACAGGCGGGATAGAGATCGCTGCACGTCATTGATTGTGAATGATGTCTTATATGGCGTTGTTGCTAAAATACGGGACTTTTCATTGAATAAATAAATATTAGGTAATGTTATTTTTCGTTGATGTTACTAACTAGGTGATACTCCTCTGACAATAACGGTACTCCTAAGAGGTTATGAAAGAAATGAGAAAGAAATTTATTTGCTTTTGCAAGTTTCATCAAGAAAACTAATCGTTAGTGTTGTGAGAAAAATGTCAAAATTTTTGGCTGTTAATCATAACAGAACATTTGAAGATGAGCGAGTACAATGAAAAGTATAGAAGCATTAATTATGTGAAGGATGCTACACTAAATTCTTGTAACAAATAAATTCACAGGCATTTTTATTTTACTTATTATAGTTTATTCACTGTTATCACAGACACTCGAGTCACCTTAACAAACTAACTGACTCTTGCATTTGTTATATGTGTTAATTCCATCAATCCTTGTCGAGAATCAAATTTTCTCCAACGGAAAGCTATTTCCTTTAAGATAGTCCTTAGAAACGAAAAGTATGAATGAAATATATCTCTATCCTATCTACATATACCTACTATTTCTATACATTTCATATACAACATTCCTTATCGATGATTTGGTTGATACCTAACAGGGGTATAAGCTTCTGTCGATTTGCTTTGGGATCAGTCAGGGGTTCATTGTATACACTGCTTGTGACATGGCACTTATAGACGATAAGCTAATATTCAAAGCTGTGACAACACGCTAAAATGACATGGCTTATTATTCTTTGAACACTACATGTGTGCAAATACACCACTTACTTCCCTCACTGCCGTAAAAGGTATCAGAGGATGCCCATGAATGCGAATACTATCACGTTCTTGTTTGAAGAAAGTTATTAAGGCAGCAATCATTTCTTTTACATGTTTGTGTAAATATTTCGTCATTTTAGCGTAATGCAGTCGACAAGGAACGTGATTATTTGGAATAAGAACTATTTTTAATAAAATAAGTAATATAGCCAAGAAAAAGGGCGTTAAATAAGCAATACCCTAAACGAATAACGCAAATGTCAGACAAATATTTCATGACAAAAACAACAAACAACTATCGACAACGGTGTACACGAATGCCAATAGTTGAGAAAGTCGAGTTCTGTTAGTTGATAATAGGCGCTTAAACTTATTATTTAATTAGTGTAACCGATTATTTGTGCTAAAGTGGAATAATATATAACTGTGTGTTAAACTATCGATTATAACTCCATTGGTATGTATTTTAAAACGTGACAAACGCACATTGTATAGTGAGTGTGACGTCATAAATCACGTATATCGATATTTGCACTGCCGCTGCTATAGAAATAATTTTGCAAATGTTCAAATCGTTCTTTTCTCCTCCCTCAACGGTATCTCTACCTATTATAAAAATTCCACAATATTACGTAGAGTGGCCCTTGATGGTATAGCTTCATTCAGTTTTTTTCTCTTGTAATACATAAAAACTATTTTTTTAATAGAATGGAAATTAATAAATTGGGACAAGAACGATAAGAAAGAAAAATTATGAAAGCGATAGGGAAAAATATGGGGAAGTACCGCATCTACTCATCAATCGCAATCATAGTAAAGCGACAGACGTGTGGTCTGCGATACTCATTTATCGGAGCTCATTTATGGCATTTATTAGCTTGGCCGTGTAATGTTCACACCATACTACTGTATACACTCTATTTTCTCATTACCAGGATATTTACAACCAGTTCTGATATTTTTGATAATAGAGAAAATTTGTAAAAGTCTTGTAGAACGAAGTGATATCTCATTCAAAGATGTTTTGAACTATGCTAACTCTGGGAAGTACTTACATACACCCCTACTTATTTCCTATACATTTATCAAATTTCAATAGTTTCATTTCTTTTTCGTTCCACACTTAATCTCTGTTACTTTAATATTAAGCGGGTTTTAGAAAAATACTTGTCTTGACTCATCATGCTTGCTATTGCAAGGTTAATTGTGTTAACAGGATTGTTTCCTTTGGTTATCTCAAAAAGTTGCTGACAATAAGCCGACACATTTTAATTGAAATGAAATTATTTTTCGTGAACAAAGTTTAGTCAGTATATGTAAACAGAAGACACTGTGAGAGTGGATAGAGCAATGAAAAAAAGTAAAAATATAACAGAAAAAAAAATGTTATTAAAATGTAGTTGGCACAATCAATTTAGGATTAAATTCCCATTTAATGCACATACAATTGCAGGAAATAACTGTTCATTCAATCGAAACTTCCAACTGTAAAATTTGTTCAAACCGCTAATAAAATCGTCAACTTTCTGGTTTCCCTACTATAATTGCTCTCTCCGCTAATCGAAGAAAATGGAAAGAAATAATGCCAGGCGGGAAAATATTGCATTTGACATATTTTTTGTATTACCTTTCGTTTGGGGGTGCATGCGTGTACTTTACAAAAGATGAAAGGATTTAGTCGGAAAGCTGCGTACCTGAATACGGAAAATACTTGCTCTTGTAGAATTTGAATAAAAGCCCCCTCGGTGGACATCAATTACACGGTTTTCGAGTTGGAAGCCTGCAGTACGATGTGTAAACCTCTTAGTTACTTACACAGGAGAAACGAGATGCGGCAGGAAAAGGCCGCAAAAAGTGCTTCGTGAAAATTAACAAGCTTATGTTTGAAATTATTTTCGCAAAGGTATTTTCTTCGGTAGAGGGAGGTGGTAAATTCGTTTTTTTTTCTTGTTTTCGTGGGAATGAGATGTGGGAGTAAAAGTTGTTTCTGTGAGGTATGTAGTGTTTGTTACATAACAATAACAAAGTACAAGCTCAGTAGAAGAACTGACCCAAACTTCACCACTTAGATTAGTTTTTGCTGGCTCGCTAGTAATCGATATTAATTTCATGGCGTGAGTGAATTTATTTAATAACAAAGTGGGGCTATTGGAAAATCTGCGTTTACGGCTGCCATGCTATGGGGATCCTCAACAGCCTTCTTATTTACAGAAGTGAAGAATAGAAAAACGAAGAAATAGACGAACTGCAGAAAGACACTTGTATGTGTCGTGTCCAGCATTAATGTTGATCCTTGAGTCTCAAAATTACTTTCAATTCAATAAAAGTGTGAGTACTGAATAATATACTAAGCACCTAGCATGCACGCTGTAGCACATTTACTTTTGTTTGGGTATCAAAAAGTATTTTGGAGTATATTTGAAGAATGTTTAATATTGACCAAATTCTATTAGTAAGAATATTAATTATATTTCATAAGATATTATCAGAACTAAATTAACCTTGAGTCTTGAAAGCAGAAATTATGTATAAACGAGTACAATTATACGAGGAGATTTTGAATGAAAATTTGAAAAAAAGATAACAGGAGTGGCAATAGCAGAGTTTCAAAGTGGGTTCAGAAAGGGCAGAATCGTTCATAACAATATACATTTATCATTCAAGGGAATTTCAACAAGATCAGATCGAAAAGAGGAAACCTCTATATAGCTTTCATTGACTTAGGGAAAGCTTTTGGTGAAGTGCCGAGAACTATGGTGTGGAACCTGTTACAGCAGAAGGGTGCAAGTAGAACAATGAACAAACTGATACAGAGTTTCTCTATAAATTCTCAGTTTCTCTACAAATATAGTTCATTTAATAAAACATGAAATCAATATCATTTAAAACACAAGAATGATTACAAGTTTTATTGACCATGTCATCAGTACTTGTAATCAAGGAACAAGGAACTTATTTGTAGATTACAAAAATTGCATTTGCGGATGACGTCATAATAATTACGGCAACATACGGTAAAATAGCTACAAAAAAACCGAGATATTTGGAAAGGAAGATAAGAAATGAATGGTATGAAAAGAAATGCGAAGGAAACACTTTTGTTTTCTTAGCATTCATGGTGATAACATCTGTTGAACACATATACAGGTAAATGAAGTTAAAAGACCATGTTGATTATCTAGCAGTTACGATAGAAAAAAAAACAGGAAAACAAGAAAATGGAATAAGAAAAAGAAAAAAATACTTTATTCACAAAAGAGAGGTATCTATAAAAACTAAAATGAACTATTCTCACACTACATATAAGCCTGTTTCAGCATACGTATGGACATTGACACGACAACAAAAGAGTAAGATCCAAGTAACAGATATATCTGAGGAGAGAAAATGAGATACCGAAAAAGGATATAGGAAGGATACAATGAGAAATGGACAAATAGGGCAAGATATACTAGAATTTGTAGAATAACGACAATTAAGTTGGTTGAGGTACTTACACCGATTCAATAACAACAGGCAAGTAAAAAGAATTTGGGAAGACAAAATACACATAGAAAGAAGACGAGGTGGAAAAATGGGAATGTGTAGTAAGAAAATTATTAGAAACAAAAGAGAAAGGTCGACAAGAAGGAAGGCTAATTGCAACAGAAAATGATAGTGGTGTATACTTGCAATAGTTAGTAAACTTTATAAGCTACAATTTATTATCCCGGCACCTTTAGGGTAAAAGCAAATGTGATTATAAAATATATAACTAATTTGAATAGGAATGTTATGTGTTAGAAAGCGTGTGGGATAATATGGTGTGCTGTAGGTTACAGAAGCAACCGCATTAAAGAATGTAAAATTCCCTGGTTGTGTTTGTTTCCGTCAACTATATTCCTTTTCCATTTCAAAGTTCTAAAATTCATATATGTGAATACTGGCATTTTAGATAGAAATATTCAGAGTTAACAGAGAGCTGCATTTTAATTTAATGCGCGTTAGTTTTACGCCAGTTATAAACTATAAATTTCGTAACCCCAATAAATGATCGCTCTTTATGTACAGTAGTGCTCGTTGGAATATTCATAATAGAATCATGAGCGCCAATTTTATTGGCGTCATATGGAGCAAAGGTTTATGGGGCCATAATAGGAATTTAAAAATTATTTACTAATAATGGTTTAATAATGCTATTAATATTGGGTGCGGCTTTGTAGGATACGTATTGCATCATAAATGATCCAATTGGCTTATAAATCATAATGATTTTGCTTGTTTAAATATATTGGGAAATATATATTATTTATATAGGTATGTATATTAGAGACCCACCGTATTTATCAGCTTCAGGTAACATAAGCAATAAAGGAAAACCGTGAGTAAATATACCGCACCTGAAGTTTTTCTGGATTTTCAGAAAAGCATTCACACGGCAGTCCAGGCTATATAGCCATCAGCAAAAATCATGGTTGTCGTTCCGATTTACACCAATCGTGGTTCAGGAACATTCAAACTTCAAGTTTAACAGTGGAATTTAGGAGCAAAGATTCCGAAGTAGGAAAAGGGCTGCGATATGCGTTTGGATTAACTTATTTGTATCCTGACGAAGTAGGCGATTATTTTGCCTTGGATTTGTTTGCCGAAAACCAATTTGTGCTGAGGTTGATAAGTAGGTTGATTATTTGTTGGAGATATAAATGCGCAGACAATGCTTCTTTTACCCTTCTATGTGGGCTACTGCAACTTCTTCGATCATTAACACGACAAATCCTAGCGACTCGTGCCATTCGAATGAATCATTTTATCTAACACATCCGCCTATTTATATTTTTATCGAAAAGCTTAAGGAATTTTAAATTGAGGTTTATGCTAACATTCAAGGTATGCGCCACCAGTGAGAGTTAAAGACACAGTAGCGCAAAACAAACATTAAAGAGGTTGAGGGAAGTGCGTGAACAATTAGATGATGGGAAAATTGTACTTTCGGAAGCGTGAATCATTTTATTCGTTAGTTTGATAATGCTTTTTTATTTTTTATTTTAATACCATGTAGAATAACTTGAAATGCATTATTTTGTACTGCCTACTTCTGGTTTTAATTAAGTACAAATCCCAGTATTTTTGGCTATTGTCAAAATTACCGACAGGATTAAAATAGGCGGTGAATTAGTGCCGAGTTTACATCCGTTTGATGTAAATACTTGCAGATTTAAGAGTAGATAATTAATAAATAAACGATAAATATCTGCGGTGTAAATTAAAAAAAAACTATTACTTACGCAATCATAAAGCATGTCATCATTATTTTAATGATACCTAAATGTTTGATTGATTCCTTTCCTTTGCACCAGATAACCTGAATAGGTTTCTTTATGCTACAACTGAATAAAAATTGGGTAGAGTAGAACAAAAAATATATGAGCCCAATAGACTTATGTAAGAAATGTTGTGGAGGAGAAATGTGCCTGTTATTTCACACAACAAGCAGCAGTTGTAGCTACTTTTCGATGACGGAGGACGATTACAAGGTTGAAGAAAAAGAATTATGGTGACGGCTCTAGCTAGGGAAGGTTGTTATAATATGAAACAACAAAAACAACTTAAGGCTGTCCAGAATGTGTTTGGTATATTATGTTACTTATTAATTTAGCAATTAATTTTTCTTGACTGTTAAGTTAAATATGTATAAAATAATGGAATAAGGTACGTTCAAATAGTGGAACCAAATTAAGAAACATCCTTACCACCTTAATAATTAATATCAATTAACCTATATGCGTATTTAGGGAACTATGTTGCGATCCACAGAAAACCTACAATGGAAAAGAAGTGTTATGGTGCAGCTCACGTTTTAAAGGAAGTATTGCTCTTATGGACCATACCCATCCTTTTCTATTTTATACGTATTTGTATAAGGCTATCCTCTTCAATTACGGGGATTGCTGCCATATAGTATTTGTCAATTTTGGATTATCCTTTTGTGTCACTAGTATTCTACCAGTTGTTTATTGTAAGTATAATGGAAACAACTATATAATTACATATAACACAAAAATGATGAATTTATAGAATTGGAATATGGACGCTTACAAGCGATGGCAAAAGGGAGAAATCTATTCGCTAACAGAAAATCAAACGATTTTGAATTGCTTTACATATTTTGGTAAAAATATGAATGATTCTGGGACAGTGGAGGAAACTAGTAAAGCGCTTGGTTGTGGCAAAAGAATAGTATATTCTCTTCTAAAATAAAAATCAAATCAACAACTAACAAAGGTTATAACCAGGAAAAGGGTAAAGGCATTCGCAAGAATTCGCAAGTATATGATGAACAGATTCAAACACTTGTCAGACTTAAAGTTTACAGCTTTCTTCTACGAAATATTCTACCCAAGATACCCATAATATTAGCTGCAGTAAATAGCGAAATAGATTTACCCAATTTGCCAAGAAGTACGCTGCACAGATTTTTGACTGGCGTTGGTTTTATATTTGAAAAAATTGGAAAGATTACTCTCTTGTCGATGGAGCGATATTATAGATGGCGTCCTGATTATTTACGCGTTATTAAAATATATCGTAGTGGAGGGAGAATCTTTATTTTTACTGATGAGTCGTGGGTGAATACTTGATATTTTGTAACAAAAGCATGAACTGACAGCGCATTAAGTACGTCTAGAGAAGCATTCCTTCAAGATTTAGGTATTGGTTTAACAGCACCAAAAGGTCGTGGCTATGCTTTAATTCGTGCTCGTAATGAAAAAGACTTTGTTCCGGGTTCTGAATACGACCCTCTTTGTAAAAAGGATACTCTTACAATTTACTGCAGTCGCAAGTTACAAAAAATACCAACAAGCTGAAAAAAAGAACACAAGAAATGGTTTTCGATTTAGTAAAATAATTTATTTATGCTGTGTATTTTGATTTTTCCTTGTGGTTTGTTAACAGTTAGGTGTGCATGTGGTATAATAATCGCCAGTATTCTATCAACAGAGCGACAACATATAGAAAATTAATTACCTAAATAGATTTGGCACCGTATGATATGATCTCCATATGAGCTATACTTCTTTCAAAACTTGAGCGGCATTATAGACTTAGTACCTCTGGATAAGGTAAAACCTTGAGAGATATGCTCTTCACCAGATCACCAGCGGAATAACACTGAATACACCAACAACATTCATATGTTGGAAAATAAGGGATAAAAATAAGAATAGAGATTCCCTATCACCTTTATGAGTGAAGAACTCCACATACGTATTTCGGCAACTAAGTTTCCATCCTCAGCAACAGTAGTATAGTTGTGTTATTCAAGTGGTGTTCTGTGTGGTGCATATCTCCCAGAGTGCTACGACTAACATTATCTTCCTTTGTAGATTCTACTGGGTGGTAAGGGAATTTTTATTTTTACTAGTTCAAGCTAGCGTATCCTATTATTTTATAAATAAAGGATACCATAGTATACGTGTATGTGACGTTAAACGAATTAGAATGTGGTTGATATTCAAAATATGATTTCTTTGATGAAAAGGAAAAAAAGAAATTTTGCCCTGCTATCACCCAAGTATGTTGCGCGTCTCAAAATTAATCCTCTCTGTATGACGTAATATATACGATATCACTCCAAGATTCAGACAGTTCATGCCACTAGTGAAAAGAAATAGAAGAAATCCAAAAATACTAATATAGAGAAAACAAAGGATTGTAGTGGATGAAGCATTCCACGGCAGTTTGAAGTTTTACTGGCTGCGATGGGACACGCGAAGTCAGATAGCAAGTCGCAATTGTGAAGGAGAGAGGAGAAGGGTTCATCCGCGATTTGCATCCGTAATATCGACGCTCCCATACCTCCGGGATACACTTCACGCTGAGGATCCCGGAGGCGGCGGCGCCTTAAAATTCGAGCGGTGTTACATTTCCACTTCTGATTGACGTCTGACGTTCGGAGGATGTGTTCTCCACGGATATTTCTTTTTCCGAGTTTCGTTTTTGTGTTCGACTTACTTATTCGCTTGTTACGTAAAATAGGAACGCGGAAAGTTACCGCGCGCGGAGATTAACGTTCGGGAAAATTGCTTCCCTCCGAAACGAGATATCGTGTCCTCGGTTTGTGCTCTGGGTGTTGTACGGGTGTAAATGATTCTAATTAAGTGAATGTCTACGTTAGTAGTTTTAAAATGTACATGAGAGTAAAGTTGAATTTACATTCGTATCGTTCTAATTCTTCATTGAATGCCACTAATAAGAAAAAGTTGTGGAAAGGAATTAGAAATACGGTGACTTAAAATAGTAAAAATAATAGAGAACGCCACTTGAATAACACTGAGTGTTATTAAAATAATGTTCTGTGTGGTGCATATCTCCTACTATTATTTTCCTTTTGTAGATTCTGCTGAGGATGGTAACTTAGTTGCCGAAATACGTATCTGGAGTTTTCCACTCATCTAGGTGGTAAGGGTATTTTTATTTTTTGAAAGAAATTAAAAATCTTAATTCAAGTTTATCGAGTAACAATGATATACTACCAAGAAACCGTCATGACTTTGGTAACTACAACTCTTCTTGCAATGGATCTGACTTTTAAATCTGTAACACCTCAAATAATTCATAAGGCTTTAAAGGAACTTAAAACTAATGCTACAGGTGTTGATGAAGTTAGTGCAACAACTCTAGAAATTTGCGTTCCTTTGTGAAAGCTTTGTATTTCTTACAATTTGGAAACTCTCCATAATCGGCCATTACTGTATAAAGTAAGTACCTGCTGGGAGATGTCAAGTTAATCCGGTAAAAATTCACAGGATAAACCGCCTATCATTAAACCATATGGGGAAACTACATGTAGACGACACGCAAATCAGCTTTCTTTCGATCCTGAAAATTATATAGAAGCTCCACATATCCTTTGTGTCTTGTGACGCTGTTGTTAATTCATTGATTGTAAAGGGGGATGCTCTCGCCGGTGTCAGCTTCCTTCGTGCCTTTCCATATGTCCTAGGGAATAATTCGTTTATTATTTACTTCCTAGGTGCGATTCCTTTAATTTCTCGGATGACGATTTTATACCCACTACCCCAATGCCTTTGCTTGGACTCTTTTATCAGCAGTACACAGTATCGGGAATTGGTTGACAATGAGAGCCGACTTGCTCTTGAAACATATGTCCTGAATTTTATTAAATCAATTTGTGTGGTGTGGATTCCCCGATACTGTGTATTAGTGATACCAGCCCACAGTCCTTGCAATTCTTTCTCTTATCAGCCTTTGTACTTCTTTCTTTTCAGTTTTATATAGCTTTTTAATTCTTACTTTTTCCGAGTTTCCTATTCCGAGATTTCTGCCCATGCGAATGAGTTGCCTTCTGATTGCCTGGCATGTGTCTCTCTTTTTTTAGATGGTTTGATTCCACCAATACGGTGTTCTTTGTAGCTACTCTACGATCCCTTTACTATATAGCGCTTCTATATCTCTTGCCGCATTTGGTATATCACTCCTTTTCGTGCATCGATGTAGTTGTAACTCGGCTAATTTCTCCTTGAAATGCTTACCAATCTACTACCGCTTTTACATATTTCTAAAACTGCAAGTGGCGTATTATCTACTATTATACTATTGTTACCTACAAGGTATCAACCTTGGTTATTAAATTATTACCATTATTGTTATATTCTTTATGAATAAATAATATTTTCTTTCTAGTATTATAATTACAAATTTCATTCGATTTTATTGTTTTTTAAATTCCATTTTCTAGTTTGTGATTTTGTTTGACATTTTGCAGTTTAGGATTAAGTTAAATTTGTTGGAGAACCATATATTGATTACATAGGTATCAATTTATATCTCTAAGAGCTTTAGTCAAGTTGAGTAGACGATGAGCTTCCGCAAATGAATTAGATGTAAACCAGCGCAAATTCTAATTTGGTGGACGTTAAATTATTCAAATTTTCGCGGGTAGCGACTTCACAGATCTCCGCCAGAGAGCGTTTAAGTGACTCGTCGTGGCACCTTGCGGCTGACCGACGAATTAAGCGAACGTGTAAAGTTGTGCTTTCAAGCTGACCAACTTTCGGCGGGTTTACTTCGAACGCGATATCAGGTTAACGCTTTTGCATAGTCGGCCAGAGCCAGTCGTCCGGGCAATCTGGAACGTGTTAAACAAGAGGACGACCTTTTTTGTGGTGTACCTACGCCTGAAACTTGGAACACCGGTACCGCCGCCAGGCTCTCGCACAACAAATACGCAAACTAATTTAGCGTAGGTATACAAGCCGGCAGGTAGAATCTCATTCGCCGAAATTAAAACCAGAAGGTGCGATGGGGATTCAAACCGGTTGTTTAGTAAAAAAATAATTCCCTTGTATATATTTTTTTACACGTAAGGGAAGAACGAAATATTTTTTTATTGTAATTTACCTTGATGTGAGACTAGGGCAACGAGGTGAAATGGAAATTCTGATTACTTGATTTTAATAATTTTCATTTTGGAGCCAACAGAGCGCTTAGAATTCGTAGCAAATCATTTTATTTGATTTGATCCGGAAATTCAGGAGTGAAGGCTTTTGTTGTGGAACATAATGCCGTGATCCTCGAATACGTTTTCACAAAAACTGCGGCGAATAAATAGAGAAAATCGCATTAAAGCTTATAGCGTCCAGGAAAGTCGATATTCTTGGTGAATGTGGTTATATATAATGGTGAATAAAGCCACTTGCACTTTGCATCTGCATTTACCCAGCAGTTATGGCTCGTTCATAAATGGGGCTTACAATCGCATTATTAATGAGCGTTAGCGCATAGCTTAACATTGTTATTGTGCCAACACTGAGTTTCTTTTATGGTAGGGAAAAAGCAAATATCGCAATATACAACCAGGTTCATAGGAAGCATTAGGCTGCATGTAATATTTGGCTTCTGTGCCCAAGAAAATGGGAGAAAGAAGTAAGATATACCGACAAAACTTGTATTTACCTAAAAGTATGTGGAATTGAAAATGGATTGATCTATTTACTTCACTCCCTAGGTTAACTTTATAATTTTTTTAATGCCAATTATTCAGAAAAGTACCGGTTTCCTGAAATGGACCACTTTCGACCTCCTCGAATGGACCGGTCCATTTCAGGAAACCAGCAGTGAAAAATTTAAATTATTCCTAAAAATATTTATTTGGCATTCAGAGTATGACTATTCTCACGAAGAAAGGTATGTGGATAAAGGAGGAGTTTATGTTAGCTGTGAACCCTTACTAAAAAAAGGAGTATGGTTTGAATGAATATGCCAGAATTAATAATATCCAGGAGGCAACATTAAAACGCCACCTTGATTCAAAGAATAGAATAGCTAACTCTACGGTTAAATTTTACGTTGGTTTCCACACATTTGCTCAGGATATAGAAAATGAAATAAAGTTACATATATTAAAACTGGAAGAAATCATGTTTGGGTTGACGCAAATCAATGTTAGAAAGTTAGCTTTTGATGTAGCGGGAAAAAATGGAATTGCACATTGCTTTCATAAAGATAAAGGTGTAGCTGGCAAGAAGTGGTATTATAATTTTATGAAAAGGCACCCAGAGTTGTCACTGAGAACTCCAGAATCCACTTCATTAGCACGTGCTAAAGGCGTTAATAGAACTAGTGTATCTAAGTTTTCTGACTTACTGGAAAATATTTGCGATCAAAATGCATTAGATGGGACGAGGGTTGTTAATGTAGACGAAAGTTGATTTTCAACGGTCCAGAAAAGATGCCAGAAAATTGTAGCAAGCAAGGGTAAAATGGAAATTGCAGAACTCTTAAGTGGTGAGAGAGGAGTAATTGTATTTATTCCTGGATTTGATACAGAGCCAGATACAGTGCCACAAATGGGTCTATGCCGTCTGAGCAAATGGGAGTCATCTACTTAAATTTTAAAACTGCCCATATTGTATTGGCCGAGAGGGCTTTTAACAAAAGTTATATACATTCGTTTCTGTCTATAATTTATTTTTTAAATGAACATTGTGCTTCATTCTTTTATACATAGATGCAAATAGCGGTCCAATTAAAGAACCCAATGGTCCATTCGCGGCAACTGGTTGCCACAAATTGGCCACTTGCAACCAATTGGGGGAAAAAATTGTGCTAGCTCCTATGGAAGATACTATGCCGTAAAAATCAAAATCCGGTAGATGAAATATCTACTTATCGGATTTATGCTCCTACATCTGTTTTGCGTCAGAAGTGTGTAGGTAAGACAAAGAAAAATAATTCGAATTTGAAAATCGGTCCATTCGTGGTAACCTTCCCCTACATCCTTAGTAATCCCTCATTCTTCTTCTCTTTACCCTCTATTTTTTCCTTTTCCGCACGACAATGTGTCGTCTCCGACTGAAGAGATAGGGATTTATGTAAGGAATACTAACAAGTGCTTAAGGGAGAAATATACAATTTTCGGGTTCATCTTTAGCAAATCTGACTACGGAATTATGCAAATTTAACTTTGAAATATACTCATCGCTATAATTTGATCCTAAAGAAATCACCGTTGAGGACACACTTTGCGGTAAGCAGCTTAGACCTTTCACCGGTAATGAGGAGAATTTGAATGGATTCAGCATCATCTTTCATCATTAAGCAGACCTTTTCTATATACGATAAATTTGATTGTACAAAAGGCTCTTTGTTTAAGGAAGACAACAAAAATATTTTAGTTAATAAAAAATATATCTTGCTTACTTTTTAGCACACAACTGACGTTTTTTGTTTGTTTTATTTACGAATATTTGAATATTCTTGATCGATTGTGAATTATTTTAAGGTTTTCACTAAAGTAAATATATTTTTGTAGCTATCGATACTTAGAAAGTCTTTAAAGATATCTTGTTTAAAAACGTTAACATAGAATGAATGAGCTAAGGATACATATACGATTCACGAGACAACTTCTCCAATACCCTACGTATATGACCGGATATGTAGGAAGATTTATAAATAAATAAATAAATTTTCTTTAAAATTACGTAAATCGGAATGATGGAAAGGTAATCATAATTAATAACTGGAATGAATACTGGAATCTGGACAACATGGGTCCTATTTTAGGTAAAATATCCAGACACAAACTTGGTTCTGGGAGGAAAGTGTCAAAGATCATAAAGTAGCAAATAAACTAATGGACATATTAAATGTAATATTGGGGTAAGTGAAAGTGAAATGGAACCATTGCCACATAAAAGACGATATAAGTGGGTGTGTACGATGAGTTAATTACAAAATATAAATAAATAAAAATCATTGACATAATTTCTCGGAAGAAACATAGTATTCTCAAATTGCGATCCTATTTTAAGCATTCACATAAGGAAATTAATGGCATATACCCAGAATGCGCCTGTGTTTATGCAATTTAACTTTGTAGTAGGTTTAAAGATGTAATGTAAATATAATGGGCATCTAAATCCATAAAAGTGTCGTTCGGGAAACGAATGGCAAAGGATGATATTCTTAGTCTATATCAAAAGGATCTAGAAGATGAAGAAAAAGTTATAAGAATAGATAAAAGGTAAGGTGAATTAAAATATCATACACAAAAAATCACCAAATTAGGAAAATTATTCAACTAAATTTGTAGGGATAAGTCACTAAAGTGCAATCAACTAATCAGGAGGAAGAGATTTGAAATCCTCGCGCGAAAAAATTGAAGAACGTTAGTTTCTTGATTGTCGTCAGGGCACTGCAGCGCTATAAATTCCGAACGAGATTCGCCAATATACTGTTTATGATAGCTTTCATCATATCTTTGACCATTATACCATTTGTTTTTCTGACAGTTGTAATTATTCTCACTATTATGAGAATTTTTGATGGTCGCGACTGATTGCCAACTTTACCCTTTCAAACACTCGGAATGTGTAGTTGTTATTGTCGTTGTAATTACCGTTATTCTTGTTATTATTGTTGTAAGTGTGCGGTGGATTGCTTTTTGGTCTAAATAAATTTAGAAAATTGTGCCCAACAAGTGTATGCTGATTATGATGCTGTGAATTTTGAAGGGTTGTATTATCTATGTTATCGAATTGAGTTAATAGGCCGCAAAGATCTTGATATGTTTTAATATTTTATCTTACAGTAGGTTTTACCATATCAAATATGAAATGTTTGAACGGAATTGTAGGGGCTGGCGTTTCTACCACTTCTTCGTTTAATAAATAATAGAACCAGGACACTACTTAACACAAATTTATTTCGGATGTTACAATTTGCGATGTCACGAATAATACTTGCTTACATCTACACTTTATACTTGACGATTCAGTACTACCGTTAATTTTGTATCTTACAAGCCAAAGAAAACTACCTTAACTTAAATTATTGACTGCGAGTCTAGGGGGCGTATCTCCAGTATTTACTTGTATATAATTTGTACATAGTGTAGTCAAGAGTTATGGTTTCCGAAAAAGTACCTGTTCCTAGAATCCAGGATATTGGGACAATAGGGTAAAAATGCCTATTTGCGTCGCAGATGTATTTTATTGCGGGTACCAAGTACTGTGAATTGCTATGAATTCACTACACAAGTTAACAGTTACGCAGCGATAATAGAGAGGCCTTTTCGGCTTACCCCGAATAACATAAATACTTCCCTTGACTTAATATTCTTAGTAAAAACGTGGTTATTTCTCTTTTCCTGATATTAGCGGCACACCTCTTTTCATGTAATAAAACCCGGAAGAAGCGCGCCAACCGCATTTATGATTCATGAATGAATCATAAATGGGTTTTTTATATGTGCCAACAGGGCCGACCTGTTTCCGTAAATAATTTATAAGTTCTATTGATTCTAAATACATGCGACAAACTTTAAGAGCTGAATTCTTGTACTACCTGGTAAAAGTTCACTTCTTTTCCTACGAATATCGCGCAATTTGCGTTATTAAAAAAAAACTTATGCTAGGGTAGGACAGGCATTTCAACAGTTTTTTTTTTCAAATAAAGGGTATTCTAGGTACAACGTATTTTGTGCATTATAGTTTTATGGGCCAATAAATGTTTACGTAGATTTTATCATTAGTACGAGAAAAAATACGTTAACGCATTAAAAACATGCATGTTAATGGTAATTAGCCTTCGCTGGAAAATAATGAGCCGGTAGTAATTGGTAAAAATCAAAAAAAAATTAATGAGTTGTGTGTACACGTTCCTGTGATTATTGCAATTATTGCATAACGATCTTCTTCTTCTTCTCATTATTAACGACATTCGGTAGAATTCTCGCGAGATTGTGTGGCATATACAAATCCGTGTGCATTACACGCTCGTATTCGTTCGACTCTACACAGTATCGACCATTCCTTTGAGATACCAATTTGATGTGCCTATGATTTCTAATATTTTCCATGGTTTTCCCAAATCGGTTAGTTTAATTTCCACTTTTTACACTTGAAATCAAATAATTTTATTTTTGGGAGAATCAAAAATATTGGAATTAATTATTTATTACACATACATACATTTATTATGAATTAATAAATAACTAATTACTAATTGATTAATTAATCGAATTACTAAATAAATTAAGATAAAATATCCAATTCTAAGATCAAATGGACGGTGTTTCAGGGGTATCCACGTGGAAGGAGGAGCCGCCTCACCTACCGGTAGGTCGAAGAAATTTAATGTGAATTAATTTCGAGGAGAAATTCTTTTTACATATTTTAGGCTGCCAAAACAACTCCCCCACCCGGCGAGGATCGGCGGCCCAATGAAGATGAAGTTGGTCGACCTTTATTATAATAGTTAAAACTTGTCGTTGGAGGATTCAAACAATTTCCATTCGATAGAAATCAGAAATTTGCTTTTATTCTTTTAACTTAACATGATGATTAAACATACGGCCGAGTCTGAGTCGCATATAGCGCATATTCTAGCTTTGGCCGAACATTTCTAATGTTACATTTTAATGCTGTGAGAAATATGAAACCTTTGGCTTTTTTAATTTTCGAAAAATTAATATTTTAAAGGAAATATACGCAGGGTAAATTTCTCCTTCTCCGAAGTATAATCATAGAATCATCTTCGATATATGAAATGAACATACCTTACTGCTCCTGAAGTAATTTTATTATTCCGATATTCATAAATTGAGTGAATATGTTACGATTTCTTACTTCGCTTTAGCTTTCCGATGTGTTCACAGACAGAAGTCAGTGAGGAGGCCGAGGAGGCGTTTGAGAACACCGAGCATGAAGGTAAGTCTTTGTATTTGTAATCGCTATTCGCGAGAATAGTGAATAGTGCAGAAGAAATGGTTATTCGTTAGTCATGATTGAAAGCATAATTCATTATTCGTTAAAATCATTGTACCTTAATCGTAACAAAAAAAAAATAGAAATCATTACAATTTGCATATACATGATTTGTTTTTGCACGAATCAACAATCGAAGCCAACATCTTAAACAAGAGGTTGTTGTCCCGAGAACTTGTTAACCTCTTCCAAACCAACGACCGAAGTCAGATATCTCTGGATGAATTTATCCCGGCCTACCATCGCCATTTCGGCAGGCAATGTCCGGTTGCAGATTACGGGCATACAACACTGATCGATCTGCTGGAATCGCAAATCCTTTCGGGTGTTGTTCAGGTGAAATAACCACCAAACTCTGTCTTTTAATACGATCGTAAAACCTTCCTTTATACAGATATTGGGTTCCGAAAGCACACGCATGATAACACTAACACGCTCAACTGAAATGGAGAGATTCACATCCGATCTTTTGAGGGTCCTAGAAGAACAGTCACACAACCAATTACCGGTGAACGAGTTTCCAACGGCTTACGAAAGGTTTATCGGGAAACCCTTCAGTGCGATCGACTACGGGCTGTGCAGTTTAGATGATCTTATCCACGAGGTCCCCGATAATACTGTGGTTTTGACAAACAAGGACGGAATAACTATTATTTCTATAGTGAAACGTGAACAAACCGCCGAGGAAATAGTAGACGACGCTTGAATGTAAAACGAGTTCACGCGCTCTTGCTAAACATAAACAATTGAACATTCCGCACAGGCGTATATCTACTGCTGCCAGGCCTCACGCGTCCCGTTTAACAGCTGTAACTTCCAAACTATTTCGAATTTCGATTTAAAATTTTGGGGTTATATTCTTGAAATGCGAGTTAACATATTATGCAAAAAGGATGTATTTTTTAAGTTCTAAATGTATTTTTCCCCTTACTGAAATATTAACAAGTACGGCCATTAGATTAATCTAATCAAATTATCTGACTTTCCTGTACATAAGTTTGGACGAAATCAGGGTCCAGATTCCATTATAACCCGTGCCGCATGTCCCAGTTAATGAATAATCTAAAGAAAAATAATTTCTCATTTTTTAATTTCGCGGTTTTTAATGTAACTTCATATATAATTATTTCCTCGATCAAGATAACTTCTTGTATTCTCATAGATGACATTTATTCTCTAACAAAAGTTACTATTTATTTTTTTAACCTTGTCTAGTTTTCCAAACATAAATTTCATTATACGTTCGTTTTTGTCACTTCCTCATATCGTAGAAGGTAAGTGTAGCACGATTGAAGTATCGGCTTTTTATTACTTTTCTACAAGGACGCAGATCCGACAAAAAATAAACATAAACGCGCTAGAAACCTAAATATAGATCATCATCACAATTGCGGCTGTCTTTACTCCTAGTGTTCCTTGGGACAATAGAAATAAAAGTCGCCGCAATAGTTTTCTTTTAAATAAATTACAGAAACCCGTCGCAGAGGAATGTGAAACAACGGGTAATAATAATACATATGAATTTTTTTATTATCTATTCTAATCATATAAATATAGGCTTGATACAGTCAGTTATAGAAAAAATATTAAGATATGCGAAATTAACTCTTCGCTATATAGGATGATCACGTAAATAACATTTAAAAGTGTCTCGCTTCTTCAATGAACCTTCCTCTGGGTACATGTGGAACGCCATCTCTTTTTCACATTCCAGCTGAAGATGTCTTAAATTGTGTTCGATTCCCTCTTTATTTATTATCACGCTATGTAAAACGCATATTCCTTTAACAATTTTATCCACAAGTTGCACCTCTGTAAATATGGGTTTGTATAATATTTGCCACTTAGATGCTAGAATATCAAATGCGCACTCAACAGTTCGTCTTGCCCTTGATAAGCGTTTACTAAAATATTTCCGTTGTGCATCCAAATTTTGTCTACTGTATGGCTTCCCAAATCCTCCAACATCAATACTTATAAATTAATAATTGCCATCAACTAATGCTTGAAGCACTACTGAGAAATATCCTTTGTAATTGAAGAACATGGAGCCTGCGCGACTTGGACAGCGAATTCTAATATGCTTACCATTCAATGTCTCCACGCAATTTGGGAAATTCCAAATTTGATAAAAAATCTCCGCAATTTTTTAAAATCTTGTTCTGAACTGATTTGCATGTGTACTCCATATATTTCATCCCACAGGATTTCTACGACTTCTGCAACGATTTTGCTTACTGTAGATTTTCCCATTCGATATGAGAAAGTCAAACTCCTAAATGATATGCCAGTCAACAAATACCTGTAATAAAATGTTCTTAGTGTAATTTATGTCCCCTTACATAGAAAAAAAAATCGGGCAATGGGGCTGATGATGAGCCGGAAGCATATGATTGGCCTTTCTTTGAGTACCTCTTATTTTTGAAGGATACAAACGTTTGGCAATTTGGATAATGACGAAGACCGCAGCGATATTGCCGAAATTTCTATCCAAAAAGATGCTGCAGTAATACCTATTACGTCTCATGTACCAGACGATGACATTCCCGAAATCGAAGAGGCTGACTTGCAATTCGTGTCGTCAGCACCTTCCAGCGCACCTACAGCACCTTCGCCGGCATCATCTCCACATTCAACGGCAGAATCGCAAACATCAATGGCCCTTTCAAAACGTCGAAAATTAAATAAGTAGGACTCAATTGCGGAAGCTTTATTATACGCAAAAAAAGAAAAAAAAATGAATATCTAAAAGAAAAGAAGAAAGCAGAAGAGAGAAAAAAGAAACTGATCCAGATATGGCGTTTTTTGAAAGCATATTGCCATATGTGCCATAAATGAGATTTCCTTTATACCTCACGATGAGCATATACATAGGCACACCACCTACCAAGCTCCAGACATTCAATCCATCCCTCATCCCTCCGCAACACAACATTCCGTCACAACCTATTGTTCAATATTGTCCACTACAGTGAACAATATTGTGCAACTACCCAACAGGAACCATCGTCTTGTAGGCAGCCTCAATATTCGCAGTCAAGCGATCACACATTTAGGTATTCCGTAATATGTAGGAAAAAAACATTTTTCTGAAATATCAGTGTTTATGTATGGAAATAATAAAAGCGTATTTAACAGCGAAGAATATTGTTTTATGTTTTTTTTATAAAATAATTGCAAGTAGGATTATTCGGTTAATCGAATCGAATTAGTCAAATTTCGAGTAGCTCCAAAAGCCGAGTTAACCAATTTCGATTATAACCGGTCCGCACATCATAATTTATTATACATATGGGTATGAATAATGCACAGAAAGATAATTTATCTTGCTTTTAATAAAGAAAACATTTATTGCGATTTCATTGTCTCGACTTTTAATGTATCTTATATAGTTTTTTTTGGTAATATAAGATAAAATTTCACATACCTTAATGTTAACATAAGCCTTTACGCAGCCTGTATGGATTGAGAGTGACAATTTTCCCATTCCTTATTATTCCACAGTCAATTTGTACTAATATGTATTGAAACGTATCAATACTCATTCTCATATATTCAAAAAATCTTCGGATCACGCCTTAAATCATTAAATAAATAATGGTATTCGCCGAAATACTTCTTTTTTCTATTCAGTGGATGTACCCCAGTCTTTTGTTCAGTTTTATATAAATACCACTTTTTTAATGTGTTATCTAACACCGCACTTTCTTCACCAGAATTTGATGTAGATGGTACGTCCATACTTATTTACAAATGAATGTGTATACAACAGTCAAACGAGCGACGTAGTATACCGAGGCGAGGCGAGGAGCGAAGCTCCGTTGTGGACACTGCGTGCTATGCTCCAGGACAGGCCAGGGGCGAGGCGATGGTGCCATGCTATGTACCAGGCGAAGGTTGAAGCGCCGTTGTGGACGTACCCTAAGTCTACCAAAAGCCCTCTCTAGGGCACACATGTGTCTCAAAAGTCGCCCTGACAATTACTACGTCATCTAGATATACAAAAACGTGAGGCTCAAGATCATGCCCTATAACGCTAGCGATCATGCGGTGCCAAGTAGCTGGTGCATTTGTCAACCCGAAAGATATCCTACAAAATTGGAACAAACCCCTGTTCAGTACAGTAAAGGCCGTGTATTTCTTAGAATTCCCGTCCATACTGGCTTACTGGCAAATGCCAGTAAGCGGACTTAATATCAAGTGTTGACAAAAATTTTGTATTGTCCAAAGTATTCGAAACGAAAGGAATTGGATATGCATCGCATTCTGTTACCCTATTCAATCGTCTAAAATCTACACAGAAGCGATAGGTACTGTCTTTTTTCTTAACCATTACGATGG
>JARFOC010000341.1:2494-13162 GCA_031763485.1 Osmoderma eremita | reverse complement strand
ATTATCTTCCTTCGTAGTTTCTGCTGAGGATGGCAACTTAGTTGCCGAAATACGTATCCAGGAGTTCTTCACTCAACAAGGTGGTAAGGGTATTTTTTATTTTTTACATTATACACACATATATACTACTGAATCTGCAGTGTTTTCGTGTCTTCATAGCCTACACCGTGTCTTTCTAAATGCAAAACCTGAATAATTTCTCAGATTCCGAACGTTAGGTAATAATAATAATTTATTGATTCAAAGTTTCAAAGATAACAGAATCAGTTATATACCCAAATGAAAATAAAGAAAAATGTAACATAATCTTAATACCTACTTACTGAAACAACTAAGAATCAAGTCCAAATTTAAGATAAGTAAAGATGAAGATAAACAAATAATAATTAAAAGTAAAATTAAAAGACATCGCTATTACTTAAAAAATTCCTCAATATTGTAAAAACATTCCTTTATTAGCATTTCCTGCACAAGTTTTTTAAACTGCCTTTGTTCTTTATATCCCTTTGATAACTTATTATAAGCTCTTCTGCCCGTGTATTCTAAACCCTTACTGGAGATATGTAAATGAAAATTACTTGCACGCCTAGTATTGTACCTATTATTGCTTTACAGGAATCCACCTAATACTCTAACAATTTGTTTTTGGGCTATTAAAGCCGTTTTCGCGGATGTCGAAGACCCCCATAAAACTATACCGTAGGATAGACGTGACTGAACTTCCAAAAAATATAATGTTTTAAGAGTATGTAAAAGCAAAAAATTTTTTGAAGTTCCTAAAGAGGTGTAGTCTGCTGTGTAGAAGGCTGGTTAAACTGTTGCAATGCTCATCCCATAGGAGATTGTCCTATATAGCCACGCTCTAGAATTTCGCACTGTGCTCCTGTATCAACTCGCTAATAACAGCTACATTACAGTTGATGTTATGCCGTCGCTGGTAAATATGAAACATTAGGAAGTTTGTTTTCTCTGTATTCAAGCTTAATTTATTTGCACAAAACCATTGATGCAAACGTCTCATTGCTGAATTAACGGTTGTTTCTGTTACACTCGGATCGTTGTCACTTACTACTAATTTAGTATCATCCGCGTACATGAAAATTAAAACATTTCCAACGAAACTGTATATATCATTTGTATACGTATTAAATAGCAACCCCATGGAAAACCGGAACACGAGGGGATTTGTATTTCTTCATAGCAAGTTCATCTCTGTAAGTGATGGTAACGTAAAGTACCATCTTGGTACAGTAATCTTGGCACACTAAAAAGAAATAGATTCTAGTTCCAGTTCAATAAACATTTTCTTTTTGTTTTAAATAATTTAACATTTGGCCTAGTAATTACTACTTAAGATTACTAATGTAGAAGTTAATGTAGCAATGTAGCAATCTTGGAATGTTCATTGGAAGTAGCTTTCAATTTAATTGCAAACGTGCGTCAAGTTTACTAACAATGTGTTTTACTTCTCACTATAAAGCTTAAAGTTTCAGAGTTTCTTAGTATGGTTTCGATAACTTTCAACAAATTTTAAGGCAACTTTATCCTTTATTAATATTAACGTCATGCTGTTAAGCGTTCCTTTAAAGCAACTACATAGATGATTTAGATTTACTGCAATTATGGTGAAAGTTTTGAAAATCTTGCAACAAGAACGCATCATTACAGAGCTTAAAGTTATAGTGCTTTCGAGTTCACTTCAATTACTTTCAACAAAATGAAGAAGATTTGCCAGGTGTTCTCTGTATATATATATACTGTTCTTTTGTATTTTTCCTGTTATTCAATATTTTCAAAAGATTTATTTTAGCTTCACAACGAAACTGAGAACTTATTGTTAATGTAACCGTAAATATATTTTTAATTAACATCTTGCGTTATTGCAAGGCGTTAATTACTTACGTACAGATATTAAATATTTGAACACCTTAACATATTAGGGCACTAATTGCAAAAGCAACTTAAGCTTGATCACACTGGTCACCAAAATTTCAGATTCATTTTGTCTCACGAGGTGAACTTGATAGTACTTTTTACACTTATTTCATATCTGTTTTCAAAATATTATTTCTATCAGCCAGGGTTTCTGAGTGAAAAAGCAATGAAATTTTGTGAAAGTATGTATTATAATGTATGTATAAATCATGAAAAGATGACGTACAAAGTGATATATTTACTTGGATATGACTTTCGGTACTTTGCATCAGAAACATCTCTCTTCCGCGTCCAGCAATAGCCTGCCAACATAGCAGGGCTCCATTTGCCTTTGTATTATCAGCACTTTCATCGTAGCTTAGTGTCATGTTTTGTGGAGGTTTAAGCAGTGGTGTGAAAGACCGTTTTTGATATTTAAATGTCAATTCGCCGCAAATGTAGCCAAAAAGTACATGTCGTTTACACATTTCCTTGGCATATTTACAGGTGATCAAATGTTCGCGATTTCACTACAATAACTTGAATGCATCACAATGCAACACTATTTTAAACGTTAACGAACGTCAGAGTAAATGTTCATTCACCGAGCTCTAGCCGACAACTGAAATAACAAGAGATGCTATCTAGGAATGGGAAATGCCGGTCTTAACACGTCAAGACATGTTCAAACATTAACCATTGCGTACTGTTTGATCAGTTCCGAACGCTAGCCGACAACTGAAATAACGTTAAGACATGTTCTCTTATACTACATCGCTATGCATACATATTTTAGGTAGATAAGTGAATATCGTGGAACATAAAAACTAAGGGTGATGGAGAAATTCTGAAAATATAATTTATTTCAGCATGCAAAAGTATATGGAAATCAGGCATTTTTGTGCTTGGGACAAAAATTTTATTAACCAGTGTTATATTCCGTGAATCAAATACATGTTCTATGAAAATTTACTAATATTACTGTAATCGTTACTTTATAATGTAATATTTGGTGGAGACCCTTAGAACTTAAATAATTGCAAACTTCTGTGGAATATTATTGTGAAAAAGAGCGACGTCATCATAATTCACCTGTTCTCGACGTGTAGATGGCGTGCGTTAAATTAAAAGACAATGACGGACGCGCTGGAGCAATTTGATTCAATTAATCGCCATCACCGGAGCCGCTAGACGAAATGACGCCTGGCGGTGCGACGAGGACGACCAAGTTTAGCGATACAAAGAAAAATTTAAACTGACAGGCGCAACATTAACCGACCGACGACTTTACTCTAGTAATTCAATATTCATCTAAAACGTCAGCGCATTTAACGTCATTAAAATCATTTTTACGGTGACATTTCCGTGGGGATAAGTTTACCGTCGGCAATAAATCGAAATGGACGATTCGTGGGAATATTACCGCTGGTAATGCCGTTCGTTTGCAGATTTTACGCGCCAAGGTACTTAGGTTTTAGTGTGTACCCGAAATGGCTACCCACTATTAAAAGTAGACCAGTTATTTAAACATAGATGTTATTATTTCGCGTGAAAAAAAGTTGTTTAGTACCACAAGTCATTTAAGTATTATATAGAACTGATATACTTTACGGTTTGAATAACGATCTGAAAAGAATTCAATTATAGAAAACTTTTACAGACAATTCCGAAAACAATTTAATTTTTTAAATCATAATATATATATACAACTTTGGTAACAACTACGAAAGTGTAATGTTTCAAGTTAAGATACGCCCAACAAAATCAAAAACAGTATCAGGATATGTCAACCAAACGAGTAATCAGTACATACGGAAAGAAACTTATTTAGGTATCTATCAAAATGCAATACGACCATCTAACATATACGACGGGAACAAAACCAAAAACGTCCAAAAATAAACAGCAAATGGAAGTCGTAGGAATGAATGTACTGAAAAGAATAGCTAATGAAGCAGGGCGCGATAGAAAAAATAGTATTATTGTGTAGATTCACCTCTATTACTCCTATGACTAATAAAATTTCACAGGGAGAAAATTTGTGGCATAGCTTATGTTGAAGTTGAACTATTAAGGGTGCTTTTATGTATTTCTATTTTGAGACACCGTTAACCATTTCATATCTGCATCATTTTACTTCTTTTGTTATTTAAAGCATTACTTTTTACCGATATAAAGCGATAGTAGACTGAAAGATCAAGACAAATTAGTTATCATTTCATCCAAACCCTCGCGAAGAAGATCAAATGCATTTTAAGCCCACAGGCATTTTCCTGTTCTACTTATCTATCTGTTATTGCTTTATTCTTTTTATATTGGCACAAAATTAAATCTCTTATTTTTGTATCTCAAACATTACCAAAAAATTAGAATAATAATAATTTAAAAAAATCGATTTTAATATTAAACTCTTATTAGAGTTGTTAAATTTGTATTAAAATTCACGCACACTCACACTTTAAATTCAAGCCAACACAGAATTTCCTGGCGATCGGTTCCTTCATTTACAAAGGCACCCACCTACGTCGAGTGGCGACTCTCTTGAATTTGAGGGAATTGAATTCGCCGGACGCTGCTTCTATTCGAACGGATAACCGGACCAATCAGTACTTGGGGGTAGTTGAATAGAAACTGGACAAAACTTATAATGACGGTCTGTGAGGTGAACGTACAATTTGCATGCGGTTATCTTTATTGTGTTCCAAATGGAGAGTCAATGTAAATGGTATGATTATTATAACAATTGTTGTGAAGATTATTACAAACACAGATTAAGCATGTACCTGTTTATAAGGATGTTTGTATTTTTTTGAATAGTTTGGCTAATTCTTTTCAAAAAAGAGTCTATTACTGACACTTATAAGTAAATATCTTTTTGAATAATCGTGTTCGCAGCTAATAGCTTGGAAATACGGGGGGTATCCGATTACTAAGGTACGTTCGCGCGACACACCGGCTACGTCGCTCCGATCACTTTGAAACTCGCACGCCTTTTAGATGTGCACAGTTCAAAATTGGACGCACAGCTCTGAACGATGATCCCGAAGGTGTGCGAAAAAACCATCAACAACCATGTACCTTAGTAACCGGACATCCCTCGTATTTTACTTTCTTTCGGTACATAATGGCATTAGTCTTCATTTTTACGATGCATTTGTAAAAATCCATAGAACCAGGTTGTAGAGAAACAAGAGTAAGATCTAGGGACAATATATGGGCATTCAATATCACCATTATTTAACTTATAGATGAATTTGGTTCTCCTCCTCCTCATTGGAAAGGTACCCGGAGAGGCAAAATTTATAGACTTAGTTCAGCCTTCAGGTTATATATTGCAAGTATCCGATATCAGTTGAAAGAACTATTCAATATAGGGACACCCAGTAAACATTACATGCACTATTGTCAACAAAATGTAACATAACTTCCTTTTTTCGGTATTTATTAACTAATAATAAAAAAAATTAAATTCCACCAACAAAATGCCCGCGAAAACAGCTCTATGAGCCATTACGTCAATGATGTTTAAATACTTTAATAAACATATATGGTCTACATAGATGTTATCCGTGTTCCGACTTTTTAATATTTCTTTGGTAAAGCCGTAACAAAAATATAAATAATACAAATATAGTAATACAAATTATTAGTGTGTTGTGCCCTGCCAAAATATAAAATGCCTCAATTTATACAAGTAGGAAATTATTTATTAATATCCTAAGGAATTAAAAAAAAGAAAATTGTGGTTAAATTTGGAAGGAAGGGTGGTCAGTGAAACCTGTACAAATTAAGTAATATATTTTTGTGAAGATTACTTTAATGTGAGTATCATAAATTAAATATTTGTGGTGGTAAATATAAATATTCGTATTAGAAATAGCCAAGTATTAGCCAAGTTACAGAGATATTGTTTGTACTAAACTGACGTCGGACCAATTAGAAAGTGTTTTGGGAAATTTAACCCTTAATTACTCCGTAATTAGAAATATTTCTGCTAATCACCTTACTGCAAAGCTTATATCTTATATTATGGATCTCATCGCCTTAGTTTTCATTTAAAAGCAGTTGTTGTAGCCTTAGAAAATATGAACAGAGTATTCACTTGCCCAATAATCTTATCTACGGGTGTAGGCGCCATTTATTTGTTCTACATGAGTACTAAATTGGGTTATACAAATGCTAAAAGTGGCTAGTTCAACAAAAATAGATTTTTCTATAACGTTATTGTACATTTCAATCTTGTTACAGTCGAAAATCCTATTTTTCAATTTCGATAAAGATAAACACTGAATTGTTGCTGACGTTAAAACCTTATCGACACATCCACAGCGCAGCGGAATCCGATTGCTGATGCGGACATAAAAAAGACAAACCGCGTGCAGCGGCAGTGATATTAAGTCGCGATTTCACTGCTAGATTCCCTATGCGCAAAAGATTATCATTCGTAACATTCGGTCCGCGTGCAGGATGTATATCGGTTTCGTTTAAATGTATTATCGACCGTTCGACAAACAATACCCAGAATCGACACAGCAACGAGGAATAATAGCGAACGATGTAATGCCACGATCCCGATTCGGTTCACCCAGCACATAAATCTAATATTTCGAGGTTTAGTTCTCTGCATATGTATATGCTGACGTCCGGAATACTATTATACCCTGTAAGCAAAACATAGGTATACGTATCTACATATATATTGTAAACATTTAAATTAGTTACCGCGGTGAAGACTATGTGTCAAAATTTCCTTTTGTCTCATAGAAAATTCAATTTCGGTTAACACTCGCACCCAGTGGAAACATTATTCACCGTCATTTAATTTTCGTTTGATTTAGGAATGCTTTCTCTTCCGGAGATGTGCGCGAGTGCCTACAATATGTGCTTACCGGATCTATCCTGACGTTTATTACAGTACCTGGGTAAAAGGGATTAATTAAGGATGTCCTGTTTGCCTAAATCTCTGCCTAAACAAGATATAAATATGTATTTGATCTTTCGTATAGGTGGAAATGTATATGCCAACATAAACATTGCTTGTATAACAGTAAGAATGGAGAATAAAGGTAAAAGGATCCAATTCCAAAGGGATTTCATATCATAACTAGGGGATTTATTTTCTAATTATGATCATTTGAAAGGATACATGTATAATGTATCTAGGGCAAAGTGGGTGTACTTGTTAGTTAGAAATTTATAGTAATTGGTGAGGTTTACGCATCATTTGTCGTTTATATTCCTGTTTGTAAGGCTGGATAAAAGTTTCCTTATACCGTTAATGGTCGTTGAACCAAAACCAATCATATAATCGAGGTATAACTGATGCGGAAGTAGTGATTATTGCAACAAAAACCAAATTTAAGTGCAAAAGCAGCAGTTTACTTCATGAGGGTTTTAAAAGCAATATCAAATTTTACGTCCTACTGCTTTACTCGCACTCCATTCAGAGAAATGTGGACTAATAATCCAAAGTCAGAGATCTTAGTATTTTAATAAGACCTTTAACTTTGAAGAACACTACTATTTCTAAATTATATGCATGATAGACAACAAAAACGATAGAGGCTATATCAAAGAAAGAATACAGTTAGGATATAAAGCATTTCACACTGGCAAGCAATTACTTACAGATAAAAGGCTTAGTGAAAACACCAAATTAAGAATTTACACAACAACCATAAGCCCTATATGCGGCAGAAACTTGGACCTTGACACAAAGAGACGAAGACCGGTTGAGGATATTTGAAAGAAAAATTATAAGAACTATCATAGGACCGAAAAATGGAATTGATAACGAATGGAGACGGCTTATGAATCATGAAATAGAGGAAATTTTAAAATATGAGAACGTAGTTAGATATATAAAGGCACAAAGGATCCGATGGTACGGGCTTATATTTAGACGAGAAACAGAAAATCCATTAAGAACGTTAACAGAATGGAACCCAGTGGAAGGAAGGCTTAAGGGAAGACCGAAAGCAAAATGGAAAGATCAAGTGGAAAAAGATATAACAACAATGGGAATTAAAGAGTGGAGAAGGTTAATCACGGATAGGAGAGAGTGGAGAAAAATTGTAAGCAGGGCAATAGCACTACGAGATCTGTAGAAGAGAATCGCGGAAAATGTGGTACAACTCACCACGACAATAGGATTAAAAGAGTTCAGCAAAGAATAGCTACAATTCCCGTGGGAATGTAAAGCTTTTTCTTCATCTTTCTTCTATGCATGATCCCAAAGTTGTTACTGTTTATCGTTTTTAATTTTTCTCGTGTAAAGATACTCCTTGCTGTAGACTCTTTTAGCATAATTTCAACAAGGTGTGGCTTGTTGACATTATTAAAATACCAAAAAGTGTAAAAAATTTAAGTTTCAATAATTTTTCTTTTCAGTTACAACAATCGAAGCAGCCTTTGGTTTACTTTGGAGCAAAATACATGAACATGTGCTTTCCAAATCCACATCTACCTCTACCAAGAGCTAATAGATTGATGTAGGTACTATTTTATTACAGTAATTGATATTATAAGCGTGAGTATAAAGTTAATTTGTTAATTATACTTTGGACTTTTGGTGAAATCTTTGGATACTTCGCCTCACGACCTCGGTGGATTTGCGTGCAAACTGCCCACCAACGATTGGCTGGACTTGCGAATGAAAGCCCTTGTAAACAAGGCTATTTTCTCGCTATTTTTCGGAATTTTTGTGTAACTAAATCATACTAATTGGATTCATGTCTTTTCGAGGTTTTAATGTTTACCATTTGAGCTATTCGTCTTTTGGAAGTTCTCGGAAGCATGAAGCCTTAGAAACACTCCATCAGCATAAATATATACCGTATACGTATTTCGGCATCAAGGTTGCTATCCTCAGCCGTAACGTAGTAATCCTGAGGATGGAAACTTCGTTGCCGAAATACAGTTTGTATACGTTTATGCGGTGTGGAGTTCTTTTAAGATTTCTTAAGTGATAGGGGTTATTATATTCAATCGCCGCTATCCACCGTAATATTAACAAAGCCACAGATAGTGTAATTCCATTCACCCAATTAATTATTATTAATTATATCGGTTGGCACAACGAAACGTCTGTGTCATGGGACTGCGAATTCGACAATGCGTTTCAAAATTGCTAAACTGAAGCTTGCTTGAAAAGATCAATACCAGAATTACATATCTTAAACTTTAAATACGAAAATTGCCCTAGATAACACTAATAACAAGATATACTACGTTATAGAGAAATACTGAGTTCGAAGATGGTAACATGAGAAATCAACATAGGTCTGTCAAACTACCTATCTGGCACTAATAAATGACAGACTTAAGATCAAATGAACCAAAGCTACATAATATATCCGAAAAATGAGTGCTAGAGGCATGAAACGTAAGAAAGAAAGATTGCGAAGAAGTTATTCCATAGGCGAGTTGACGATTAATAGCACCTTACCATGATCGAAGGAACTGGTTGTGTCGCAGCTACTCCGAGATAGAATGTATTGTGTCATAACCACAACTGTAGTGTAAACGCAACAGCGATGGAAGAGAACAAAATAATACCCCAGGAAATGTTATTATCTGTATAAATATTCTATAGGAAGCCTTCAAAGTTATTAACGAGGGAGAATATACGAATATCGTGATTCAAGGTAAGTTATCAATGCTATAGTCGCACAAATAAAGAACTAATGTGGAATTATAGATTGCAAAAGAAAGTATTTGAGCTTCAATGAAGACAAACTTCTGTGCCAAACCTTGACAAAAATAGTGATCAGACAGCGAACAAACGTTATAGCAAAAGAAATGTGCTTTTTTGATACTCACTAAAAAAAAACTGAACACCTGCTAAAGTTATCGTCAATAAAGGAGTAATATTTTCAAATGTTATGTAATCAATAATAAAATCAAAACTCAAATAGAGTTTTACTTTACATAGACATAATCCAGACTTAAATTGATGTGGTTTGAAACAAAACAGTATTGTATTTTCGAATTTCTAAAAATAATACAAACTTTAAAATATTCAATCACGCATCAACACTGCAATTACAATTCTCTTTATCAAAAGGAGTTTCATTTGTCTTCCTTTGTGAAACTCTCCTGTCTACTACTAACTAACTACTTTTAAGCATTTGTTTAAACTCCTATCAATTTAAGATCGGTTTGATTTTAATATAGAAATGCAAACAAGAACTTTTCATCCCTGAGGTACTTCTTTCCAATATGAACATGTGTACGTGAATCATATTTTAAGCTTTTCACATTACCCACATTCAAGTTCACAGTGTAGTATTTTTTGCGGGAATAGTTCACGTAGACTCTACAGTTCTCGTCGCTTATTTTCTATTTTACACCAACAACTCGACGGATCAATACCCTTCTTAATTGTTTCATCCATCTTTCTGCTTTATTTAATTTTGTTGGAATTTTCTTTTACTTTGTGTTTTCTTAGCAAATGAGACAAGATGGTAGTAAAGACGCTCTAGACAGATAGCAATCAAGATCTCAAGATGGTCTCACATTTTACACATTTCGTATCCGTTGTTTTAAATTATCCTTTAGAAATGTCTCATTTTTGTGTTACAACTGAAGAGATGATATTTACTATTAATAATTTCATTCAAACTATCTACAAAAGTTTTATTATATTCCTGGGTGATCAATTGAATTTATAACACTTGTTAATAAGATTTTTGTCCCAAGCACAAAAATGCCTGATTCCCATATACTTTTGCATGCTGAAATCAATTATGTTTT
>JARFOC010000340.1:16758-37381 GCA_031763485.1 Osmoderma eremita | reverse complement strand
AATCTTGTCTATGCCCGGCGCCTTGCCGTTCTTGAGTTCTTTAACGGCTTCCATCAGTTCCTCTAGTCTTATATTGTTTTCATTATCTTGCTCTAACTTTTCTATCTCCCCACTTATTTCTTCCTCTTGCTCTTCCGATTTTAGTGTTCAAAAATATCAAAAATTTACCAAAATTAGGCTTTTTTCCCATATTTTTGCCAATATCCCGGAAACGGTTAGAACTTGCGGAACGCGCGCATGGTACCCGTCAGATATATCCCAAGTGCCAAGAAAATCGTGAGTATCTCGAGAACGGTAAGAGATATTTCAGTGCCGTTCGAATCGTCGTCCGAAGGCGCATATTTTGGTATATAAGCAATCCCTCTGGCGCGAACTTTTACAGTAAAAACTTTAACCTTGAATATCTCGAAAACGGAAAGAGATATTTTAGTCCGCTTCGCGGCGTACGAATCGCCGTGTTATTATAACATCGTTGATTGAAGGAATATAAATTTTGGGGGACAAATTATCTTCATATCTTCGCCCTCTACGCGCAGAGGTTGCAATAATAAAATTTTCAAATTACATTAATGTTTGAGTGATATCTCATTTGATAGCTTATGTAACTTGCAATACAACGGTGTATTAACTTTAGTTATCTTTAAAAGCTAATTTCTCGAAAACGGCGCTAGGGATTCAAAGAATGGATACAATGGTATTGAAAATTATCTAAGCTTTTAATATGCGTTAAACAGGTTTACAGGTTCGTTAGAAGAGTATTTATTTCTTCATTGACTTCATTTAGGTTTCAATATTATTTGTAGTCATGTTGATAATGCGCTGGCATGTTATAATTTACAAGCAATCGTTTTTACGAACAAGCAAATTGAAGTCACTTTATATTGAAATGTGTTGGTTTTACGTTGTCTATGAGTAACACTTTTCTAATCATCTAATTTTCTGTTGAAAACCGCAAAGTATTGCTTCATTTTCCATTCGACTAATTGTCTGTCAAACACGTAGTAAGAAATTCTTAGATTCATCTGTTATATTTAGAAATTTACAACCTATCATTAGTCCTCTTGTCGTTTTAAAACTTTTTGCTAAGTTTTTGATGTTGTGATTTAATCTCAGTTTGATTTCAGTGCGGTGTCGGTGCGACAGATATAATAATACAATATAACCTGATAATTACTGTTTATGATAGATGTTAAATTGGGTTTGTTTGATCCACAAAGGGCCGTGGAGTAATTTTATTTCCCTGCAAACTGACAATTCAAAAGCCTCTGCGTTTAATTATAAATCCACAATATACGGATACGCGTCTACAATTAAGACCTAGCGTTTATTATTATTGTTATTATTTCCGTCGTTTTGATTCGAAATTATAACGGTGTGAAACTTTTATTGGTGACGTTAAACATTTTTAGCCGGCCGCCCCGCACAAAGGAGACATTTTATTAAGGTCGTATCTACGTGAAACGATGTATTTCAAAGGAAAAGGTGTTTCTTTGTTTCATTACTGCCCTATTGAAGTCACGCAATATTATTTGCGTTAACTTTTTAATTACTTTTACGTATGCGCGCGAATTATGCCACTATCTTACGTTTCGCCGGCATTTAACACCGTAATTTAACAGTTCGTATATTTTTTTATTGCATTTCTAGTTTCGTTTTACGCATAACGCAAAATTTATGGTTTAAAGATGGCCAAATATTTTGTAAATGTTTAATGTTTCTATTTCTTTTCATGTGTATTCGGTTAATAAACACAATCAAATTTAAAATCAGGTAAAAATAGATCCTGGAAAAAATATTGGGTGGATAAAAGAATCATATATTAAATGTGTATCCCTGTAAAACCAATATAGAATTGCACGTGTTGTTTGTGCATCCTCCTGAGATACTTCTTCTGCTTTTCGCTACTAAATAAAATTGTATTGTACAGTATACAGAGCGTTAAGGGTTGCTATTGTCATCCGACTATCCTAACATTAAAAGAACAGATAACAGATTATGTTCCAATAATGGATCATGGAACACAGCATAAAGCATGGAACACTGCATAAAAATCAGGCGCACCATAACAGAAACCTTGAAACTGAAAAGACTAAAACGACAACTTGCAATAACAATGTTCTTTGAAAAAATCGATAAAACCATTGCTCAGTCGTCTACATTGTTTTCTTCGCAGCGAAGCAAAGAATCAACTACCAAAAGACTCAGAAGAAGGTTAAATATGTGACTTTAGATGACCAAACATTTTGTTTTTAGTTGATCCCACCTAATAAGTATTAAGATTATTATCAATAATTCTATTTCCATTATACAAAAAAGTACTGTATTTTTGTTGTTGTATTGTATAATTATTATTTAAGTTGAATTTTATTTGTGCAACAGCATATGAATAATTATTTTATGGTAATTTTAAACAAATATAGGATGTTCTTCCCTGTTTTATTTTGCTCGCTACTATCGGCGGAACCAAACCCCCGCGGGTACAGGGGCCCTACTGTATATTTTTATTTGTTGGAATTTTTTTTAATACCAATTATAATACTTCAAACTTGATAATAAGGATTAATTGTTCTTTTAGCCCAATATTTGTGATATGCAAATGTTTGAATTTTTAGTTTTTTGTGACAAGGAAGTTAAATCAAGTGAATTTTATATACTAATCCGATTAGACGAATTTAATCGCATCATATTCATATTCATCATATTACCTTACAGAACTTGAACACAGGTATTGAAATTTTTCATTTTGGATGGCGATTTCATTCGTATTATTGCTAGAACGTTGCCAGGTCATAAAGATCGCCTGATACGTGATGCCGGAAGTTGTTAGAAATACTGCAGTCGGTAGTGCGCTCTCGACGAGTAAACATCATATTAACCCAGGCACGCGCTGAATAGATAGCTTTACGAAGCACATTCTCTGTGATGTACTGCCTTTTCTGCCACTGCTAACGGTTTAAAGTATCGTGTATTTTAATAAGTAATATCTTATTGTTAGTAGTAGAGTAAATGCCAATTTTAGATGACTAAAAAAATTCGGTCTTGTCTTTCTTCACTTATTGCTTTTACTTTGGATCATTCACTCCGTTAAATACATATTTGACAGATTACAACACAAGCAGTTGGCTAAAATTATGCATAATATTATAAAATATGGCTGCTGTGGAAACTGGTCTATTTGGGATTGCAAATATAAATAGGCCAATTACTTCTTAAGCACTACTTTCTAGTAGAGTAGTTCCATTTAATTATTTGTACCTTTCCTTCGCTAGTGTACGTTAATATTTTTTACCTAAGGTAAAGAAAATACGCAATCGAGAAGTAGTAATGTAAAGGGAAATATTCAAAGACGCCTGCCAGATTATCTAACACTGATTGCGATCTGCGATAAGCGCTGCCCGCTCGCTTGCTTAAGCATCCAGCGAAGGCAGAGTCCCCACCACGTAGAGATATTTCTTGGCAACTAGGACGGTTTCTTATTCCTATGTTTCTGCTATAGGCAGATGTGAAATTTCGGACTGTGTACCTATATGTTTCGTGGAGACATAAACCATTATATTACGGGCTACTATCCTCCTATTGGCGGGCGCCTTCGAATTCTGGTATTGTCAAAGTACTGTCATTATGATATTGTAAGATGACAGCTTTAAAAGAAAATTTGCTTCTCCTATTGATTGTATTAATTTTTATGAATTTGGGCATAATTATCGTAATGGTACTTATGGTGACACATAAATGTAATGGACCTTGGATTCAGATTAGACATACTATGTGAATTTCAGATTGAAAATGAAATCTTATCATATAAGCGGTGACTGTTACGTTTCGTTGTAAATAAGAAAAACCGAAGCCAATTGAAAGTGGGTTGGGATAAGCATTATTAAGAATTCGTTTGGAAATTGGAACCATTTTGCATTCAACCTTCTGCTGATTGACGATTACTATTCGATAGCTTTCTCGTTGTGTAGCCATTTATGTGACGTTTCGTTTGAGGATATATAAATATTGTAATCCCATGTAATCCGACCAAAAATTAAATTGGATATAAAACACTTTAACAAGTAAATAGAGCGATCACCGTTTATTTTTATCCCCCTTTTCCGTGTTAATTTTTCTTTTGAGTTGACTATCAAATACTTTTTTCACAGTATCCCAGAAATTCGAGCGATATAAAAACGGCATAATCGTAAAAAGTGGAGACTATACAATAAAAATTTCAAGTAAGACAAACATACCAGTTTTTTGTGTACCTAGTAGACGGCAACATTTTGATTCTTGTTTGGAAACTAACCTGATGTATACAGATATAAAGTCGAATTTTATTGCCTTTATTTACAACTTGATCGATGTGTTCATTATAAACAAGGTTTTATGTCAAAATACACAGTCAGTCCCATAAAACACAACTGTATCGGGAGAGTTAAAAATATGGGTAAACACTAGTAAGAAATACTAGTACGGATGCACCAGGAATAATTAAAATAGACGAGGAGGAGTAGTGTCATGCTTTATATCTATGAGATGTCGGGAAGATAACAGTATAGTTTTGAAGGAGTGTTTCTTTTCTATAACAATAAAATTTGATTTATATTATCTATGGCCTGTAAAATACCAAATATATTCAATTTATTTTTATCAGTTATATGTATCTAGCAGGCGTCGCGTCATTTGCTGTTTAAACCGGCATTGGTATCTGTGACATGTGGATTTAGTTAATTATTTGCGTGTCAGATTCTGTTTGTATTCCGATATGCGTACACCTAAATTAAACATTACCTGATTTAAACGTGACACCTTGACAATAAGTTTAAGGCGACACGTTTATCGATATCGTGGAAATGTGGAAAGGCTCCAGTATCTACCAAATATCTACAGGAGTAAACAATTTATAAATGGTGCGTAGGCTAGATTTTAAAAATTAGATAAAGAATTATACTCGATTTTACGAAGAACCTATTCAAACTTTATATTTGGAGAATATCGATTTTAAATAATTCCAGTATGTTTTTCGATGATGATTGGCAGTCGAAATGTAAATCGATTTCTAATATGATAAACGTGTCGGAAAACGGTGTTTACATACCCCATGGGTTAGTGGCTCTATTTGTTTCTTCGCTCCCGAATTATATCTTCCATTACCCAGGCATTACATCACCATTTTCACCAGAACTCCCCGGTTAAGTTTATTTAAAACATAAATAGAAGTAGCGGAGGCAACTATTTATAGAATATAGGTCTGATAATTCATTATAAATGGAGATTATAGCTGTGTACAAATAAACCAGCGGTGCCTTAAAAATCCGTGCATGTGTAGATTACTACTACACGATTTACAGGATGTCTTGAGCGCGTGCATTCGTGATTTTATGAAAATAAACCCGACGCGGTTTGTGCACATGTTCCTCCGAGGCGCTGACGCTGTGGACGTGCAGGTGCAAGAATGAATTCGGACGATGGAAAATAATCAAACAACCCAGAAGGTCTTTACAAAAAAAAAGTGTCCAACATCATGCGTGCAATTGTATTATTGTTAAAATTATCGTTTCTTTTGAATTGCCGCTTATAATATGCATATTGCTGTGTGCGTAAACATGCAGATAAGTACCTAATTATTTTGTTCTGTACAAAGAGAAACTGTTTCGTGCCACAGCAATCTAAAAGTGATAAGAGTTTATGCATAATAACAACTTGCACATTTCTGTAGGGAAGCTTAGCGTATTGGGACAGATCATAAATGAGATGTTCAAAAATTACTTAAAATAAATATATAAAAAAGTCGGTTATCTCCATTTAATTAGGTCATCTGTTTCTGTCGTGCAGTTTAAAATGCTTGGTCTTCCAGAAGGATCGGAGATGAATTACGAAAGACGTGTGAAGGACAAGGACCTTATTAAAAATGAGATTATCACTTCGGATAATTGCCTATTTCGGTACATAAAATTTTAATTCGTGGAGCCTCTACAATAAGTCATGCTTGTGTTTCCATCGGACAATTATCAGAACAAGCGCAGGAAGTAATTAAGATATTCGCAGGTCTTCGTAGTTTAATTTTAAGTTCGGACCCGTTTTTAAGCATCCAAGTTTAAAAAATGGAGGGAAATGAAGTACACATCGGGGAGTGAATAAATTTTTAATCAGTGATAGTGACCAGTCGGAAGAACAGAAGGTAAACAAACACGAGAAGAAGCAGAAACAGAAGCTTCAACATTTGGATTTAACGACTCTTATAAGTGAAAATTTAAAATAGCTATTACGTTATTACATTGTTATTTTATTTTCTATAAATAAACGCACAATTAATATAGTTACACATGGGGAAATGATTTTCGAGTTAAGATTTTTCATGAGTTAAGTTCATCGGGTTCCGCGTTAGAATTCCAGATGCTGCTCTCAGATTGAAGTTCTCCGTGGTTTTCCTTACTCCTTTGGGAAATACTAAGGGTCTAGATCTTAAATCGCTCCACGGGCGCTGGCGTAATAATAGTAACCGATGGCTGCCTTTGACCCCCTGGAATTGACTCACGCTGTTGGGGTGGAATGAATTATTATTATTATCTAAAAAATATTATGGTAATGATTTTGCAGTATATTATATTTAAAAAGTTAAAAGGAGCAGTAACACTCGATGCTAAGCGAAGGGTATATAATGTCTGGTATTAACATATGCCAGTGAAACCTGGAATATAAACAAAAGCTTAGACAGCAAAATGCCGTGGAAATGAAATTCTTAAGCAGACTATAGGAATACCGAGATTGGATATCGGCCAAGCCTGTCACAAAACTAGATTAGCTAGATCTAGCTAGGTCAAAAGAGAACACACTTATAGGTAAAACGTAAGAGGCGGGGAGAGAAGGAACAATAATACGTCGTAGGCCAAAGAAGATATGGATGAAGCAAATAGACGATTTGGGAAGGAAAAGAAGTAGTAGTAATAGTATAAGGAATACAAAAAAGAACAGCCACAAGAACTTGACGTTATCTGGAAATAGTACTAGGAAAAGAGTAGGTTTTGCTACGCTGCGGAATTGATTGTGTATTCCAAGATAAAAATATTGTATTCAATATTATAGGTAATTTGATTGGCTGTCTGTTCTATAAATATATGACGATGTACAGTGCGAATTATTAGGAACAAGTATTTGACACTTTTTATTTTAATTTCAACACAAGTTTTGTACAGACCAGTTTCTAAATTCCCGTGGGCACTGCCCATGTTTTAGTTTGACTTAAATTAGGCTGAAATTGGTCTTCTCGTTTTTCTGCAAAATTCGCTATGAATGTTGGAATGTACTCAAAGATAGGACACGATTTCGTAAACGTTGTTCTATTTACCTTCCTTAAAACTGTTTGATTTTGTAGGTAGAGTGGTTCACTAGATGCAACTTTTTTAAACATTTTCACATTGTTGGTGGTGTGACAACTTTTCCAGTTATTTCCGCACAATTTGCTCCATTGGCGCACAATAATTATTGGTTGTTCAGACTGATCTATTTTCTATTGGACGCTTTATAATCATGAACACGCTCGAGGTATAAATGCACCTTCATTCGATAAAAGTTCACAATAAACTACTGAAAAAGTACCTTATTAATTCAACCTATATAAAGATAGATGATTTATCCTTCATGTTTACCTCTTCCATGATTTATTTGTATTTGATTTCAAATTTTATTACAATAAAAATCGTTTCTTATTGCAAATGATATTTATTTATGATCACTTTCTTGGTATTAGGGACAATAAAATCGCATTACAATGTTTTACCGCAAGTTACTACTTCATAATCACGCCTCCTGCATTGCCCGTGAGCGAACCTGTGAAGAAATAAAAAAATGTGTTGGAGCATAATTTGTAAAGGCATTGAAAAATGCTGCACAACTTAAAAGCTAAAAAACATATATTGTACCTCTTAATGTAAATTCTGAAGAGTTAACACTTAATGCAATGAAGATTACGCTAGCTTCTTAGGGGTAGTGCTGGATTGTGACTTTTTTATGTATTATGTTTAACGAACGCACAGCATTATGGAAAACAAATAAACAGATAAATAGCCACATAATTTTGAAGAACATCCTAGAATTTTTTGGATTTTAGGGTTATTAAACACACTGTTCGGATTACTCCTCCCGCACAAAGTATTAATTAATTCGGGACGGCGCGTGTTTCGGGAATACGTGGATTCCTATTATCAAGTCGAATAAGCGAATTCGGTTATTCCTGAAACACGTGTCGTCTCGAATTAATTCATACTTTGTGCGGGAGGAGTAATCCGAACAGTGTGTTTATTGTACTGTCCCACAGTCCTTGCAATCTTTATTTAGGGTTATTGCCAATAATATGCACAGCACTGTATATATACACACTATTTATATTAAGTTCTATTGCACACAAATGTGATTTTGAAATTGTTAATGGGAACAAACCCATTTTAAAACGATCTCCATTCGGACACAGACTACCACTTGATGTGAGTAATAGGCCGAATGGCAAATTAATCTGGGTTTGCCTTTATCTATAATTAAAACTACTGTATTTTGTTCTAAACCATGACAGACGTACAACGTATAATTTTTGTAGTTGTCGCGCGAGCGCGGCTTATTCCAGAAAGTGCAGAGCAAACCAATTCACGATAAGTTATGTCGGCGGCCTATGTTTTCAAGCCGCTTAGTAGAGGCGGGTTGGGAGACGTGCACATGGCAACTCGCTAACAGGCGACGAGGATCGGCGTATAGAGAAGACGGGCGCGCGCGAGTGAGACGCCCATACGCATCCATCGGTCAAACGAATTAGTGCGCGCGAAGCGTGGAGTGAGACAAAGGGATGGTGCACGTGGTCCAGCCTGGAAATAATAAACAAGAGCTGTTTTAAACCGGAGAACAAAACACGACCCAACCTAAAACAAAGAGTACCCCAGCTCCGATGCTTGTTCGTTCTTCACGGCGTACATAGAACAGAAAACTGGTTGTGTAAATTAATTTCGGGACGGGCGGAGTAGATGGCGGTGGAGGAGGAAGAAGAAGTAGAAGGCGCAGAAAAGAAGAAGAAACATAGAAGAAGAGCGTCCGAATATATAAGAAAGAGAAAGAAAAAGAGAAGGAAACCGTGATTGTATATGTATTTCTCTTTGAGTATACGTCCTTTTGTATGCGTGTGTGTATGCTGATAGTCAATGTAGTGGTAGTAGTAGTAGGTGAATGTGTATTATATGGGAACCCTTTTCTGGTTGCCTTTTCTACCTGGTCTCCGGACTGGACCTGTGAAAATTATAATCATTTTATCCCTGATTAGTACGTCGAAAAATCAATATAGGAATTTCAGTGGACGTGTTGGTCTGTGCATGAACCGGGCACGATGCTTTGTGTGTATGTAGTACCTGTCCAAACTTTCTACATTGGACATGGTCTATTTTCGGTCGTGATGTGCTCGCTGGCTGGTTTTCGAACGTCTAACGAATTACTGGATATTTTTTCTGATGCCCTCGGTTATGCCCAATTTTCGTTTTTCTCCTTATTATCTTTTCCTCGTTTAGAGCTGTCTGCACAACACACATATATACATCAGTCGTTAGAATACATGATGTGTAAATATAGATAATTTAGAGGAATTTTACGAACAATATTTTTTGTGGTAATATAAAATGATAACTGGACGCATACGATTTATGAGCCAAATAATGTTTATTTCATTATCTATATACTGATTAAATCCATAACAGAGTAGTCAAAAAAAAATTATCAGTTGCATTTTTGGTATATTTAAAACATTTTTGCATACCTAAATAAATTATGCGCATTATATAGACAGGTTAATGTATTTAGTAATCGTAAATTTGTTACTTCGGCCTTTACTTGGTGAAGGTCCATGATAATATCCAATAAAATATTAAATCTCCTTCACAAATTTATTAGATAGTAACAATTGTTTCTCAGTATTGACAAAGAAAGACAAAGTTGTATTGTATTAGTTTTTAGTTTAGCCTGCCGAAGCCACTGCGTGGTGAAACAATTGTTACTGTGGAATAAATTTGAGAAGGAGATTTAAACATTTTATTGGATATAAATTTATCTATCTTTTGATTTTACCTTTATTCGTGTGGGCAATGCAATTGTATATATGAATATGATGGTGGTGCATCATTGTAAATTTTAGAGTCTCCAGGGAAAAGGGCGTGTGCAGTAATTTTCGTTTATACTGGTCAACAAAATTTCAGATTTATTTTGTCCTATGAGGTAAAGTGGGTGATCTTTTAGTACTTTTTACACTTATTTCATATATGTTTTCAGAAGTGACAAAGCAATGAAATTTTGTGAAAGTATATTTTATAATATGTGTATGAATCATGAAAAAATGACGTACAACGTGATATATTTACTTGGAAAATGTGCTCATATATGACTTTGCATCAGAAACATCTCTCTTCAGCGTCCAGCAATAGTCTGCCAACATAGCAGGGCTCCATTTGTCTTGGTATCTCCTTCCCATGAGTAGAATGTCCTGGTGAAATCTTTTGCTATACTCGTCAAGTTTTTTTGGGAAAAAGCCCATGTGGGAGTCAAGAAAGTGTATTTTTAGACTCACGTTGTAACTCATGGCTTTATATGAGGCCGGTAGATTGTTAACAATCTCTACGTAGTTTTAGCTTTTACGATTTCCAAGAAGCCGTTGCAAATCTCCTTAAAGACAACCAAGCTGCTTTCTCAACTCCATTTAGCGCCTCAACAAATTTTTCGTCTCGTAGTAGTTGTCTGATCTGGGGTCCCACAAAAATACCTTCCTTTACCTTAGCATCACTGATCTTAGGGAACTTACTCCTCACGTATGCAAACCCACTGTTAGTTTTATCGAAACCTTTGACCGAGTTTCTCTTAAACCCAATGTGCAAAGGGGGCAAACAATTTTTTTAAAGATCAACAAGTGGGGTACCAATGACATTCTTATTTCCTGGTGTTGGTGAAGTTCGTTTTGGACACTGGCGACTGTCCCATTCACAGAGGAAACAACAATACGTTGTGTAACCGAGTTGCATGCCAAGCAAAAGTGAAACAACTTTCAAATCGCCACAAATATTCCACTTAAAGTCGTTATACATAATTTTTTCCAAAGGAGGCTCCATGTTGTCATAAAAGTCTTTCAAATCGCTTACATGAGCCAAAGGAACAGAGGGAAACTTATTTCCATTGTGGAGTGGTATCGCTTTCAAGATTAATTTGGAAGAGTCAATGAACAAACGCCACTCATCTGTATTATGTTCATGGCCAAGCGTCTTCATAACAGAACGGACGTCATTACAAAATACAAGTCCTTCCATAGAGAAGAAATTCTTAAATTCTGCATAGCGATTACGATAAGCGAATATCCTGGAACATAAGAACTAACGGTGATTCTGAACACATAATTGATTTCAGCATGCAAAAGTATATGGGAATCCAGCATTTTTGTGCTTGTTAACCAGTGTTATTGTTAGATAGTGAATCTATAATAAAATAATATATAAATGATAATTAAATTCTTATTCTAAATTATCAATCCTCATATAAACAGCTGTTGTGTAAAGAAAAGGGACAACTTTTGAATAACAAATTATATTTATACCTTCAACCCTCTAGCCATATCTGTCCCATATTTTATTAATTTTTTACCTGCCGTTACAAAATTTTTAGTGTTGGTAACTAAACATTTTTCTGGATATTAAGTTGAATTATGGAGTGCCAAAACAGCATTGTACCGAATTATAAATAATAATTGCTACCTCAAATTAGTTCAGGGATACATTAAATTGATAATAATGGGGTTTGTTATTGTCTAATAAATTATAGCTAAATATTAATTAAATCAATTCTTCATCCGACTTGAAAGAGGTGGCAGGTGTAGGAAACACTTTTGAATTGATTCCAATTTGTTGGAGTGTACAGCGTACAGCGGATTTCACACTGTTGACAAATATTCCATCTTTGATAGTATCAAAGTACAGAGTAGTATTTTTAGCGCACTTAAGTTAAATATTTCCTTTGTGTAGCGGATTAAAAAACCCAAAGTCTGAAATACACCCGCATAGGCACTGTCCACATGTTCCACAAATGTTAATTGTTCATCAAAGACCCACACCCACACTCTAAAACCTGTTCTAGTTGCTTGTTACCAATGTAATAATTGTGATTGAAGATATTGATGTTTCGATGAAATCTCAACAATTTGTCCTCTGAGGCGTTTATGAAAAGTTTATTGGCTTCACACCACGCACCTATTCTAGTTAAATTCTCTTACAAACGGACAGATACATACATTGACGGAAATAAAGGCATTGATCTAACGAAACTACGCGGGGCCAAAAGCAATAGGTGTGTTAATGCAACAGTAACGGTATCATGATATACTGCGGAGGATAAAGGTCAGGTAATGGTCAAGGGACTCATTTGTATTGATCTTCTCTATACTTATTTGCATTGAAGAGAATAATCCTGAGTCCCATACATTTTTTTTCACTTTTGAGGTGATATACACCAATTTTACAAATCTATGTGTGATTATAAGTGCAGCGCCATCTAGTAGTAAATTGTAAATGCAATACGAATGTTAAACCATGTGACATTGCTACAACGTTTAATATAAAATGAAAATCATTTTATATAATCAGCTTAATTCAACTTTCTGGTTAGACAAACCATTTTTATTTTTAAGGTTATCCTAATTACCACTTTTCTTCAACGATTACTGTTTTGTTATTTTGACATCGTAATTACGGTATATTTACTCTCACCAAATAAATTGTGTGCACAATTTTTTTGTTATATGAATCGCAGGTGCTGGTTATTTCATTACAAAATGTGTTACACTAACATTTCTTAGGCTAAAAAGTTATTTTGTTATGTGCTTGCGTTTCTCCTCCTCAGTTATGTTACAGTTCTCGCAAGTAAACAACCGACTTTTGACATTTTGTCGTTTCATGGCGTGGTTGCCACGCATTGCACAGCATATCACATTGTTTGACAGGTACATATATAGATAGGCTATGGTTAAAATAATGCGAAAGCTATTAACACTAAATAGAACGTCAAAATAACAAATGTCAAATAGGTGCGTTGACAACTTACTTGATGTATGCAACTGGGAGCGCTTTAATGGAAGAAATCCTACGCGGACGGAATCTCACTAGATTTGACATTACTATGCATTTGCCGAATGAGAAGTTGTGTTTGGTTATTTCGGTATCAGTTTAGCATTATCGCTATCAAAAGTCGGCTGTTTCGTTGCGAGAACTATAGCTAGGTAGTATAAAGTGATAGTTGTATTTTCTAGGGCAGAATTTAAAAATTGCCGGGCTTTAGGAGGACCCTTTGAGTAGGTAAAAATATAAATATATAGTGTCTGAAAAATTTTGAGATTCAGTTACGTTATTCGCATTTCAATTGATATTGAATATATGTATCTTCATATGGAATATTTATGTATTGTAATATCTCATTTTGACGTTAGTGTATTTTAGTTTTGTTTACATATTTTTTGGACGTTCATGTATGTATGTGATGTTCCGTGCGAACCGCTTCTGGTCGGCTAGGCCGCCGGCCTTGAGAGAACTCAGTGTTGCAGACTGCTCGTTGTGCGACCGAAGAAGTCAGTCGGTTATGGGAAGAGATTAGACGGATTAGAGACTTATTGCCATCCGATTTTGTTTGGTATAATCTTTAATCATCCCTGGTATTTATGATGTTAAGTTGTTGGCTGGTCTTTTACAGATAACATTTTCTGATATATATTTGGTGGCGGGTTCCTGTATTCGAGCTATTTGGCCCAGGAATATTATTTCGCAAATGTGAATAATTTTAAACTGATCTTATGTGGTTTTAGAGTGGATGGAAGTACACCTCAAAATTAGTATGGTGTAGAGGAGCCCCGAAATTTACGCCCCAGTAGAGACTGTTGTCTAAAAATCAAGGTTCCAGAGAACAAATATTGTTTTTATGTAAAACAATGAACTACATCTTATATTTATAGACTAAAAAAAGGCCTATGACAGTGTTCCTATAAATCAACTATGGCAGTCAATGAAGGACAACGGAATATAGACACTGTTAAGGCAGTTAAACAATACAACAACAATAAAAGCAGAGTGAAAGTCGGAAACTATTACTCGGGTGAATTCATTGTAAATAAAGAGCCGCGACATTGATGCTGCATATCAATAACTGTATTTAAAATATATGTGAATGCCACACTGAGGGATTGGAGAAGGAAATGTCTGCCTATGGGTGTGCTTCTCGATGAACAGCATATATATGGTTTGGAGTTCGCTGACGAATAGGTTATATTAGCCCAGGACGGGGATGACGTCGATTACATGGTCAGGAAGCTGAGATGGGGTTTTGAGGTCAACATGGAGAAGATAGAGTATAAGTGAAAACAAAATAATGTCAACAGAGATGATGTATTGGAGACGATGTTGTAAGAAGACATTATTGGACCACGAAAGAAACGAAAGAATAAAAGAAATATTGCAAGTTGACACAACATTAATCAATAAAAAATAGAACAGAAACAATTATTGTTGTATGGACACATGAGGAGAATGGACGAGGGTAGACTACCACACAGGGCTTGGAAATGGAAGCCTGTTAATAGAAGAAAAAAAGGAACATCAAGAAAGAGTTGGGTAAAGGGAATTAATGAAGCTAAGCAGAAGAGAGGATTGGAGGAAGATGGTTTTAGAGATAGAGCCTCTTGGAGATTGGGATGCGGTAGATGTTAAAATTAGCTGTATATAAGCCGCTTATGGATAGATAGATGTAAAATTAAGTACCTAAGTATTTTGGTCAACCTTCATAAGTTAATTTTAGTAGTAAGGTTTAAATTAAATTAATTAAATGATGGCGAGGATATAAGAAATATTAATAACAGATAATTGTTTCAATATTAGTGATTGTTCTGTGCGCCCAGACACACCAGATACGAATACACAGAAAACGAGTGTAAATTCTTTCATCCTTGGATGCATCCATCATCATAAACAAGGCACAATGTTTCGCCCAGACGAGCGTCAAGTTAAAGGGGACCCGATGATTCCAAAGAATGCTGGGACGCGTCAGACAGTCACAAGTCCACTGGTCCGCATTACGAAATCGTGATTGTTACGCTATCGTACTCGGTATATTGTGTGATTATTGCGCACACATACAAATCCTAGGGTGTTATTAGAGTATTAAGGCGAAATTGTGGCCGATGCAATATTCGCGCCGCGGAAAAGAGAAGGCGACGCGACGAACACATCACGGCAACGAAGATGATTGTTGATGATGCGAACGGACGGAGTGGGAAAGGGGAAATTATTATTGCCACCATTCGATTTCTTCGATTCACAAATCCGTACAAATTACGGTATTGGATTGGAGAGATCGGGTATATTGTGTTGATTAGTGAAGGAAGGAATTGGGCACGTATAAGCAGGAGGTATATATACGTATGGGCGCAAACGCCATCAGAACGAGAAATTGGATATGGAAATTATTGCCGCTGCGAATCCTTCGAGGGTTATAAAACACTAATTATGGTGCGCTTTTTTTTGAAAGCAATATACACCGTGAAAATTGCGAAATGTAAAGATCCTCAACGCAGTAACTAACTATACACGCGTATAAGATGAACAAAGGAGATACGAAAATAGATCAAAAGAACCAGGCATAAAATTAAACACGAAGATTTGCTAAAGAACAAAAGATTTGCTATTGAATTAGAAACCAATATGCTTTGTTAGTATGTACGTATACTCACACACAGAGATTTACTCTGCACTTGGCGTTTTACTTAGAATGAGGTTGGTCAGAAATTGCTTCGCCCTTCATTGTCAAAGCAGTTTCAAGAATAATAATACACAAAGAAGCGACTCTGTTAATAAAGCAATACATGCATATGCATATCTTGAAATTATGCCAACATTATGTAAACATTAGTTTACTGCAATATGTCATGTTAGATAAAATATTTACAATAAAAACCTGAATTCAAAGCTTGAGGTGGGAGGTAACTTATAGCCTTCAAAAGTCACATTGGTTGTGTTAGTTTATCACGGCAGTGATAACCCTAGCGGTAATAAATAATTTACTGGTCATCCTAATAGTGAAATAAATAAGTATAATTTGATAAAACTCAAATCAATTACCTAAGGAATACAAGACTTCCAACTTGATTTTCTAAAACTCTCTTCCATGCAGCCTACAAATGCTCTCAAATAATGCGAAGGTTAGTTTGAGCTTACTGCCGTTAAATTTTTCTGCATCCCGATTTTTTTTCTGGATTTTACCTTATAATGTTAGTTATTCATAATAAACACGTGAATGTTAAAAGTATTAAATATCCTAAATATTTTTTGTAATATACATGTTCACAAAAAAAGAACGGTAAAAGAAACCAAAAAAAAAATCTGTTATCTATATCTACATTATAAGTCGTCATTAAAAAGAATTGTTATTTGATGTTTCTTGTTTCCTCAACAATGTGTATGAGGATTTGGAGATTAACGAAGTGCCAGCGCACTGGATTCCTTAAGAAGACTTGGCAGCTTTAGCTCGCGACCTTTCGAATGCCTCTTTCAAAATTGTAGGAGACGATGAAACGTAGGTGTTCCACTGTGATTCCCTTAACAAAACAAGATTAAATGCAATGGTTGAACAAAGAATCTCCGCCACCCAAAAAAGACCCATGGGCACAGGATAAGAGGACATTTTTGGATTGGGTCTTTGAGGAAGAGGCCCACAATTGCCGCAGATTTCTGATACAATTAAACATTTAAAACGTGCTGTAGATACAAAAAAGGAGACCCTGTAATTGTTACAAAAAACTTTATTGTTGCACGTTAATTGCCGAGTTCCTAAGGCATAAGCTCAGAAAAGATATCAGCAACTGCGGTTTTGTTAAATTATGTTACAGCGCTGATCTAGCTCCGACTGGCTGTTTTTTCACTCCTACGCCGAAGAAACACTTGCAAAGGCGTCGATTTTTTTCGGATGAAGAACTAAAACACGCAATTTCCGAATTTTTTAGGTACTGCCGAAATTTTTTTTTTGAGTGTGTAACTGCTGAAGGGTGATATGTCGAAAAATAAAATTAGATTTTTTTCTAAATCTTAAAGTTAAGTAGATTTGATTGTAATCTCCACTGGTTGCATTGATTGGCTTCCCGAAGCACTATTTTTGATTTGATTATTACCCTAATGCAGAGGAAGGTCTCTTACATCGCTTAACACTCCGGCCTATATGACTTTGCATTAGGTTGTTTTCTGATTATTCAAACGGATCTACCTCCTTAATAAGGTTTATTAGTCCGTTCAAGGCTTTTCTATGTCTCGTAGTATGTCTATTGCACGCAATAGGGCGTTTCTCCGGCGGCTTAATGCGTAGCTTCAAAGATAATGCTAGACGCACCTTCCTCCTCTTCATTAGTTAGTCCACAAAGAAGCTCCTTTCCATGGATTTCCATTCTATGTAGATGTTTCCTTAGGTTGCCGTGTCCTGTAACGTCATCATCCTAATCTGCGTTTTGCTAATAGGCAGTACGACAGCTGTTACAAATTACGATGGTTTGCCCATCACCTGCTTGCTGTGTTTCTGTCCTGCAGCATGGTGTCACTGCTGCTGGTGCTGCTGTCACCCACTCAGCCACAGCAACAGTAGTTCTTGTGATCTTGAGAGCTGGCTCAGATCCAATGAAGGTTGTTTCGGATTCCTTCCTTGCTAGCTGGTTCGCCAACTCATTGTCCGCAGTTCCTTCGTGCCCCGACACCCAACATCAGTTTAACTGTGTTGTGTTTCGCCAGGTTCTTGCAAAGGTCTTGCAGACGGTCCCGTACTAGTTTGGAAGGTAAGACAAGATGTTACTGCCTTTCAGGCCGCTTAACTGCCCGTGAGAATCTAGAGCAACTTGCTTTGTTGCTTTTGCTGTAGATATTCTCCCTAGTACAAATTTTTATTGCACAGGTTTATTGCGTAGTTTCCGCTCTGAGCTACCCCACTCTTCTGAATCTGTGCTAGCTTTTCATCCATTTCTGGGCCAGATATTGGTCTGTGGCGATATTCGTTTCAGAGATCATCAAATCGCGGTTCATATTTAACAGGATTTGCAACAACCCTTGTTATTTTGGTATGTCGGTTCCCAAATTACTATTGCATATTAGCCTATATGCTCCCATTCTTGCCTCCCCTCTGATATAAGTAACACTAAGGTGTAGGTTTAGCATGGTCCCAATAGCTGCAGTCGGTGTGCTTCTTGATGCAGAGGCATGCCAGATTTAAAATATTTGTCTCTTTAGTATCTCTTTAGTAAATAATGATATAAACATTGGTCTAGCTATTCTTACAATCGCCTACCTTCTTATGCTTTTTCTGAAACTACTGCGTGTGTTGGTGTATCAAAAAAATTGGTAGGAAAGTACAGCTAACTTCAGAATTATCTTGATTGACTTAGTGACGTCAATAGAGTTATTTTGTGGTAACGTAGCACGCTAAAAAGGATTGATTGATTTAGTCTGTTAAGAGGTTTTATTTGTTAAAGAGATAAAATAGAAACAAAAAACATTTCCTAGTGCGCCGGTGGCAATTAAAGAGTACACGAAAATTTTGACTGTAGAATGTATGATAAACTTAACAAGATACAAATATCTATTTCCGAATTACCAACTTAATCAAGGTTTTACGATCACAGTACTTTTGACAACATGATGTATGGTTTATTTTATTTTATGATAGATTTTTCCTCACCTGTATGCATGCAGGTCACCAATAAATATTGCAAGGACTGTGGGACAGTATAGTAAACACTGTGTCGGATCACTCCTCACTCCACAAGAAATCGATTCGCGCATGCGGTCGACAACGAGAATCCACGAAATCCCGAAATGCGTGTTGCGAATTAGTCAATTTATTATGAGATGAGGAGGGATCCGATACAGTGTGTTTATATAACAACTTGTTTTAATTATCAATTTTCGTTTGCCTCTTGTATTTCCCAGTCTTTGCACGCATAAATAAATTTACGAAATATTCACTGTATTTTTAGAAGTTATAAACTCGATGATACTTTTTGACGTGCCTAAGTTCGAAATTAATATATGCGAGAAGAACCTTGTGAACAGCACCAACACTGAATTTTCCCCGAAAGTCCTTTAAGCGTAATTAAAATCGCGAAGCACTGCATCCGCTCTTATTATATTCAAATTTAAATTTCTAATTAGGTATATAACTTCGAAACTCATTAGAATTATGACGCGTCGCGAACTCTTCCGTTGCCGTGACGGGTATTTACCGTTCGCGCACCACCGAAAAGGACTTGGTGAAGTGTACAATCACGCCGCGATATAGTGTCAGGTTGGAATCAATTCGACCTCACTCGTCTTCCGCGTTTAAATATTCAACTCTCCCGGTAAAGAGATCCTTATCGGAATTTCTTCTTCCGACATAATGACGGATTCACTCGGAGTGATCGGGTGCTGTATGTAAAGCTATCGGCTGAATCAATTGCGACTTCAGATAGTAGTGGAAGTACAGAGAGACTTCTTTATGAATGGAATAAGAGGAAAGGGTTGGGAAAATTGGTGCGTAATACATTTATGATGTCGAAAATGGGCGATGTTGCTTATGATTTAATATTCTCTTTATGGGAATAAGAAATTATTAGTTACATGAATATTGCTTTTTCGCTGTAACAAACCGTTTACATGCACGCATACTTACAAAAAAATTGACAAATATTCATGAAATTCTACTTGTGTGGTTTGCTTATACCGAAACAATTAAAGTGAAAAAGAAATAAATGTTAAGTTTAGTAATGTTAAGTTGAGGTTATTTCTATGTGTAGTTGTTCATACATATGATGGATTGACTGAGGATTTGATGGAATGTTTGAAATTGTGCATGAATTTAAATGTAAACTAATTATATACAATCAAATATAGTTTTCCCTCCTCTTCTATTTGCCCTTTCGGGCGTCGGATTCGGGCTAGTTTCCTGGACCTCCTCCACATATTTCTTCCATGCTTTCCTTATTGACGATCATCACTCCATCTCCTCTGTCGCCTTCCTTTTCTTTCTTCTCCCTCTGCTATCTGTTGCATTCATTTTCTTCGTAGCCAGCCCATATTCGTATACACCGATGCATCTTTGTTCTACCATTCTCATGAGGTCTCTATACCAGTTTAGTTGTCTCTTTGCTATTTCGTTCCTTATTGGTTCTTATTTTAATCTTTCACGTATTGTTTCATTCTTATTCTGTTCTTCTTTGTCTTCTTATTTATTTTTCCTCAAATGTCTCAGCTCCATTGGATCTCTTTCTCTATTGGGTTTCCTTTGTCTAATACTCGCTGGCATATATAATAGTTCCTAGTATCTTGTAGCTAATAGGTGTAAAGGTATCGCCAAATCGGATGGTCCCAAGCTGAGCGAAAGTGCTTATGTCACAAACTACTATTCGTCAAATAAATATAGCACAATAAAGGCAAATTATATTGTTAAGAATTATGCTGGATAATTTTTAATGAAAAGACAACTTTTTGTTTTTAAATGTTCGTCAGGAATCATTTATTATTTGCACGTACGATAATATATAATTTCGGTGTTATTTTTCATCATATGTTAATTACCACAC
>JARFOC010000338.1:576115-616114 GCA_031763485.1 Osmoderma eremita | reverse complement strand
GCAGGAACATCACAGGTACTGTTCAGCTTGTATTTGTACAGCACAGAACTGTTCGTGCGTGACGCTGGAAAGCGGCTTATGTAATATATATGTTCTAAGATGCGTACACAACTGCACGTAGTTATATTTGATTGTAACTGCGCGTTGTTTACGGGGGTGTTTCAAATTTCGGGTACCTCCTCGCAGCACCTTGGATATACAGAAATATCATTTTTATGTCCCTTTATTGTGAAAATTAAATTGCCAGCCGTTTTGTGATCCATAAAGGAAGAAGTTTTAGAATATATGTACGTTCGTTTTTTTAGGTGAAGTTTCTTTGTACTGTGTTATCAAAAACTTCATAAACGCGGACTTCGTGCAACATGGGTTAAACATATTTTATGATCTCTTTCTACTGATGGTCCTAGTAGAAAGAGATCATAAAATATGTTTAACGTATAATGAAAAAATAGAAATAGGAAAAGATGAACGTCATTTAATAACAAAGACGATCCCACCGCTTAAACGCGAACATATAATTAAACGTAGAAAAGAAATCTGAAAAACAGACATTTCCCTCTAAGGTGCAGGTAGGCATAACCTTGGCAATATAGGAATTCTTAACACCGACGTCCGTCATACATACAAATGACGCAGACATAACAACAAAACCACAAATTATACTCAACGTGATTATGTTGCCCTCGGTCTACAATCCGTCCAGATTTTTTCAACGCGTCGTATATAATTTCTGCTGTCGGCCCGTTTTCGGACGATTCCAGACGGAAAGACGTTCGAAAAAAACCGCTGCCGACTTCGTATAGGACTGACACATTCGGACGATGCACACAGGGCGTGCGGATATTTTACGAATTTTGCCCGTACGAATTCGAAGATCCGACGAAAATTATACGAATTACTTTCGTACCCTGTGGTTAGAGTAGTTTACGCTATCATTATGTTTAAGAGTTCTTTGGATTTAAAGTAGTGCTAAATTGCAGGCTTTGCTCTTGAGAGGCGAGTTTACTTCGAAAGGGGTATTTACTCAAAAACTGAAGACCGCTATATTGCTTCGGGATAATTCCTGTGTTATAACTTTTAGCTTAATCGTAATTTCTAGTGAGTTCAATATTATAACCTATACGTATTCGCATACGAGGAGAAAGAATAATTGAAAACCGTCTATTGGATAATATGGCATTCAAATTAAAGTCTGTATACACTAAGAGAAGAAAATGTGTCGTATTAACCAAAATTTTTGGTTAAATACAGTCAAACAAAATTGTGAGTTAAAATAACCAAACGCCTTTTGTTGACAAATTTTGGTTGATGTAACGATATACCACTTGTTAACCCTCGTTAATGCATTGCGTTGATTTAAACGAACACACGTGTTGCCTTGATATTTTTGATATATTTTGGTTAAACGCACAAAACAATTTTGTTAATGGAAAGAAATAACTTTACAAAATGGAATTGTTGGTCTAACATCTGTGTTTCTTCAAAATAACCAAACCATTATGTTATTACAATGAAATATTTTGGTTAATTTAACCACTTTAATTGTCAATACAATGCGACGTTCGAATCAACAAAATTATATGTAGGAGCAATCTCCTACATATAATTTTGTTGGCTCAAACGTCGCATTTCTGTTGTTGTTGTGAAATACAAATACGGTAATTGGAAGCAGTTTGTTGCTGCAAGTAAAACTACTCCATACAAAATTTACGTAAAAATTGGAAGTATTGCTTTTATGGGCCATATCCATCCTTTTTTATTTTAAACGTATTTGTATAAGGCTATCCTTTTCTATAACGGGGATTGTTATTATTATTTGATGGCTGTAGGTATTAATCAATCTTTCTCTCATTTGTCAATTTCGGTTCATCTTTCTGTGTCATTCTCCCAGTTTTTCTTCTTCTATTACGTATTTATCTTCGAACAAATCAGTTTCCATTGTGGAGGGATTATTAAAGCGTGATTTGCTGGAAATAGTATCACAACAAAATAGAAATAAGTACAATAAATATGTACTCGATGAAGGAGCCGCTCAACAGGGACACACCGTACCACTGCACCTTAAATCCCATTGAACGGGTTTATATGAGGAGCAATAATACAAGATTTCAAGTTCAAGATATGCCTGTGCTTATTCAGCAAGGGTACGACAATGTTTCAGTACAGAATTGACAAAATGGCATTAAAGATGTTATGAAAAGTAAAACAATTAGTATTTATCATAGCGGTTTTATTTTACTTATATTTTATCAATTTTAGTTGAAGAAGAAATGTGGAAATTGGACGAGATGCAAGATGAACTCAAAGAATTTATTATTAACTTAACATGGGCCTCATCATAACCATCTTCCGATACTACTTAATTTGACAAATTTACATATTATAGAAATGATTTTTAATTTATTGTAAGCATATATTTGTATATTTATATTGTGTAAATCCATATATATTTCTCTGTAAATAAATACAATATTACACGTGATTAACAACAATAATAAGGATAATATGTGTATTTTGATGTTTCCTTGTGTTTTCTTTAAGGTTAGGTATGCCTGTGGTATAATAATCAATAGTATTCCATCAACATTCGTATAAGAACATAACTGAACATAACCCATAAATACAAACCTTTCCACAATGAATTCACAGATTGACATTTATGGATTAGCAACATAAAATTCACTATAGTGTTCAGAGCGACAACGTATGGAAAATTATTTACCTAAATAGATTTGGCAACGTGGGGTACGACCTCCATAAGAGCAATACTTCCTTCAAGACTTGAATTGCACATTTACATTAGTTGAACTCATAATTCGATATTATTCAAGCAATACTCCTTTTCTGTCAATTCAATTGAAATGCAACGTTTGAACGAACAAAATTACAAACAATAAAAATCCATCTCATGCTAAAATTAACCAAAGTATTTCATGTTATTAAAAATTTTACCTGCGGAAACAAAATTGCTTCTAATTGGTGTATTTTAGAACAAAGCCATCAGAGATATTAACTGGACCACCATTTCAATTTTAAATCAATGGCTTTTCTGAAAATTGAACATTTATTTAAAAAAATATAACATGGCAACTAAAGGACAATATCATTTCTTTAAATTTATTATCTACTAACTTGTATACAATTTTCAACACTCAAACATTTAGTTTCACATGTAACAAATTAATGTTTGCATTTTTTTATTTTTATTTTTCGGTTTTATGTAGAAAACGGTGCTGTATAGCAAATTTAGACAGTTAATAACAAATATATAAGAAAACGAGAATAAAACATTACTTGTCATTGATTGTCGTTATAAATATATAGATATTTATCAAGAAACTATTTATCATTTCTATTCACAACTAGATTTCAACGTGTATTTATTTCACTTACTCATCTCCTACATACGACAACAATATATAGTATTATGAGATGGCTGTATAAATATCGGTATTCATTTTACCCTTCATAAAATAAAAACAGATTTGAAAATTTCGCTTTCGCACCATCAATCCTCATCGTGGTGACTATCAAAGTAATCACTATTTCATTCATGCATTCCGAAACCTTTCATCTAGAAAATTCGAACTTAATTCTTTATAGGGAAAAAAACAAAGCGGACCTTTTAACAGACTTTGCTACCCCCCATCGATTTCGCGGACGAATTATAAAGAAACCCCACTGTTACAATGTACACCTATGGGTAACAGGTAAATAGAATTGTTAATCAAGTCACAATGCCCCCAGGGTAAGGGACACCCGTCATATATTGCACTTGCCGTCGGGACTGGTTTACACCCTCTTCCCTAACTGCAGCGCCACATGATTGATAGTGGCAAATGGGGGAAACTGCACCCCAAGCTCATAAATTACAAAACCGGTGCACCCTTTCCCTTCCAATGCCTATATATGTGCGTGCGTGCGTGTTATATTATGTATGCATCTATGTTACATAGTTGTACATATGTATGTAGCTAGATAATGCACGTCCTGTATACTCCACATACCTATCTACATATTCATGTATACATACGTGGATGGAACATGAACACATATATAGATATTGTTGTGCATTGTTGTAATTAAAGGTTGAATGCACGTTACACTTGTAAGTACCGTATTTATGTGCACTTTTAAATTCATCGAAGAGTGAATATCGTCTATCGCAATTATTATATACACAGGCTGTGTATATCATTCTGTGTAACACAGCAACAACAGGGTATTCCTAGCATCTGTATTATAATTTGTTGGTATATCTTTTTCCGCTTCATAATTCCTGGTGTGTTCTTGCATCATTGACGACTCTTCTTCATTGTTCTCTATCTCTTAATAACAGTCGCCAATTCTTTATGTTCATTTTTTGCAGGTCTTTCTCCATTCTGTTACTTCTAATCGCCGCTTTCTCGTCTCTTCTAAATACATGTCCATACCATTGAATTCTACTGGCTTTATAAGTTTTGACAATATTTTCTCCTTTCATTATCGTTTCAATTTCTCTTTCTTTTTCACGTTTCTTTCGTTGGTTCTGCTTACTAGTGTTCCTAGATATATTAAAGAGTCTACCTCTCGGAATAAATGATTCTCTGTTTTTAAACTATGTAAAGGTTTTTCTCTATTTCTATTGCTGTCGTATATTTTGGGGTTCATTAAACACAGACTAATATTATACTAAGGCTTTAATTAGTTAAGATGTAACAAGATACAAAATACACGTAATAGATGTGACAACTGATATATGTGAGGTGTAGATGTGTGTGTGTATTGCGCGGGGAATCTGAACGCGCGCCTGCGCAGATCACGTATATAACAATTGCAATGCATGTATTTTGTTGATCTCCAGTCGTCTTTCTTTAGCTTTAACTTCTATTGTCTGAAATGCTGTCTTTAGATCTTGTTTTCTCCTTGCAATTATTGGTAAGTCATCTGCATATGCAATTATTTTAACTCCTTTGTTAATGTTTATACTGAAGCGGATGTATGGGCTAATCCACCATAACAAGGGATTTACAGAGTTCTTGCAGTTTTACAGCTAGAATTTCTGCGGAAATGTAGAGCTTTAGATATATATCTAAATATATATAAATAGACATCCTCATTTTTGTTTTGAGAAACTAAAAAAAAAATGAAACGTTAAGCGAACCTTATTACCACAATACACAATCGCGAATCAACCGCTGACTTAGGTGAACGAGATTAAGGATCTTGGTGTTATCTTTGACCCTGCCTTGTCTTTTGTTACCCATATTGAAACTGTATACTCATCCGTTTCGAAAATGTTAAAATTTATTACTCGAACTACACGTTTTTCAACATCTCTCTTCTAAAAATGCTTTTTTTTGCATTCGTCGTTACATTTTTGCATCTCCTAGCAAGTAATAAAGACTTAAAGACTGCCTTACCGTCATTTTTTCACGACTAACATGTTATATTCAAATAATTTCAAAAAATCTCATATTTTTAAAAATACTTTAAAATATCTTAGAAATTAATGACTTTAGGTGAAGGGAGTGCTTAATAAAAATGAAAGTAACTAAACTATTCTTTCATTTTATGATATAAAATCCAGGGTGATCCATTTAAAATAATTGAGAATTAATGTATTTGAGTTTTGACTCGCCCTGTATTCAGTTTCGACAATTTTTAAAAAATGTCACTTTGCTATAAAAGTGGGTCAATATAAAAAATCTATACTTATAATAGAAAAATTTCAGACCTCGAACTCACAGTGATTTGCATATAAAATTGACTATAACTTCTGAAACACGCTGTATAATGCAACAAAATTGTATATTGGGGGTGTGAGGCACGAGCTTAATCTAGATCAGAAATAATATATAGGGTGTTCCATTTAAGAAAACGTATGTTTGGTGCACCCTGATGATATGGAACACCCAGTATATGTCAAAATAATTTTAAAATGTTAAGTTTAAGACTGTCTACAATTTCCGTAAATAACTATTTTTGATATCTTATATGATAACGGATATATCGAGCTTTGCCACACTAGTGCGTCATCCTGTATATACCGAAGTGTAGTTAAAGTGGTGATCTGGTGCAGGGCCTTTTTGCCATGGTACTACGTATAACATATTTTTCCTTTGTAGATTCTAAGGATTCTACTGTAGATGTTGTTTTTTATAAATTCAAATTTCGCGGGCATATACTCCCTCGCATGCGAAGTTAGTACAATAACGTGAAGGTAGAGGGAATGTAGGTACAGTGATGTATAAGTTATGTTATGATACAGATCACACAGAGATATTATGTTACATTTTATGTGCAAGTTGTGTTTTTTTACTTATGTCTTTAACTAATATTAAACGAATTGTAAGAAGAGGGCATTTTATTCAAATTTAGGCGGCCATCCCTACACTACTAAGGATGGCAATTGCTTAATAATGTGTTTAAGTGAATAAAATAAATGAAACATTGGTTCTAACGTTTCATCAATATATACTAATATATTCTAATGTAAAGACGATTATCTTTTGTGAACTATATAAATTATTTAATTATAACCTTTTATTGTTTCAGTTTGTGTTCTTGCTCACTTATTTTTTTCTCCAAACAAATAATAACTCATAATCTATTAGAAATAGACATAGGGAGTACTAATTAACTCTTGTAGATAATAATTAAACAAATCATATGCGCTAACAATATCCAGAGTGTTCCATTTAAAATAAGTGAGTTATTGCGCCCTATTAGTTAGTATAAGTCAATAACATTTTGTGTCACCCTGTATTATTAATTTGACGATTCTGATAACTTTGTACAATACTACTACGTACTGGCTACATAGCTATTAAATTTCAACCTCTTAACTGAAGTAGTTTCTCTGTTATTTATTTTTCATTTCGTTGTCAATGAAACGTCAAAATTCTTTAAGAATCCATTTTTTTCTCAAAAACCGTCAAAGATAGGTATAGGGAAACCTTAACAGAACTCATTTGTAACAACATGTGCCGTCATAAAATGAAATAATATACAGAGCGTTCCATTTAAAATAAGTAAGTGGACATTCGTTTCCGATATAACCGGAAATTGTTCAGTGTTGCCAATATTTTTATTTGAGAGGTCGGTACCAAAAACACGCGAAGAGAAACTTTCAACATTCAACTAGTAATGGTTCCCAATATTCCGCTAACCGAAGGTTTAGACGTTGCACCCTGTATATGGTCTTCATTAGACTATAAAATAAATTAGTATTAATGAACATTGTTATTGTTATAATAAAAAAAAAATTTATCCTTACCTAAAGTAATGATCATTTCCGAAACAATTATACATTGTTTTGGAAATGTATAATTGTGAACAGCATTACCACCCAGAAACCTAGCGTTTCTTGAATCTGTACGTATATATTTCGAAAGAGCGTAGGTAGTTTTGTTATTATTAATTAACAGATAACAAGGAGCTTATATTATAAACATGTCAAAAAGTAAATGTATAAACAAAGATGGTTAGTCTTGAGAAGTGTCTTTACAAATTGCAATAAAGATCATTATAAATAAACGATTTGTTGTTATAGACTTTAACTCCGAGGCTCAGTTGACGACTAGCCCCCTCTTTTAACCGGAAGCCATAACAACTAACAACAAATACCACTAATATTATACTATAATTGTATAATTGAATGCCTGTTGAGTATATACAAACGAACTAAGCAATTTTTATTTGACTGAACCAATTTTTTGTCTCAGTGTATTACTTATGATATTTTTATCTTCATAGTTGATAGCAATTTGATATAATTGGTACAATTTTGTTAGGTTAGGATCTGTCACTTTGACACACGACATTCTTAGTTGCTATAATCGCAGGATCTATAATTTTATTTTCTTTTGTGCCTCAATATACGATACAGAAAGACATATTGTTATTGCATACGTATTATTATTAGTATAATATATCTATAATTTCCGGAAATATATTTTTTTTAAACGTCGCTTATTACTCCTAATAAATAATTACCCACATTTTTAAACGATAGTCACTTACAATGACATGCAGTTTTGTACTTTCATTCTTTTAGCTATGAACTTTCAGATCACATATCCCGTGACCAACAAATATTGTTCTTTACAAGATTGCGATGTTATATGCGTATTTGTGCATATATGATGAACTGTTAGAAAGTAGCTTCGATTTACCAAAAGTATTTTTTCAATTCTTCAAAATACATTGCCCAAATTATCTGCTAATTACCATTTTAACATACGGAATATTCTGTGATATAAAAGGAAATTGATAATGGATAAAAGGTACAAATAAGCATGAACAATTTCCTGTATCTTTCCAAAGAAATACTACAAGTACATTATTTCTCCCATATAAATGTTAACTAAATTTTCATTATTTACTAGGAGAAATAAGTCGTTAACTCTGGAATATTGTGAGTGGTCCACTGTACCTAATTTTTCTTCGAACCTGTAAAATTCATATGGAAATATTCGATACCTCAGATATTTTCTAGCCCACGTGAAATAATCTGTGGAAAATTATCTAATTTTAGAAAAATACTGGTTCTAAAAATAAAATTCATGTGCGGTTGTAAAATGTAATGGTTAATTTTACATTACTAAAGTTTAATAGATGCGACAATGTGTACTACGTGCAAGGATTAAAATACACCTGACACTTATCCCACTACAAATGAAGTTACACTTCATTTGCAGTGCGATGAGTATCTCTTACAATTAAACAACCAACTTTTGAAATTTCGTCTTTTCATGACATGGTTGCCACACATTACAATGCATATCACATGATTTGACAAATATATAGATAGGTTATGGTTAAAAAAATACGAAAACTATCAATACCCAATAGAACGTCGAAATAACAAAGTCAACTAAGTGCGTTGACAATTTACATTATCTATGCAATGGGCAACACTGTAATTGAAGAAATCCTACGCGGGCGAAATGTCATAGATTTGACATTACTAATGCATTTGTTAAATATGAAGTTATGTTTGTTTGTGTTGGTATGATTTTAACATCATCACTGTCAAAAGTCGGCTGTTTCATTGCGAGACCCCTATTTACAATCTTTAAAATATTGAAACTTGCAATTAAGAGTATTACATTACTTTCAATTTCAAATCGTTAAATGCAACTAGCAATCGTTATTTCAATTCATTCTTCCTGGAAATGCCTGCAAAAGCATATTAAAAATTAAACTTTAAACATTATATGAAAACACATGAAAAAGGTATAATAGTAAGTAAAAATGGAAGAAAAACACTTTTATGTCAACACCAGTTGAAAAGACAGCACATGCACATTTCTTAAAATAAAGCAATTAAGCGTTATAATTGTCACTGCATCGTTTGCGTGAAACAGAACATAAACTGTGAGAGTTTTATGTTAAATCGTGTGTTGAAATTAATTCTTGAAGTGCTCGCATTTCAAAACAAACGGTCGCATCTCATAACAAGCCAGATGGACGTGATAACATCTGATTACGCTGATTAAGAGGAAAGCAGCGGGACTTGCGATTCGTGACACGGAACCAAGATGCTCGGACATTTCCCTATTCGTTTGGACGGCTGTGATGCTGATGTATTTTCGTTTTGAAACTGGAAGTTTATTTAACCATTCTATAAGCAATTCTACATCAAAAATGTGACAACACTATTTTCTTATTAATCCACAAGTTGGAATCGATTGGGTAACAGATGTTGCACAGCATCACTGTTAGTAGGTATCTTTGCTTGAAAAGTAAATAAGATGTTCCCGAGGTGAGCTTCCGGGGTTAAAGACCCAAGTTTCTTAACGAGTGATTCTGTTAAAAAATGTACAAATACTTATGTTCTGCAGCCAATGTGGTGCTAAGGATTGCGTAAAATAAATATATGTACACAAAAGCAGTAACAGAAAAAGTACCTACTTTATCCTTATTATATATTTGTTAATAACTAGGAAATTATAGATTTCGCCAGAATAAAGTACAGAAATACGGAAATTAAGCGTTCGAAGGCGAATCTTTCCATATGGTATATACCTACATAAGTTTTTATATTGTTTATTAAAAACAACACAACCGTATTTAGATATTAAACTTTTGTGTTTACATAACCTAAAACTCTCCACACCCTTCTATCTTGTCCCTTATTAAGCAACTGCCAACATAACCTGTAAACTTGTTTTAACCAAATTTTATCGACACACGTAAAATAAAACCTTTGCGGCAACATTATAATTTATACTCATACCTAGGGATTGTTAAGACCTGATAGTATATTTACGGTGTTCTTCTGTCGTATGCCGGTGAGTAACAGAGTAACCCTTCTAGGTATGTACCACATAAAATAATTACATTAATTTCGCTAGCTTCACGTAAATACCATATAGGTAGGTACATATACTTTGAAGTAAAGTTTTCCTGTTTTCAAGTTTCGACATAGCCGGGGGGCGCATGCAATAATTTGTATAATTTCTCTGTGTAAACTGCTCATGTTTCAGTGTATAAAGGAAAATGATACCCTCAACCCGTCAACAAATACGTTGTGTATACATCATATATAACATGAGTAAGTAAATACATATTAATTTAGAACAACATACAACAACAGAACAGAGAATATAGATAATCTACAAATTATTTTTTGCATACAACATAAACGTGCCTCCCTTTCATTCACCACATCGAATTTATTATAGGATAATAAGTATTTATTATTTTTATGATAGCACTGCCTATCCATGCGTGAGATATTATATACATAGAAAAATCAAAAAAAAGTAAGTAATCTTGGCAAATCAAACATTTCATACAGAAAAAGTAGATTTGGATATCCATTAGAAAGAACTTAACAGCATATTTACATTGTAATGTGGGTAGGGTTGACATGATTTTATCATTTGAATAAAATCAGAACGTAAATCAAGATTAAAATCAAAGTGGTTTTTATTTTAAAAACCATCATTTTTTTTTGTAATAATCTCTTATCAATACACAGAATGGGGAAATCCACAATTGTTTCAATAAAATTCGGAACATCACTGCCATTTATTTGGAACATTAAATTCGTACTCATTGTAAAAACTTATGTCCAAATCAACGGTTTTAAGCTAACCTAACATAACCTAAATCATGTATGTAGTTCTGGGATATTCACATTAATAGTAATAATCTTTAATGTTAATTAATCCTGATTGAATTACTATACTGAAATCATATTGCAAAATTGAAAGAAAGATTTATTCTGGCGCATACATATTTTGCAATCCAACGTTGCTAAATCAAGCTTAAATTCCGGAACCTTTTTTCGACATATTTTCCAAGTTTTATAGTAATTTTTCAAATATTTAAATATTGAAAGAATTTTAAGCAGCTGATGGGTGTTATCTAGTTTTGGCTGCATAGAATAATTTTAAATTCCTTCTGTATCATTTTGAAGAAACAGTCCTACGAGAGATAAAATTGAAAAAATGATGGCTTGATAGCAAAGGCGATGACTTGGCGAATTGGTCTCGCGTATCTGGTCAAAAACATTAACCTGAAGGTGTTAATGCTCAACTGACATTCGGAGAAGTGACAAGTAGAAACTTGTCAATCAGACTACAACTAAATGAAGGAGAAGTGATTCGCGGATTCCGTGAATACATTCTCAAAAGACATCCAGGAAACGGTTACATTTGATACTGACTCTGAATACCATTCCCGTTTCTTCAAGTGAAGGTTTTAGCAAGTGAATCTAATTACCACTTCAACAAGAGTTTCGTTGAAGACTAATTATAAGACAATTTCAGCAGCTCCCGGCTTCAGCAACTTCTCGAGCCGGCTGCCAGATATATAGATATGATTCTCTGAACGAAACAGCGATAATGTTAAAATCATATCAACACAACCAAACACAACTTCACATTTAGCAAATGCATAATAGTAATGTCAAATCTAGTGGCATTTTGTCCGCGCACTTACTTGACATTTCTCATTTTGACGTTCTATTTAGTAGGTATTGATAGTTTGCATATTTTTTTAACCACAACCTATCCATATTCATATCTGTCAAACCATATAATGCATATGCTTTGTAATGCGTGGCAACCGTGTCATAAAAAGACGAAATGTCAAAAGTCAGTTGTTTAATTGCGAGAGCTATACCTACTTACATACATGTAACAATTATTTTTCCTTTCCCTTTCCTTTTGCACCCCGATGAAATCTGTCACGACACGACGGTTCGGTCCGTCTGATATTTCCACTCGCGGGCGATGCGACCACCGTCAAACGTAACCAGGCTCTTGCGTGCCTGTATGTGCCTGTCAGTTTTGTCTACTGCAGGAAACAGCTGCAACGGCGTCACGTGTTCCAAAAGATGGGTGGGTTATCAGCGTTTTCTTTACACAGGTGTTCATTACAATAAGGGCGTCTATAATAAGTCTTCTTTGTTGGATGGGGTTTTGTAAAATAAGAATCCTAAGCGATAATCGGCAACAAATATAGTCGCGAATAGTTCGGCTTTTGTAAAGCAAAATAAACCAAAGCAAAACTAGATAGCCAGGAAACCGTAATTTTTTTGGTAATCTAACTAATGTGTAACATCCTTACAGTTTCGGTATACACTTAAAAAAAAAACCTGTGTCTTACCCACGGTGTTCACGATTTATTAATTTTAATATTCGATACCAAAAGCACATTTTATTTTCTTAATTACACATGTACAAAACTTGTAGAGGATCTACTCTACCTATGGAATAAATAACCTGGAAATAGTAAAACTCGGTACCAGACACGATCGGCTAACCTGTTTCCGGAACAATACCGCTATGTTAAAAAAGAATCCAGGCGTTACCGCCGTGCATGTGCGTATACTCGCCCAAAACGAAGGCTGCAGTGAAAAATAAACGGTTAACGTAATATTTGTTTGGTCAACCGAATAATATATTATTTCACCGTAAATCCAATACGCATGCGTGTGTTCCATTTTACTTATATGTATACTATACCTTTGTGTGTGCATACCTCTGTACGTATAGAGTGCATTTTGCCGTACGAACAATGAGTATGAGTAAATAGAAATGCATCCATACTTTGATTACATTGTCAATATGGCTAAAAGTTTCAATTAATTTCTATTTAATAGTAAATTTAAAACACAATTTCTTTTAAAAAATAATGAACACAAAATATATTCAATGCAAAAGTCGTTTGAACTACATATAATTATATAGATTTAACGTATTTCTTTAAAGACAAAACTGATTGATTTTCGGTTTATGTTCAATACATATTCTTGAAGATAGCAGCGTCCATACTCCTTTGGTAGCGGTTATGGGAATGGCGCATAGCGTTGCCATAACTTGTTATGGACACAATGTACACAAAACAGCATATAACACACTTATAGTACTACTTGCTTTCATTCTACAATGTTACAAAACTAATATAAATAACTGTTGAAGCAGATTAGTTATAATAATTACAAAATTAAATTATCATTGGGAAATTTTGTGCTTTAATATTTGTGTTGGTAACATGCGAGTGCCACTTATTGACAAGAAATAATTGTGAGAACGGTTTTTATGAAAAGATATAAAAAAGAATAACAAAACAGATAACAAATAAACGTAATTGATAAGATACAAAATTGTCAAGATACAAAATAGTAAATGGTGAAGCTCATTTCATTCTATTCAAATTATTTCAAAATATTAGATTCAGCTGGACAGTAGAAATGAGATAGTTATAAATAAATGTCAGTGAAGTTAGTCCTGCAACTAAAACCGGATACAAATAGTCTCATAAGAGCTGCCATCTACGATACGAACTATGCATATGTAGAAGAATTTACACAAAACTTTGTTTTTTAAATTACCACAGAAATATCTAGTTTTAATTTTGAAATTTAAAATTATATTATAACTGCTGTATAGATATAAATGAAGTGTTATTCTAAAAAAGATAAAGCAAGTATTCTAAAGAGCACTTTTAATAGCTTATAACACAAATCAAGTTTGCTGGCGCCATCTCTTTCTCAGTTGACACACTATTTAACAGGTTGACAACAACAAAAATTGAACAAGTAATAATTATTTTATTTATTTTTAAATAGAAAATATGTAAGTACATAAAACACAAGATGCATAGTACTATATAATAATACCTATTTTGAACTAGAAGAAGGAGTACCAATGTCTTTATCTGTCAAAATTGCTTTCTTCCTCTTCAGTCTTCGCTTTGCATTTGTATTTTTCTAAAAATTTAAATATATAAATTTGATTGAATGCAGATATATTTTAAAAATACCTTTAATTGTTGAAACTCCTTCATTTTATCAATAAATCCCGTAACGTAAGGTCCAATGAAAGAGTACATTTCGCTTCCTCTTTGACTATTGTTGGAATTGTGGATGTCCACGTTATTTTTTAGCACTGTTATAATCAGTTCATAACATAATTCTGCTCTTATTGTTGCATCGGATATATTTGTTGCCTTTTTCTCTAAAAGGACTTGTGACACATTATCTAACTTTGAAGGATTAATAATATTTCCACATTTTTCTTTCAATACATCATAGATATTGGCAAAACCAATAACTACATTAGCGAAACTATTCATCAAATTACATCTTTGTAAAGTTCTTAAGAGAATGGTGATACTATGCCTTTGAAATTCGTGGTACAATAATATAATATCTTTACTTTTACTCTGCTTTATTTCTTCCAACCATTTAATGAAGTCAGTTAATACTATTAGTTCAGTATTTGTTTGTAAAACTTTTTGTGTTTGCAAATTTTCCAAATATGTAGATCCATTTTCTGTAATAACCTTGATTCTATATTTATAAGAATTTCGTATATTTCTCTTTGGAATAATATATTGACTAAAGTTAAATTGTTGAAAAACTGCCGCAATTTGAAATATGCAATCAGTGTTTCGATAGCCGGTTGTGTTAACTGCCCATGATACAACACTGTATTTGCAACTATTTGTTGAAGTAAATTCCTCTTTCACATTAGGTTGTGAATTTATTTTTATATTACTTTCTAGATTTGTTTGCTTAATTCCCACCTTACTATTTAAAGACTTTGCTTCTAATTTCTTGTTAAAAGTAGTTACTTCATCCCTAATAACTTCACCGTCTTTTGCCGCCACCTACAAATTAATTTGTCATTAATATTCAAATATATTTTTTTAGGTGCATGAAGTTTTAACTTACCTTCCTCTCAATAGGTGGAGTTGATTTTATACAAGTGAAATCAGATATAAATGGCTTAACAAAATCCAGGAGACCAACTTCGCTATAATTACCATTTAGATTCCCTACACACTGAGCATCACCAGATTTAAGATATGTAAGGATTTCATAACAGACTCGGGCCCTTGACAGTGAACTTCTCATATCACCCTTTTTATTGGAAACAATTTTAGAAATGCAATGCTTTGCGTGATTCTTTTCATTTTTAAACTTTTGATCAACTATACTGTTACAATTAACAAAGCCAGCCACCAATTCAAGAAATTCATCGTTGAGTTGATATTTTTCTAAAGACTTCCATAGAATATCTAACGTATAATTGTAATCTTCATAACATATTAAAATAATTCTACTTGAACATTGTACCTTAACTTCACTTAACCATAATAAAAAATTCTTTAAACCATATATTTCAGTTTCTGTGTTTAGGATTTCATTCGTATTCGAATCTATTAAAAATCTAAATTTACTCGTGTTAAATATTCTTAATCCATGAAATTTCCAATGTGCTTTTTTTACATTGCAGTGGGGAATTATATATTTATGAAAATTCGAATCAATAGTACATGCGGCTAACTCACAGATTTCATCTAGTAGTTGATCACCTGTTGTATTTGCGGTCCATGTTACTATTTTATAATTTTCGTCTGATTCAATATTCGGTGGTCTCATTTTTTATAAAAATAAAAATAGTAGTTGTAGCACACTAGTTCTTCAGATGGATAGCGAAGTATATGCGAACACCACACTAACTAAATAAATCTAAATGAAAAGTTAAACCTGCTATAGTAGAGTAGGGATATACCGTCCAAAATTATCAAGTATCACTTCTATAAATGGATTGATAACACGTAATGCCAGTAGAAGAAAAAACAATATAAACATGAGTAATTTCCAGCCTACCTTATCTTTCCGTAACCAAGCCCATTGTATACGACTTTATTATGATAATTCTCAAACAAATCAACAAAGAAATAGCTTATCTTTATCTGAGTATTAAATACTCAGCACTTAGGCCAATATCTTACAGAATATGCTTACATTAGGTAAAGAATTTGATTATGTAGTAATAGAATACGTATATGGAATATCCAGTTTCCAAGGGGAATCACCGAGCACCTCTCCTATCCAGTAAAATATTAATTATATACTACTAATTAAAACACTCAACAGCATATTTAATTCATTTTTCCTAACCCTACAGAAAAACGAACATTGCCACCATTTTTTGAGGTAAAAAACTATTTTCTAACCAGGTACATAGAAGACTAAAAAAGGGAGCGCAGTTAAAAGCATTTTTAAGACGATAACTGCACTGACGATTGAGGTAGGTAAAGTACGTTGTATACTTGTGTGAATAGACGTGACGCTAACAAGTTACAGGTAAACTTCTTCATTATTTGCATAGAATTAAATAAATTATGCCATAACAGAACCAACTGAGTGAAAATAGTACCAAAACCTCGTTAAGTGCTTTTGCAGACTAAATGTAATAACCAAATAACGAACCTCGCCTTCAGCTCGGCTTAAAATTTAACTCGCAATCTACAAGCGGGCATTTTCTTATCTAGATTTGAGATTATTATTTGTTTAAAATACAAGGGATGTTCAAAAAGAGGTGAGAGGCAACCAGTCGCATCCCAAGCAGCAAAATTCAATTGCCGCAATTATTTTTAGTAACTTCAATATCAAAGCATGAAATTACCTACAATTTTGTATTACATCAATGGGTATTTTGATATCTTTTAAGTTGAAGTTACTAAAAATAATTGCGGCAAATTTGAATTGTGCTGCTTGGGATACGCTGATTGCTCCTTTCTCAACTACTTGCACAATGTTGATACTATTAGATTATGTTTATACAAGGCTACTAGGGAGTTTGGGCGAGCTAACTGCAACATACCAAACTTATGGTTTAGTATGTGGCCCACCATAAGTTTTATAGAGTACAAACTGGGTGAATTTAGAAGTTTTGGCGAGTTACAAATACATAAAAGTGAGGTTAAGTGTTTTGTTTATTTTTACGTTTGTATTCTAAGAAATTATATATAATAATTCTTGCTTTATTGTACTGGATAATTTGTTTTTTGATGCAAATATAGAATACTTAACAGACATAGACTTAAAGAACTGGGTTCTGTTTATGCTAATATATAACCAATCATCAGAAGAAAAGACTACATTTAGGAGACGATTAGATTAATAAAACATACTGAATTAAAATTCTGTGATCGCAGGCTATGCTACTACCCTTGTATATATACATATATTGTATATATACAAGGCTACTACCCAGCTATTTGTTTTATTCGGAGGAGTGAATTCACTTCAATCCTGTGACGTGGCCCAATTAAATTTGATATTTTTGAGTCCGCATCACAACAAACAATAATGCCATAAAACGCCGCCACATTTCCTTAACAGCTGTTTCAGTTGCCAAAAGTATTCCAAAACGACGTTGTAACCATATTATACATAACCTCATTTATAGCTGCGTTCACAAATTTGGCAACAAGCTACGTTCGGAGCATTTTCGAAGTGAATAAAAAAGAAATTGGCTATTGTAATAGGGGAACACTACCTTATTCCTCCAAATAAACAAAACGAACTATGGCAGACTGACGTCTTCTTCACGCAAGTCTGCTAGCTGAATATATTTTATATAATTAGATCCCATTGGGCAATAAAATTTGTCGCCGTTAAAATGCGATTTACATAAAAGTAATGGTCCCCCCTTTTGTTCAAATAAATATATCAAAAGAAATAAATTTATTTATTAAATATTAATTTTCAATAAATAACAGGTATAAGTAACAACACTTGCAAATGATGTAACCACCTATTATCACAAACTTAAAAAGAATTATTATCACGATCAGCATGACTAACTTAAATTATACATCCATTTTTTTTTTTACTTTTTTTTTTAAAACAATTTACGGAAACGTTTTAACGAGTACATACCAAGTTAATTATATTTGGTTAACAGTAATAGTAAATAGTAATGGTGATGTTAAGCAAAAGAATATTCCATTCAACATTAAAACAAACTCTCGTCAAATAAAAATAAAACAAAATATAAAAATTCATCTATATAAAAAAAAAACATAATATAAACTCAAAATGCATTAACGGTTTAACGAAAGTTCGTTTAATTCTCTAATCAAAGGCACTTTCGATTCTAATATTACGCAGTTGCTGAAGATATATTGTTAATAGTAGCATCCGTCGTTACTTCTGGTGTTTCCACGGGCTCTGCTTTGATTTCTGTTTTAATATCCGTAACTGGCTCTAGCTTAGTCATATTGGCATTCTTGTCTTTATTTTCCTTATCTTTTCGCGGCCCCTTCCTATTGTTTTGAAAGAACCGTGGTTTTGGCTGAACTGGTTTTTTCTCGGGATCGAAAAAGCAGTCAAGGATTTCCAGCAATTCTTTCAAATCATCTTCTTTGGCATTTGCAATCTAAAAATTTTTAAATTTAAAGTTTGTACATACGCTATAGTGAGTCTGCAAAAAGTAGTGTGACATTAATATTTCGTCTTCCAACAACTTTTTCAAAATAAGTTTAAACTAAAAGGTTTAGCTAGTGACACCTAAATTTGAAGTAATCCTGATTGTATGAATCAGATTTCTTGTAAGCATTTTGATGTTATTTTACCTAGTGTGAAAAATACACTTACACATATTTTTGGTTATGTTATTGTTTATATTTTTACTACAAATGTTTTCTGAAGTCGAATGCTAAGATTTTCCACATTTGAAAGGCTGTTTTTTTTTTAAATAGAAAACATGCAAAAAAAATAGAAAGAAATACAAATTTAAACATTCCTAATATACAAGGTCTCCCAAGTTGAGTGACCTATTAAAATATTTTAGGGAAGGAAATACACAAAAATTCTGGAAATAAGTACACAGCCCTGAGGCAAAGTTATCTTTCAGAGTAAATTACTTTCATTTTTGCATCACTGCCGGTTGACGGGAAGTCGCCATTATCTTTCTTATTTTAAATGAAATGTTATAATTTTTATTGCAAATTCCAATTCTAAACATTATTCTAAAGCCAAAATATTTTTAAAAAAATAGTAAGTCCAAAATAAAATGTTCAAATGTTTTTCTGTTTTGATCTTAATCAGTATAAAAGAATATTGGAATAGTAATCTCCAATATACTTATATGGATATTAATTTAAACAATAAAGAAAATTTAACTTATATTTGCACTTACATCATCATTCAGAACTTTTTCCAGTCCATCTTTAGCACCCGTCTCGAAAGCATTTTTTAATTTGTCATAATTAATGTTGTTTTCAGCTAAAATTCTTCTGAGATAGCTAGCATGTTGTCTCTCAACAGGGGTTGCTCTCAATAATGCACCAAATACCGGTTTAAATGTATTTTGCCTCTCCAATAAGACCTGAAAAAACATTAAAATTGAAACAGTTGCATTCCAATATAATTCCAATTGGATGGACCCAATAAGAAATAAGATTATTTTAAAAAGAAAATGAAACATGTAATATAGTAATAAAAAAGAAATAAGTTTGTTAGAACTAATTACTTTAAACTGGACAATTTCTTCCTCTTCGGCAGATACTGGATTTGTGTATGGTCTAACTAGATTAATAAGATGTGCTTCGTTTCCCTTACAATCTCCACTACCCTTAGAGTCTAAATCTTGAATCTCACTTTGTCCTAAATGGACCACAATCTCATAACAAGTTTGAGCTCTAGTCACAGCACTGCTAATATCTTCCTCTTTATTTAAGAGCACCTTCGACATAATGCGTAAAGTATATGACTTTGTTGTGTTCCCACATTTATCCTGAGAAATATCGTAGCAATTCGCAAAACCCTTTACAACTTTAGAAAAACGTTCTGTTAAATTATGTCTACGTAAAGATTCTAACAACATTGCAGGAGTATATTTATGTACATCGTGAAATAATAGTATTATACCATCTGTTCCATCACCTTTTACTTGTTCTAACCATGCCACAAAATCTGTCAAAGCAGAGATCTCACTTTTAGTTTTCACAAATTTATTTGTACGCATATCTTTGAGCATTCTATATCTGCCCATATTTATCACACGAATACTATGTCTTCGCCTATATATCAATCTAATATCACTGAAGGGCATTATATATTGAGAAAATTTCGAATCTGGTGTATAAGCTGCAATTTGGCATATCTCATCTATTAAACGTCGGCCTGTAGTATCTATTGCCCATCCCACAAGTCTGTAACGACCTTCTTCAACACCTTTAGCTAGATTTTCATGTTTCACACTGGGTGTCTCATCATGTACTGGTGAATCGTTTTGTACCATTTTTGGTGCTTATCTACAACAAAAATAAATTCAAAATAGCATTCTTTGACATCTAAAAAAATAACCAATACAAAAGAGCCTCTCACAACTAATTTGCAAATAAGTATTTACATCATTTTATATAAACCTGGGCAATTGGAACATCAATTCCAATTCATCAAGTTTACTTTTAAATACCTTCATATCTATTTTACTAAAAAAAATTATCTCCTGCGTAAATAAAGTTGTCATATTATAGCAAGCATGATGTCATTTTCTATAAGTCACACACAAAAATGCATGCACCCACAGAAAAAATGTGCAAATGACTCAAATAAAAAGACGGCTTTATCCGCATATTTACAAAACTAAAAAAAAATAGAAGCCCGAATTAACAATTACATATTGCTTAATTTCAACACGTGGCAAAAATTTTACTATCTACTCTAAAACCGCACCCTCAAATAAAAATTGCCGTAAAAAATTATATATGCAATATGTGTTTCAATGTTGCTTACCACAATCAGTAGAATAACTTGTTTAGATAAAGTAGTAAATGCGTCCGATAAGATTGGGAATGCTTATCGGTACCGTTACTTATTGTTCAGACCTTTTGCGAAGATTGAATAATTAGTGGAAAATGCATTTCGCACGTGTGTTCCGAAAATATAGTGGGAGGTGGTCTGCGCACTCACGGAAGATACGTAAAATCGTAGAATAAACCGCGATTTGTTCAAAATTTGTAGTTTTGTTTACACTTACCGAATATGAAAATTCACTATTTTCAATAGGGCTTTTTTTAAAACTGACAACCAAATAAACACTTCAGTAAAGTTGTTGCCATGCTTACTTTAATTACTATGCTCCAAATAAAAAAAATGTATCAAAGCAAGATATTTTTAAAATTGGGGTATATTTTTGTTTTGTAAACTTTTGATGGAGCAGTAGATCATAGATACGTCTAATATATTGAATAGTTTTTGTATATACAGGGGTTTTGCGTATGAGTTTTAAAAGGTTTTAGTTTTACTACACTTCAAAAATGAACAGAATACTGTTATCGTTATCTCTACACTATTTTTCTGTGTTTAATTTACATCTTCTTCATTCCATAAACCTATGTACTACATAAACGTCATGTACAATCCATGTTAAAAAAATCTTATTGGACGAATATTATGTTATTATGCATTTGTAATTGTAAGCAGGTATCTATAGTAAGTACTATAAAACAAAAGTCAGGTAATCCTGCATTTTAGGGATCCGAGTGGGGCGCATGTGCCAAATTCTCATAACGCACACCCCTTTGTACAGGGGCAAATCCAAACGTAAACAGACCAAAACATCGGCGATAGAATGTTATAAATATACTTTGTTCACAGTATGTGTTACAAATATATACATAAGACGCTAATGATAGATATCTATGGATTTTGTACCATTCCAAGATGAATGAAACAGTCAATAATAATAATAATAAAATCATATGGCTTTGAATTGTTTACGATATATTCTCTTTGAAATTAGGAATTTAAATACTTAAAAAATATATTTGATTTTTAAGAACTTTTATTGTTTTTATTGTTGAAAATCATAAATGAGGTATAGGTTAGGTATAGAATACGGTGGCTTAAAATAAATTTAAGTTAAAAATACCCCTTACCACCTTGTTGAGTAAAGAACTCTGAATACGTATTTCGGCAATTAAGTTGCCATCCTCAGCAGAAAACCACAAAGGAAAAAATATAATGTCAGGCGTAGCACTCCGAGAACAATCCTGCTCTTAGAACGCCATTATCAACACTCCGCTGAGGATGGCAACTTAGTTGCCGAAATACGTATTTAGAGTTCTCTACTCAACAAGGTGGTAAACAGTATTTTTAACTTAAAAATAAACGAGGAAGTTGTAATATAGATTGCACCATCTATGTGTTAATAGTGCATACATACATTTTGTACTAAATAAAAATGTCACCTTGCTTTATTTATGACAAAATTATATTTATGTTGTATTAATAAGAAAACACTACGTATTTTATTTATAGGTACTTAATATTGATAATCCTTGCAAGTTGTAGGTAACGTTTCTGGCAGAGAGAATATACAACGCGATACGAAATAATTATATTATTTTGTATTTATATTTATACACACAATCAAAAAGTATGAATAGGTTGCTTAGTCCAGTTTGCCTTTTAAATTATTACACTTATGGACTATATCCATCCTTTTTTATTTAGTATATATATTTGTATCAGATACAGCGAACGTAGTATATCTACATTAATAACTATGGTGTGTTTTGGTCTGTTTACTTTTGGATTTGCGCCTGTAGAAATGGGCGTGATTTATCAGTACCCGATGATGACCGACAACTTGGGTCCCTAAAATGCAGGCTTACCAAACAAAATCTTAATTTACATAATTTATGAGCTCTCCTTCAAAAGCGGGATATTTGTAGCTTACAAAAACAGGTTCATTATGGTCAATAACTGCATTTTGTTTTCAGTTAGTTAAATTGGGTTGTATGGTTGGATTAATCTCATAGCATGCACAGGTGGATACGGATGTACAAAACTTGTAACAAAAAACAAAAGTTTACTATTACAATTTATTTACAACTATTGTCACAGATCGCTATTGTTCTGTGTAACAGGTTGGCAGTTTTGTAACAACAATTACAAGTTATAAATATTTTTCCCCCGCCAGTAAATGAGTTGAAGTGAGTTGAAATATATGAATATAAATTTATCGAACTCTGTAAGTGTTTGAAGAAAGTAAGGGTCTGAAGTGCTTGTTGTACAGTTTGTTTAAACACAGAATTTAAAAATATGAATGAATTGCGATTTGATGGAAGAGTTGTTGTTATCACTGGTGCTGGGGCTGGGTTAGGCAAAACTTACGCATTATTATTTGCATCTCGCGGTGCAAAAGTTGTTGTAAATGACCTGGGTGGTGGAAGACACGGTGAAGGCAAATCATCACAAGCAGCTAATGATGTTGTTGCAGAAATTAAGAGAAATGGTAAGGTAACAGTTTTGCTTGGAACATGGTTGAGTATCACCTATTTTTAGGGGGCATTGCTGTGCCCGATTACAATTCTGTCGTGGAGGGTGAAAAAATTATTAAAACAGCATTAGACAACTTTGGCCGTGTTGACGTTTTAGTTAATAACGCAGGCATTCTGAGAGATAAAAGTTTTCCGAGGATCTCTAATCAGGATTGGGGTTGATGTTTGAAGTACTTCTCAATTTCCGATATTATATTTTTTTTATTTTTTAGATCTAATACAAGATGTTCACTTAAAAGGAAGTTTTAAAACAACACAAGCTGCTTTCACGTTATTTAAAAAACAAAACTATGGCAGAATAATTATGACAACATCTAATTCTGGTCTGTATGGAAACTTTGGCCAGGCTAATTATTCTGCAGCAAAATTAGGACTTGTTGGGTTATCAAATACAATTGCTATTGAAGGTGCAAAATATAATATTCATTGTAATTGTATTGCTCCTACTGCAGCTAGCCGATTGACTGAAGATATTTTCCCACCAGATCTTTTTAATGAACTGAAACCAGAGTTTATTGCTCCAGTTGTGGTAAGCATAATACATTGCTTTATAAGTAGAATAATGAAATATTTAATATCAAGTATAATATTTATTCAATTAACATGCTAACTTTAGTGTATTTAGGAAACTGCTGTGTAATTGTTTATTCACTAGTTTACCCATAGGGCAACATCAAAGGTCAAACATAAGTAATTCTTGGTATAAAGTTCACAATCACGTTTCATGATTTTTATGTTTTTGAATAAGTTATTAGCTCAAGGATATTATAATTATTGCAAAAACGAATTATTCTTCTCATGCTTTTTTAAAAGTCGCCTTTACCCCTTATAACCAATGTATATATTTCAATATTTTTAAATATAATGGTATTCATTAAGCGCCTATATAGAATTTTGTCTAAATCAGGCAAAAAGGTTGAAGGTCAACAGCTTCCATCGTCTTATCTTTCATATGACAACAAAATATAATTATTCTCTTATATTTTGTTGTCACATGAAAGATTAGATGATGGAAGCAAAGATAAAAGATATATATAAATATATAAAGACAAAATCATGAATGTTTGTAGTTACGTCAGATTTATTTAGGAGTTGTACGAAATGAGGGTTGTCAAATTTTTTGAGGTTATTAACAAAGCTTTCATAAATGTATTACTCCCATTTGTAAATACTTACGGAATGCAAGTGAATGGGCTGAGCTTATTATGATCTTTTTAAATTAAAATAATGTATCACACTAACAGTATACTTCATATATCCAAAAACCATCTGTTTTTAAATCAAAATATGGACGCAAAAAACATGAAACCGTTTCGGAAATAGAATGAATCTATTGTATAGTCTAATATACGTTACCAATGATAAACTAAAACAAATTGAAGTGAACAGGAAATTTAAATTTTATTTCTACAACAAAGTAAACGGAAAATATATGTAGAGGTACATCCTGACAAACATACTTTTTATATAATAACATGCAAAACATAGTATAAAGTAAATTAATTAAAAAGATGTCGATATTGAAATAAAAAAGCGGTTAATACAATTAAAAAATATTTAATCTGTCTTCACTCTCGTCTTCTGACCTACAATTGACTGTTACGACAGATCCTTCAACACTTGCTTGTCGTTCGTACCAATCTTTAATTATTTTTTCTTCTTTACTTTACCGATCGATTAATGACGTACCTACAAGCATTGGTGATTTTTTCTGTCCGGACACCGAATTGGTTTCAATCGCTGCCGGACTTGAAGATGGGAATTCACCCACGTATTCCCGAAACACGTGTCGTCCCGAATTAATTAATACTTGTGCGGGAGGAGTAATCCGAACAGTGTGTTTATGTGTACCTTCTGTAAAATCTCGCGCGACAAGAGCAAAGTTCCGAACCAGTTAAGACTGGTGGCGCGCAGTGTTATTCAGCAAGAACTATTTCCAATACGCGAGCGAATTGAAATTATTTGCATTTAAGAAATATATTCGTGAAGAATTTAGGCATTTAAATACATTATAAATAGTACTTCACAAATGACATGAATGAATGGAAAATTTATGAAAATAAAAACAAATGAATCGTTTATTGTGGGCATAAAGACCACAAATTGAAACAAATTCGGTTCTTCTAGGAAGCCTGAAATTAAGAAATGAAATATATTATACACATACTTTTTTATCATTGCCAATAATTATTTAAATGCAAATAAATAATAAATAGCTGTTTTGCTTACTTGGAGGGTTTATGGTTAAGGTAAACTTTGATATTTTAATCGTGGAGATGCTACCAATTTACAATGGAATGAGAAATAGTTGTCACAAATAACGAATACTGTCTTGTACAATTTCAAAGGGTCCACTGACGACAACTCCACTCTACGAATTCGTTCGAACCATATATTATACACTTAAAATTTAAATAACATAGCATCTTTAGCCTGCTAACTCAAGATAAGAACAAAGGGAAACATGTAATGGCAGTTATCAAAACTAATGCATTAATTTTATTGTAATATATTCTCAGCGTATTTTCGCATTTACCACACTCTTGACTAATAATTTTTTCATATTTACTATAAATACGCAATGTGTTCCATAACTGTCATGGCACATGTTTCATTTATAAACATCAACAGTTCTCACTGTTTCATCGTAAATGGGAAAATGCCTTCGAAACTTTTTTTTTATCAGGACATTCTGGTACGCAGCATTTTCTTAAGCCCAGGAAATATGGGTATTCACAATAATATGTACAAGTATTCTTTTACTACTACAGGCATATTTGTGCCATGAAATCTGTGAAGAAAACGGCTCAATTATTGAAGCTGGTGCTGGCTGGGCTGGAAAGTGTCACCTAATTCGTTCCAATGGTGGTTTACTAAGATCCAGTATGGCTGATAATGTGACAATTGAGAAAGTAAGGGACAATTGGACGCAAATTACTAACATGGAAAACGCTAAACATTTTGAATTCACTCGGGAGGCCACTGTGTCATTAGTAGAAGCATTGGAAACAATCAAAGGGGAGGTCAAAATCAACAATGATGCTGATGATTCTAATCTGTTTGATTATACAGAAAGAGATTTAATTTTATATGCTCTAGGAGGTGAAATTATTTCACGTTTAATTACAAAATTATTGTTTAAATATTAACTTTGCAGTTGGTGCTTCAGTTGCAAACGAATCTGATATTCGGTTCCTTTACGAAAACGACGAAAATTTCTCTCCTTTACCAACTTACTTCGTATGCCCTGCCTTAATTGCATTGTATAATTCTAAACAATCGCCTACATCTATTGCGGGTAAAGAAGTTAACCCTGCAAGAATAGTACATGGTGAACAATATTTGGAGATATGTGGTGATTTGAAAGCATCTGGTCGACTTACATCAAAAGTGAATGTTGTCGAAACGTTAGATAAAGGCTCTGGTGCACTTTTGGTTACTAACAGTAATACTAGAAATATTGGAAATGACATATTCGAACATCTTTGAATTTTTAGTTGATACCTATGATGAAAATGGAAATCTTTTGGTAAAAAATCAACTAGCCAGCTTCGCCATCGGAGCTGGTAATTTTGGTGGCCCAAGGAATGCCAATAAATTAGTCCCTTGCATCCCCAAGCCAACAAGAAATCCTGATACATCACTCAGCTATAAAACCACAATTGATCAAGCTGCTTTGTACCGATTATCGGGTAAATACTTCCTACATTACATACTTTACTCAGCATAAGTAATGGTTTTATATTTAGGCGACTACAATCCGTTACACATAGACCGAAACATATCTGCTCTAGGAGGCTTTGAGAAACCTATACTCCATGGTCTTTGCAGCTTTGGTATTTCGGTGCGTTTAGTTCTTCTTGCATATGGTGCGAACGATTCGTCACTTTTCAAAGCTGCAAAGGTATGTTATACAAAATCTGTGAAGTACGTAGATATTTAAGATGTTGTTTCATAGGCACGTTTTGCGAAACCGGTGTATCCAGGACAAACTTTGCGGGTTGAGATGTGGCGCGATGGAAATAGGATTCTATTTGAAACCTCCATCGAGGACACGAAAACTGTTGTAATTTCAGGTAAGATACTATAGTGACAGTCTATATCTTATCTTTTATGGTTGATATTTCTAAAATCCAAATCCAAAATCGGCCATTGAGGTAACTTCTAGCTAAGGTAACTAAATGTAGTTACACTTTATGTCTCAGAATTGACCGAAACACTACATTTAGGTGTTAAAAATTATGTTTATTCCAAAATCCGCAAACTCATTTGCGGAATTCATTAAAAGATAAACAAAATCATCACAAACAAAGCCTACTAAATTCTTACGTCCCGTTTCTCACAAAGTAGTGAATTATACGATGTATAGTATTCCTGTTGCTCTTGTAAAGAATTTTAATTATTAGGAAAATTCTAAATAAGTTATGTAGAGGAACGGTATGTAGGGTCGCTTTTAGATGTAGACAAACATATAACTGTTCGATATACAAAATCGAGAACGAATTCAATTATAAGCCATACACCATACAAATCATCAAGAGCTAAACCGAACAGATTGTTTTTAATTTGTTAAATGAAAACGTAGGAATTTTGAATAAAACACTTTTTACTGACGAAGCCACATTTACCTTTGTTTTGTTTGTGTTAATTAACAATCATTCAAACAAATTAATTAACAAATTTTGCACTGTGTTAAAAACATAACCAAATTCTACTATATCGTAATATTTTTACAGTTTCATAGCAGATAATAAATGGTGAGGGTCAACACTTAGAACTTCCTACATTTATTCATTGGAAAATACTAAATGTCCTTTCCATTAATCCATTAGTTATTGATCCCGTACAATCCCTCATGCACAAAATCAGACACGAATGCAGTACCCTCAAAAGATCAACTGATTTGTATCCAAGCGATTGCTAAAGTTTATAATAATATGCAAGTACGTAACTTGGACGAACTGAAAGACCGTATTTTTTCCTTTAAATATAACGATTTTTAACCCAAAAAAAAAGTTGTTGCGCAAAACCTTCACTTAAATTTTATTGGCTAGAGTATATTCATCGGCACTAATTGAATAAATTCGGAAAGTATTAGTTTGCTACCAAATATACGTGGTAGGAAAATCGTCCATAACTATGAATTTATCAATGGTACAGGTAGGACATTTCCTTGTAAAAAAAAATAAACAAAATAATTAATATATCACTTATGTTCCATAATATGTAATGTATACACGTAATATAGATAAGAATACTTTGAAGTGTTTCTTGTGATCGCGCTAGATATAGTTGTACTGGTAAAATTGCAAAATTAGAGCTGCTTGAATTGAAGATTTCATAAAACTACAGCATTAGATTTGTATCTTTGCTTTCTTTTACTGTTAAAACACTAGTCCACCAACCCATTATCCGTGCGTGGTAAATTTTTGACTCTTAATCAGTTTTAATCGGTTTTGGAAATAAGCAACTGTAACATTAATAATTGAAATTGGAACGTAGCTGTAAAATATCTCAAGCGACACCTTTAAAAATTACTATGTACTTGTAAAAGTTTGATTGGCCTTATGCTAGATAGATGTACCATCTCTAACACATTACCTCTTTTCTTACAATATCCTTTTTTTAGAATGATTTGGCTTCAATTTTAGTTAACTCTTTAAATTGATACATTTACTGTATTCACATCTTTTTACGGTTTCACAATTTACATCAGTTTTCCTACACATGCATTAAAAATAGTGTTAAACTGATTTTAGTAACCAAAATTAAATGAACTAAATTTGTGTAAACGGAAATCTAATATTTGTATTCTAAAATAATCTAGGAAAAATTCTATTTCTAAGAAAATAATGCTAATAGTCCCGTTTATATTTGTGTTTAAATAAAAAAATTGATATATTGGATTTTTTGCCATAAAGATAAGTGTTCTCCTTGAAAATTAATTGCCTTGCCTTGCTATATACTTAGATATGTACATTTTAATGTGCTTAAAGTAAATTTGTTTAATGTGATTTGGGGGAATGAGGACGTATGTAATTTTCGTGGGCAAACGCACTAAGAAATAGTTTAATATATAAAGTAGTGCAATTTAGTTTCTGCAAGAGTGGTCAATTGAAATTTCAAAAATCGAAAAATGTGAAACAAATCAGCCAAGTGCAACACTAGTATATTACACATCAAATAATCACAAATCAGATGAAATTTCTCAAATTTCAGGTGGGCTACATAATAATTTCTCATTCATTTTACATTGACTACGAATGTTAGGAGTACTACCAACCACTACGAAAATTCCCAAATTTTGAAATTATATGTTTGAAAAAGCACTTGCCAATTAAGAAATATAATATTTTCTAATATTTGATTACAATTACAATCATAAAAGGCATGCCCTTGAATATCATTGTTTTAGTAATTATGTTGGTTATTTGAAATGATAATAATTAAAACCTAAAGTAGGCCCATGGTATTTTATGCTATTTGTTTTTGTATATTAATCTTGTAATTAACTTTCCTTATACACAAATATATAATTGACTGCACGTAAAATTTAGTCGAATTAATCCGATAATAATAAGATGATCGTAAATTTTAATATTGATTTATGTTGCCTGCGAATTAAGCCGACGATATGTATGTATTTCTCTTTCCGATGTAATATTCAGTGATATCACAAGGATGATATTCAGTTTTTGAATAGGGCCTATGTTTGTCGTGCTGCGTTCGTTTACGTTGTCATTTTCAGTCAATTTAGTAGTGGAGTGCAAAGGGTAAAGGTGGATTGCACGTCAGTCTCTCTTATTTTAAAAAGAAAAATGATCGTATACAAATAACTATTTTTATGTTTTTTTTGCCGATTCAATTTGTCGAATAATAATAGCACTTGTAAACGAGTGAAAAAGAGATAGAAAATAACCTAATGTAACTAAAATTTATTACTCAAACATAATTCTTATAAGAAACTTAAAATAGTTTTAGTATACCTGTGTATATTTAATTCCTTATGTACTAATCCTAATGCATGTACATATTAGTACTTTCATTACAATAGTTCTATGATACTGTATCGACTATACCTATTTTTCATGTATTTTAATTATAGGAGCTTACGTGGATTTAAAATCTGTCAAAATGCCATCGGTTCAAGTTAATAGAACAGCAGCCGTGAGTCTTCAAAGTGATGCAGTATTCGAAAGAATTCAATCTAAAGTTCAAGAGCAACCAGGGAAATCTAAAAGTGTCAATGCAGTATTTTTGCTAAACATCACAATGGATGGGAAACAAATTAAGCAATGGAGTAAGTAATACAAAAATTAACGCTATATTTATAAGACAACATAAATTTTCAGCTTTGGACTTAAAAACACCTACGGTTTATGAAGGCGAACCAAAAAATATAAAACCTCAAGCAACACTCACTATCTCGGACAGTGACTTTATGGAATTGGCAAATGGAAAAATTAATCCCCAAACTGCTTTTATGAAGGGAAAATTGAAGATTACGGGAAATATAATGGTGGCACAGAAACTGGGGCCACTTTTAAAATCAGAATCTAAACTATAATATTTTAATTATACAAGATATATTTTTCTACACATATTTCTTTTATGTATGAGTTTATTAAATACAGGTCTGGTGTTTGTAAGATATTTTTATATATTCATATTGTGTATGATTTCCTTGTAGATTGTATTTTTGTTGGTTAATAAATTGTTTCTTTATTCTTACTGCTATCCTCGGGAACGTTACAAACCCACAGTAAAATTAAAATTTAACGCTATTATTTTTAGTAACTTCAACATTAAATTTAAGTTAAAAATACCCCTTACCACCTTGTCGAGTAAAGAACTCTGTGGTTTTCTGCAGAGGATGGCAACTCAGTTGCCGAAATCAGGCCCATCTTTAGGCATGGACACACTGGGCTCTAGCACCGCGATCAATGGGGCGCCCTAATATTAGTGACAGCAGCGGAATCGATGATAAATTATTCAATCGCTATACAAGATTCGATTACTATTACAAGATTGCTGGTTTAGTCTTAGCTAATTTGTGAAAAAATAGTTCATTTACTTTTAACATACCAATGCCTTCGACCAACTAAACTGTTTATTGTTAGGATATCATAAATTTTTGGCTTAGTCAACTAGACCCTTAATTAAGGGTCGATTGTTTGTTTGTATAAGAAAACAAATGTGTAGGGATAAGATCCGTCCGCTATAGCGACATTCATGTAGTTTCGACTAGGGAATTTGCGGCAAAGATCAATTCAAAAAATTGTGGTAAAGTGGTAAGGTTTAAATTATCTTTTTGACTATTTCTAACCTAACAAGAGCTAAAAGCTAATATTAAGGTGTAATTAGAGAAATTTTTATACTGCATATACGGAAAGCGGGCCAAGTTAACCGAATCGCAGGATATTATAATAAACATAAACTATAGTTTTTTTTAGTTTTAAGGATAGTTGTGTGAATAAATAGTATTCTTAGTATTACCGAATCAAAATGTGTCGAAACGAATACATCCTAGTGGCTCAGAAAAGAGAAAAAGAGCAGCACATCAAAAGGACATAATGGAAAAGTTGCCCAAATTACCTTCATATTTTACATGCCCCGGTAAATGTTTTATGTTCCCTTTTTTTATAATTTATTTATTCATTTGACCAAAATGCATTTGTTTAAGACAATCAAAATACGACAATTGTTAAACAAATTCCAAAGAAACACAAATAAATAACATTCCAAGCAGCAAAATTCAAATTTGCCGCAATTATTTTTAGTAACTTCAACTTAAAGATATTAAAATACCCATTTATGTAATACAAAATTGTAGGTAATTTCATGCTTTAATGTTGAAGTTACTAAAAATAATTGCGGCAATTTTGAATTTTGCTGCTTGGGATATAATACCAGTTATAATTACCTGCAGAGATAAAGAAGTAACAAACCAAAGATACATGAATTAAAATCTATGCTGCTATTTATCGCTTGAAGGTAAAATAAATTCAAAAGGTAAAATAAGCTATAGTAAATTGCAAAAGTTTGCTGTATAAAATGTTTGCGTAGTAAAACAAATATCGTACTTATTGGTCAATGTTGTAAAATCGTGAATCGTTACATTATTCGGAAATTCTTCATATTACTAAGTAAAAACAAATAACGAACTCTTCTAGTCTACTTTATGTAAACTTGTTACAGTAAAAAGGATAATTTTGTTTTTTAATATCAAATAATACGAAAATTATTATATTGTTAATATTTGTGTGTGATCGTCCAATAAAAATAATCTACTTCACGTATAAAAATATTTTTTCCTGTCATTTTAAACAGTATGATAATGTATAGTAATTAAAATATCTAATGTCTCCCCCTCGGCCCGATGAAACTTTCCTTCACAAGTTTCTGAGCCCCGCTGTTGTTCGGAAACGTACATAATAATAAGAACGTTGCTATATAATCTATGCCATCACTTAAAATGCCAAACAACCCCGTCTTACTCTACACAGAATATTACATGTACAAAGGGTACGGTATACCACATACGATAATCTTTTTAGCGCTGCCACAAGTCGAGATTAAATAATGAATATAATTTACTTGGCCCCTTTCTACCCGCCTATCCGAAAACGACCGAAAGCGTACATTCAGACAGGCGGAAGGTATTATTGTTAAATTCCCGTCCGTAGGGGGAAATGTTAGATTTTTGGATTGTTGTACCTGTAGAAGATATTTTAGTGTAATCTGATGAGAACCATTATTATAAGCATTCTAACTTGCAGGACCTTCAACTGTGAGCAGCGATGAAAATAATCTGACAGAAGAATTACACCTACAACAGCTTGAAGCAGTTTCATCTGTTTCCGAACCAGAACCCACTTGTTCTGACTCTAACTTAGAAAAAGAAATTACTAAAACATATAGTATAGAAAGCAACCGTCTCGATGAGAAATATACATCTACTTTCATGACAAATGTTTTAACAGAACAACAACAATCTTCAGCTTCTGAAAATTATTCAAATGATCCTGGCAACTATTTTAATGAAATGAAATGAAGGTTAATGAAATGTTCACTCCTTGAGGTGGTAAGGGTTTTTTTTGTTTTAGTTCTACTGCGTTATTTCTGTATTTTACATAGCAGTAAGCAGCGTAATAGCAGTTTTATTAAATAAATTTCTGTTTTGTTCCGGGCTTAAGGGACGTAGTCTATTGAAATTTCTTCCAAACGTTTCGTTTGCAACTGCGACAAACATCTTCAGTGGTGAGAAATTATTCAATATGAAGTTTTCTCGACAAATGATACTTAGAAGAAAACGTCTTGTCCCTAAGTTGACATTTAACAAATAATATTTTGATAGACAATTTGATATTCGAGCAAAAAACCAAAATCTACACTGCCATATAGTGCTTTATTCATTTTTCCATTTCATTAGAAATGGAAAGGACCTGAAAAAATCACAACTAGCCACACATTACATAAGCTCCTAACTGCGAATGAATCTATTTTTTAATAGTGTATAAGGGAAATTCAAGCTGACCAATTTCGTTTAATGTAAATATAAATTCTTTATTAAAACCAGTAACAATTTTCTTAATTCATCTTAATTAAACATTATATGTAATCTCTTAATCCATTATAGGTTCCAATTGTATCTAATTTAACAATTAAAAAAAATGAAGTATGTATTATTATAAAACTATCATGGTATAAAAATGGAGTATGCAAAAAAGAATTATTCTTTAGCATCGCCAATGCCATCAGGTGTAATAGCAAACATAGCCTCACTTTCGGGCAAGCAAGGGGAATCATATATTTTACATACTCTTGTTTCTCCTCTGCCCTTCCTCAAATATAATCTCGTTGTTGAAGCATGAGCCATAATGTTACCACCAATGGGTTTTTTTGGATCAGCATTAAACATAGCAGCACCATCAACTTGGGCCACTACCTGATTAGTTATCACAACAGCTACACCAAACTAGAATATAAGTACTGTAAAGTAAACTATATAAAACTAAACAGGAACTTACTTCATCAGCTAGTCGTAGAAGCATTCTTAGAAACCTAGCAAGGTGCATTTGCCTTGCAGATAATTCTCCTCTACCTGAATAATCAGTTCTATACAAAGCAGTTGCACTATCTACAATAAGTAATGAGTACCTGAAATTAAAAATTATTAGGTATGTTCATATTCAGTAGATTGCAAGAACTGTGGAGCACTATAATAATAAGGTGACCAATCGTTCTCCTTTAGGGAGAACAGTCCTTTTTTTGTAGGTTCTATCCTTCCCCGAAAAGTGTCCTCCTACCTGGCCTCCTTTTCGATATTTTAAAACTAATCTGTATTCAGAGATGCCGCGTCGAACACAAACAAAATTTTCGTAGTATGGATTGTACAACTAAATTATTAAGAAAGTTTACAATGCTAAATTTTCATTTGCCAAGACAAAATGTGAGGCTATTATTAAATCAGTATTTAAAAATTACTGTGATAAAATACTTGCAGCATTTGCAACGGTTTTATCTGATGCATCAAATCATAATGAAACCAAATTGTATCCAATACTAGTAAGGTATTATAATGTTACCAAGGGCATTCAAGTATGAATTTTAAATTTTGAATCCACTGAGGACAAAACTGCTGAAATTTTGTCAAACCACCTATACAGAGTAATAAATGAAACCAAATTGAAATCTAAAGTTGTTGCACTAACAGCTGATAATACAAACAATTTTGGTGGACGAAAACGCAAAGGAGTGAATAATGTCTATGTAAAATTTCAAGATTTACTCCAAAAGAAAATACTAGGAACAGGCTGTAATGCAATATTTTGTCAAATGCAATCAACACAAGTTTAAGTTTAGACAAATGTCCAAAAATTCTGGATTTTCTTTTCAATTACGTCTTATCGGAGATATTAATTTTCTATATAATCAATCATCTATTTTCGACAAAAAGATTCAAAAGATTGAAGGCGAACATATTCCAGCTACAGAAGTTAGTCTTATTTTGAACGATTTTATCCTTCCATATAAATCACGATTTGATCGATTTATCAACAAAAACAAAATTATCAAAGTTAGAGGAATCAAATCCGGGCATAGCGGAAAAGTTTACCAATGAAGTGCAGAATTTTTACCAAACATGTTTCCAATTTGCCGAAAAACTGTCTGAAACAAAAATATCACAGGAAATTGGGCAGATATTGAAATTGAATTATTGAAATCAACGGCAATTATCTGTTTGAAGAAATTAGAAGATTGAATGTATGTTTAAATTCTGAAAAATTAGAACAATGGGAAAATCAACATGTTGAAATTCATAAAAGATGGGTGTAAATATTTAACCATTTCAAAAATGAACATATTCCAAATTAAAATTTACTTATTCTTGTTAAATTTACGTTGTGCTGTCCTGGAACTAATGCAGCAGTTGAAAGTTTTTTGAAATTGGTAATGATTTTTGGACAAGTGAGAAATCAAGATTGAATGTTGATACTCTAGCTGCAGCACTTACAGTAAAATTCAATATGAGCAATTTTTGGTCCGAAAATTCCATTACGTATATTGTTAGAAAATGATATACTGACAAAAAATATTCATTCACTGGAAAAATACTCATCTAATTAAATAATTAAAAGGTATGTAAGTATAATAAAATGCTTCATTTATTAACATTGTACTTTTTTCTTAAATTTTTTCGTCCCCCTTTCCATTCTCATGTCACAATAGATTAATCATTCGGTCAAACAATCCATACATCCGCAAAACACTTGTACCAAATTAATCAATTTATTGCAAGGTGAGGAGTGTGTTTATATTCATATTTAATTCAAAATTCTAACCTGCTTTCTGCCATCATAGCTGAAGCCTGTATTAATAACTGTGTTTGATGGTCAGTATTATAAGCTCTTGCATATGCAACATTATCTAGGACATCTTGTTTAGACATTTTGTACCTTTCCGCTACTGACAACAATCTTTCCGGTCGAAATGTGCCTTCGGTATCAATATACAAGCATTTTCCTTCCCCACCATTGTGTTCAATAGGGAGCTGAAAAGGTTTCATAAACGAGAATCCCTATCAGAGTTTTTAATACTTACCTGACATGTAACTGCTAATGTATGGCATATTTGTGTTTTGCCTGTTCTAAATTCACCAAATATTTCTGTTATCGAGCCAGTTTCTATACCTCCCCCTAAGAGGCGATCTAATTCCTTCGAACCTGTTGTTAGCTGAATTATTTCAGATCTTTTTTGGTGTATATCAGTGGCTGTGGTAAATCCCATAGGTACAACCTTTGCTGCTTCAGCTAAGATCTTGTCTGCTTTTGCTTCTGAGATACCTTTTATCGCAATTAAATATTTTTTTGGCGCATATGCAATAGCCTCTACAGTATGATAGCCAGCTTCTTCTAATTTCTTTAAATCCCCAGACGTTATGCCATTACCCTGTAAATTCAATATTTATGTAGACTCGACAAAATACAGTAAATAGAAATAAACCTCCAATTTGCCTATTGGTTGGGGCCCACAATCATCTATTTCTTCATTTGCTGCAGTAGCAGTCTCCATTGAAATGGCGCTAACACTCATTATTACAGTTTAAATTAACAAAGAAAAGACAGGAAATAACAATATTTTACATGTAGTTTTTACTGAACAACAGGCAGTGAAAATAAGGGGTTATTTTATACACTAAAAACACTGGCGCCAAGTCAGAGCAGCCAACTTTGAATGAACTGGGAACCTAGAATAGTAATTTTCTATTTATATTTTCCGCCATTTTAAATTTACACTTGTTTATACTACCATAAACATGGATTGCAAGATATTTTACTTTATTTTTCTTTGTTATGAAAATTAAACATTTTTACAATGTTACATTACGATTTATTTCTTCAATTAGGGATTACATGTTTAATAATACTATTAATACAAATTTAACATATTTAAACAAAATTTTCAACATATTTAATCAACAGCAATACATTTATTGTACACTTGGAACTTCAGCGGCTTTCGTGCGATCTTGCTTTTCATATAAATAAGAAGCGAAGCTCTCTCCTTCGGTGAACTTCCTTCGTGCGGCCCACGGGATATACACGTATTTATAACCACCGTAGGCTCCTCCACTTAAACCCAGTCCTCCAGCTACTAATAATACAGCGCCAACCAAACGCTGCCTATCAGTTAAGTTTTTATACCACATTTTTCAACAATTATATTTTAACTTTAGCAACGATTATTTAGCGTGTGTTCACCAAACGACGCTCAAACAAACAATGAATGTTTTTATTCATTGTTGTTCCACTGTTTTCAATAACAACATATTTGATTTTTGAAATCGGCGTCCTTTCAAACAACAAAACAACCTCATAAAACCCTGCCAAATTATCGAAGATGTATAAATTGTCTACGTCACTTCTTTTTTACATTCGTATTTATATATTAGTATCTCTGACGTTATTAATAGTATCTTACAAAATAAAACAGAATTAAAAATTGATTTATTCATCTTAAGGTTTTACTCTAGGGTAGTTATTGAAGAAAATAATATTGGTTGGTAACATACACCCAGCAAATTGTCATTACCCGCCAAAATTCGGTAATTTAAACTTGTTACCATACATTTTATCATTAATCTAAAAATTGTAAATACGATTTGCGTGTTAACTGATTCATAGTTTAATATTAAGTTTCTTTAGTTACCACAAAAACCAGAACCGCGACAATAAAACGTCGCCAGGATAAATTTTGATACGAATCAGTTTTCAGCAGGTATAAAAGTCACAAGTTTTGAACAATAGCAGCCGGAAATTGATATAATTTTACGCCAGTGTTAATAGTTGATTCCGAGAAGAATTGGGGTATATTATGTATATAAACAATGACCATGGGTTAATCAAAATACAACTGGAATTGTAGGACAGGTCGTAGATGGTGTTGCGGATATATCGGTTGGTAATACAAACCTATGTTGAAATCTAATCAATCCAGTATTCTTTTTATTCTTATCTGCTTTCTATTCCATCAATTGTCAAAATTGTTAGGAATGCCTTATTGTACAAATATTTCATGATTAATGCAAACTTCCAATACCTCTTAGGCGTTCAGACAACTAAAGAATTGAGAAGACTAGACGTTATAATGAATTTATTTCGTTCTAAAAATGCCCACTAAAACATCATAGCAGTTGAATTCAAATAACTGTTAATAACAGTAACTGATTGATTATTGAATATTTATATTCTAGGGACTACGCTTTACTCAAATGACAATAGTTAACTTTGCGTATAAATGTACCGAAATATAAAACAACTTATACCGCTCCATCCTTTTTTAAAACAGTATTAAAAAATCTTCATTCTAAATTCTATCAACAAGTATCGAACAATAACGCTTATTTGTGGACCAAAAGTTCGAACTTCTAGAATCTCGTAAAGATAGATGAAGCATAGAGCAATATTTTGATGTTGAGTCTTTCGATTGATAATGTATGCCACGTGTAGCTTTTGCGCCAATTTCTATACACCCTATATACAACTTCTTTTTTGTATTCACGCGATGTGTGGTAACAAATAACAAACATAAATCTCCAGAATATATTATTTATTCTCAAATATACTAGCGAATTCTTATATGCACATTTAGTCCACCGCTAGAACGTTAAACGTTACAATAAATATCTTAATAAATTGTAAATTTACGCCGTCAAAGCGTTAACAATCATAAATTATCTGAATTTATGTAACATGACTACAACATATCATTCTACAATTCCATATATACCAACCATACCCAAAGAATTTTATTTTTCTTCAAGGAAAAAGTCAACAAGAAATTTATTGATTAAGCTATCACAGAAAGGATTGACTACGACTTTGGACAACAGACGAATCGTTTCAAGTAAATTGCTACAAGTTATTACTATGATTACGTTATCACAATCTTTTATCTACCCACAATATGGTCCTTTCATATATAAAATTGTAGAATCTCACAGTTATGTATTAATAAATATATTAATAATATCGGTGTAACGATTTTAAAGCACCTAATTTAATAGTTGGAATGTTCGAATAAATGATATGTAAAACCAATTACTATCTTCAGGAACTAAAAGTAAGTGGAAGGCATCTTTACAAAAGTTTTTAATACTTAATGGTGTTATCATGATTAATAAATTTGATAAACAATTTATAAATATTCCAAAATCATAAAAAGAGGAAATATAAATTAAATATCATTTACTATTATATACTAAAATAAATACTTTGTATTGTATTGTATATTGGTAATTACCTAGTAATTAACTATTAGTACTTTTATAAATTTAAGTTAAAAATACCCCTTACCACCTTGTTGAGTAAAGAACTCTGAATACGCATTTCGGCAAATAAGTTG
>JARFOC010000338.1:527456-568731 GCA_031763485.1 Osmoderma eremita | reverse complement strand
ATCATTATACAATGTTTGGATTTGAAGTCCTTTAACATTTGGTAGGTGTATGAAAACTTTCGTGACTCACTGTATAAAGGACACCGTGAATACGTTTGTGTTTATTTAAATAGTTTACCGATGGAAAAAAAAACTGATCTGACAGACATGACAGATCGAAACATTAAAATCATAGCAAAACTTTGCAAACAATAATCCCACGTTCCAAAAAGTTCAAGGTTAATAATCGTATTTTATATGTATGTATATCATGTTTTTTTTATATTCAATGACTCCAAGGAACAGTTTAAAAAGACTAGAAAACTTCCTGGAGGAAACACTTATACAGTGGAGTATATAGTGGAGTGGTTTTAAAATTTTGCTAAGTGTAAAAGGCATAAATGAAAATAAGCACAATACATTCATATGTATATGGGAAACGATGTTACACGAAGTCCGTGTTGCCAACCTATCGCGCTCGTTATTTCCTCAGAATGTTAAAAAAATTCCCTATTTGAGTGTAAAATTCCCCCAGGAAAGATCGCATTATATATAAAGGAATGATTGATAATAAAGACATAATAATAGTCAATAATAATTTAACAATCAAAATAATAATCAATTCGATCCAGGAATAAAAGGAACATGTACACATAAAGAATGATCTGGATAACTTATTTTCTAGAAGTGTACATTCTGTGGAAATGCAGCTTCAAATGATAATTGTTCTCGTAATATTTAAATTTCACAGATGTTTATAAATAAAACTGTATTTCGACATAAAACTAGTCAGACATATGAATGTCACTAACTTCACATCGTGCTCGACGCGCCAAATTCAAAAATTCAAATTTCTACACGACAATCTTCAATTCTAAATTTTCTGGTGTCAATTTCAGCGGCCTCTTCCCTGAAAGTTACCCATTTCTAAATATATTCTGATGATGAATGTTTAGCGACTTTTATACCGTGGCACGCCATGAAATTTCATTTATAGATTTATTTAGGGATAAGGGATAAAATTACTGCAATGTACAAATAAACAGAAACAGGAAGGCACAAATATATAAATGTGTGGCATCGTCCAAGATAAAATATCTAACAGCAAACTGATAAATCACAATAAGAATAATAAAAATAAGTTGAGTTCCGATACTATAAAATACAAATGATAAAAATTGTTCCGGTGATCGTGCCTGACATCTATGTATATATTTCTGAAGATTAGGGGTATTATAAATGTTCAGGGACTTATTTCATTTCGGGATTTATTTAGGGACAACATACAAGGGGACAAATCATTGAACGGAAATTACGGTTTCTATATCTAATGTCATATACTTTGACATGTGAATTTTAACTGTCATAAGCCCAAATAATGGAACCGGAAGTAATAATGTATAGCTGATTCAACGATTTGGCAACCATGTATCGAGGTTGAGACAATCTATAGTTTTTTTTAATTTTATTTTGTGGGTGCCTAATAAACACCTATGTAGTGTACAACTGCTCTACAAAAGTAGTTATGTCCATAACCCTCGCTAACATACTGCACAATTATACAGTGAGAACATAAAGGTTCGGATAAATTCACTTAAATTTCAGGTGTTTTTTTTTTCTCGAAGAAAAGCTTTCGATTATTGACTTTACTTGCGGTTTTTCTTATGATTATTTCATGTATGCACGCTGACCCAAAAGCATGTTATGACAGCTCACTTATTATTTTTTTAATAGAAACATCTTTTTTTATTTCATTTTTAAATTCTACGTCAAATTTTGAACATATTATAAGTATCATGTCCTATACCTGAATTGAACTGTTTTCGAGAAAAATGCACTCTAACTTGAAACATCACCATATTATTATTTATTTAAAAAAAGTATTAAAACGCAATAAAAAAATTATTTTATCAAATGTTGGAAATGACCTCCAACTTAACTTAACTTCCTGGCAGTATCCGAGACGATATTGAAATTCCTGCAAAACGTTATTAACTATTTATGTTCTATAAATCTCATTTCGTCTCTTATCCTCTTCTCCAGGTCTTCGATGTTCTTTGGTCAGTTAACGTAGACCTTACACTTAACATAACCTCACAGAAAATAATCTAAAGGGGTCAAATCTGGAGATCTGGCCAGCCACTCAATTGGACCCTGTCGACCAATCCATCGTTCAGGGAAAACAGTATTGAAGTGGACGAGTGTAATGGGCCTTGTTGATACCATAAGAAATCGTTTAGGATGTCAGGATAATCTGGATCGGGGTATAAAGTGGCAAGACATGGTACTAGGTTAGCTTCTAAAAATTCTAAATATCTGTCGCCGTGTAAGTTCCCATCAAAGAAAAGACCCGAAAATCTTGTTTTCAAAAAATGCCGGCCCAGGCATTAACTTTTTGAAGATATGGGGTATGACTCGCTGTGAGGATACTTGGCATTAAATATTTCGCAAACTTCCTTTTGGGTGAGCATCCTGGCCCCATAACCAATCATCATCAGTATCTCTATTCGCACTCTTTCATTGAGACGTGCCATTAAAAAAAAACTGATCGTAATAAGTTTTGCTAAGACAAACTGATTTAAGATATGAGTCAACTGTCACTGTCGATAGTATGACTCAATTCAAGGTTTTATTTATATAATTTAAGTGTTTAAGTTAAAAAAAAAGTGTTTCCATTAACAAAAAAAGTGAGCTGTCAGAACATGTTTTTGGGTCAGCCTGTATGCATGAAATAATCATCAGAAAAACGGCAACTAAAATCAAAAATCGACGGGTCGGAGCGTTTCTTCGAAAAATAAACACGTGAATTTTCAAGGAATTTATTCCAACCTTTAGGTGCTGACTGTATAAGTTAAATATAATTTAAGCCTGCTAAGTAGATGATGATGATGAACACAAATAGTGTTGTATAAACTAGAACTACATCTTGTTAGATAAATAACGCCAAACGTTCTGTTCACTTATTAGTTTAAATAAAAACTAATAAATAGCCTACTTTTAAGGAGTGCGAAATATTTTCGTTGCAAAGGTTGCCATCTATAAATACAACTGGAATGCACTTTTTGGGACAGCAACCGCTCCAGTTAATTCAAGCAACTCGCTCTGCAATGAGCCGGAAATGCATATAAAAAGAAATTACAGATATATTGAGATATTTCCATATCTAGCAACATCTCTCAAAACGAAAGGCAACAACAACAAACGCATGCTCAACCCAAATTTTCCGGTCACATTTTTACCTTCTTATCCACCTAGAGATTAAGCGATTCAATTTTCTTTTTTTACCCATGATCGCGTCTATCCGTTCCGATGAACAAACAGCAGTAACTACAAAAGCAAAAAGAAAATGCTGCGCGCACAATTAATGCACTAATTCGATGTACGGTCTCTTCGAAACTAAAACCGAATTAGAACGTAGCTAGACGCTCGGAATTCCCTTCAGGAGTTTATTTATAGACGCCCTATACAAACTCCGTTGTTTCGAGATTCGTATCGTGGAGAGCGTCTGAAGTATAGGTATGAGTAATTGGTAAGAAAAAATCATAAATTGAAATAAAAAATACCCAAATACATACGGTACATACGTGGGTAGTAGTGATCAGAATAAATCTGGGTAAAGGAAAATAACTGAAGAAGCGTCATTATCAAGTTTAACTAGGTAACTGGAAGTTTTTATCAAAGATATACCGGAGAATGCATTGCCAGTTCGTATTGTTGAGAACCTACACTCACCGGCACGAAAATGGAGCACCTTCTTTTTAAGCACAAATTCGCTTAATAGCGTTGGAAATAAAGGATTTTGACAAATATTACGCAGTAATAACTTTCTCCTGATTAAATTCAACGACAATAATTGTAATAACCTTCTTGTGATTGGTTTTCTATGTGAAGAACTGGAGGATGTACAACTTGGGATATGTCGTATTCTATGTCATGTTGTAATCAAGTGTCCTGGCGCGATCTTCAAATGTTTAACCGTAAAAATGCCATTATCGGCGCATGGTTTATTGTTGGAATCACCATACTAGCAAAAGCAATGAAAGGGGTACAAGCATTAAAGACGGACTCGAGTTTCTGCCTACGAGGCGTCATCAGCGTCTCTCCGAATGCTAAACCCACTTTCATCGCTAATGCGTCGCGAATATTTTCTCGGAATATTGTCTCGGTGACTTGTGTGTTTGACCGGTGTCCCCTAGATGGGGTATGTCGTGACGCAGCCAAGTGGCTAGGACATTTCGCAATAACTTCGCGACGCATTAGCGATGAAAGTTAGCATTCGGAGAGACGCTGATGACGCGTGGTAGGCAGAAACTCGAGTTAGTCTTTAATGCTTGTACCCCTTTCATTGCTTTTGCTAGTATGGTGATTCCAGCAATAAACCATGCGCCGATAATGGCATTTTTAAGGTTAATTGTTTTTGGCATTTTTGATGTTTTCAAATGTTTAGTTTATTTTGTTTTTTTACTACAAAGGGCTAATTATTTGTTTTCCACTGAGTTGTTCGCTGGTAGACATTTTAGTTCCTACGGAAACAGTGACTGCAATTGTTGCACTGCTAGAGGATGGAAGGAGTCAGATTTTTGTAGTTAACAGGTACAGGGTATCTCGAAGCACTGTACAGTGAGTTCACACAAGATTCTTGGAGACTGGGTTGTACACCCGGCGACTTGAAACAGGTCCCCAAAGGACTACCGTACAAAGAAGACGACCGTATCCTTGTCCTAAGAAGTTTAGGAAATCGTAATGGAACCGCTATTAGTCTCAGAAATCAGCTGTAAAAGGTACGCAATGTTAATGTGAGTGAAAGAACCAGTGTACACTACTGCGCAGCAAGCTCTACGGATACCACTGCGCACCATCTTCTACGCATATACCTGTAGCTTGAACTTCCATCCCCCCTAATTGACTGAGTGGTTAAGTGTGTTAGATTGGAAAATATTCGGAATTTCGAGACCGGGTTCAAATCTCACACGAGCACAAAAGTTGTAAAAATTGGTTCTCGGATATATTTGTCAAATAAGTTGCAAAAATGAATTTGGCAAGAAACAGCTCTTCTCAGAGCTACCCTGAAGACGGCAATAGAAAAATTGCCTAAACGTCGGATCACTTAAATCCAACAAACGATTGAAATAGCCCAAATAACGACAACTCAATTGAAGGATAGAGATATATTTCATTGATGCGTTTCGTCTCTAGGGATTATTTTAAAATGAAATAGGTTTCCGTTTGAGAAAAGATGATCCTTGATAAGAATTGATAGAATCGCCACATATAGCAAATGCAAGACTCAATTTTGTTTAAAAGTGACTGGAGTGATTGTGATAACAGTAAATAAACTATAATACATAAAATAAAAATGTCTGTGAATTTATTTGTTGCAAGAATTTAGCGTAGCATCCTTGACATAATTAATGCTTCCATACTTCTCATTATACACATTCATCCTCAGATGTTCTCCCATGTTACGATTAATAGTCAAAAATTTTGACATTTTTCTCACAACACTAACAATTCGTTTTATTGATGTAACATACAAAAGAAAATAAATTTTACCTTAACTATGTTCGATACATCTCTCATTTCTTTCATAACCCATTAGGAGAACCATTATTTTCTGAGGAATACCGCTCTTTTAATAAATACAATAGAAAACATCCACGATAAATAACATAACCTAATATTTATTTATTCAATGAAAAGTAATTCGAAACGTGTCTTGGCAACCACGCCATATAAGACGTCATTCACAAACAATGACGTGCATCGATCCTATATGAAAACGTTTGCATACGAGTTTCACTTTTGATACAGACAAACTGCAAAATTGCGCATTTTAAAAATATAAAAGTTAAATAATAATTTAATAATATAATAATTTATATTAGGATAGGTAACAATATTAAAATAAATTAAATATATATAAGTCAAACTAGTTTCCTTTATGAAAATTGACATAAAATTAACCGGTTCTTTAAGTATGTTCATGTGCCCGCAATAATTTCAATGTAATTTACATGGAAACAATATAAATATGTAGATACAGCCTTATCAGGATAACAATAGAAGGATCTGTATTATTTTTACCGTTTTCTATGATTGTACAGATGGATTTAGTACAACGACCTTTTACGGGGTGTATCATTAAAATACCATTGTGCAGATAAATATAAACACCCGAGTACTATAAATCCTCCAGCAAATCAATTATTTTTTATTTATTATTCAATTATTTTAACTTACAGTTATGATGATGACATCAGTTGTTATCCGACACAGACGTTGTAAAATCAGCTTAAGGTGTGCCCCGTAAAAGCGCTTAAACTGCAGTTTGATTGTCTTTATAGTTTTCCATACCGGTATCGACAATACAAATAAACGGAACACTTAATTACTATGAGCGAATTAGTAAGAAATATATATACGTAACCAAATCCAACCGAGCTGTGTGCGCTCTTCGCGATATCTGCAGTTAGCAGCGAATATCAACAAGTAGTTACTAGAGCTAGTATGTCAACCCCCACGCGCACATCAAACTTTTACTTTTTTCTTTATTGTACGTAAATTTATGTATGCATCAGTGCGAAAAATATGCACGCCCACATTAAGTTTATATTCTCGTTTAAGTCACGTATAAACTATAGGTTTGGATACAATGTGAATACGATAATAAGGGTAATCATGCTATTTAGTGCTCCTATTTCAAAAGTTTCTAACATTATTCTGACGCATGCGCAGAAAGTGCAAAAAATTAGGAAACGTCAGATCCTATATCATTGCTGTATAATATAATATATAACAACAAAAATTGAGGGAATTAGTGTTGACGTCATAAAATTGGAAACGCTGTGAAAATGTTTCCAAACAAAACAAGCTACATAACCTCGCATTCCGCTCACGTTGTTCGACTTCCTTTAAAAGTGGTCTATTTCTAAATTTGTGTGCAGCTCGTATGGTATCGTGTTTCTTTTTTGTCTTCTATTCTATCTTATTAACAAATCTGTGATGTGCTTTGCTTGTAATCACCACAGTAAGCAGAAGAAGTGCAAGTATTTTTCAAAGAACTCTGAGCTAAAGAAATAAATTGATTAATGCGAAATCTGACAACATTGTCCACCAATGCGCGCGAATTAATTGCCCGCGAACAGCTGAGAATAGGAGCACTAAAAAAGCACTAGAGAGTAACTTTCAGAAAACTATCGCGGCCCCTCACTGCTGAACATAGGACTTGGGACCGATTCTACTAACGTAGATAAACCAGGTATAACGTTATACCTGATATGAGTTTATAAAGACTATTCTACAAGTAGCAGATAAATATGGAATAGGATGAATGCAGGTCATAAATTTTGGTAGTACAAGTTATTCCAACGTCTAGGTAGGAGTAAATTGAGTATTACTTTATCCCGCACTCTGATTGGTGACTTGCCGATCAGTGGTGGTAAAAAGAGTTCTATGAATATAACCTATATTCAAATATAATATTTATTTATATATAAAGTAGTGTATATTTATAACGTTTAACATTTTATCCCTTGTTTCCCAAATATGTTTCTCGGCGCTAATTTCAAATCATTACTAATTGATACAGATAAATATGTACACTAGTGTGCATAAATAAATAATCACACATATTCTTCAAGTACGACTTGAAATACGTTCATAAACTCGAGAAAAGTATTGTAGGATTACAGTTTTTTAGAATTAAGAACTCATTTGCGTTTTATGATACCGCAACCCTTCACAAACGGTTGCGCCGTAAATGAGCGGATATTTACAGATGTATTTATCAGTTTATTGTCAGATCTTGAAGTGCACGTTTGTTTTAAAAGACTTGAAGGAACGGTTTAAAAGCATTTCATACGTTTTTGTTAATATTTTATATTTATTTTGTGAAAACGCCTCGTTAAAGGTAGGATAAATGTAACTACAGACTTCTTAAAAATAAAATTTTAATTTACGCCTAATTAGTAGAAATTGTCGAAAGTAGATATACAGGACAGGTAGAAAATAGTCTTCCTCCAAGAACAGAGAAGAACTCCGCGTCAAATCGCTGAAGAAGTGGGTTGTTCGCAAAGTAGCTTACTTAAAATATTAAAAAAGAAATTAGAAACGGGCTCTGTACTGAACAAACCTAAAGGAGGACGTTCAAAAAAGGTAACAGAAAGAGAGGACCATTATTTAATACTCACTTCCTTACGACACAGAACGCGAGGATTAGCCCAGTTAGCCGAAGATTTGCAAGAGGCAACTGGCGTCGCGGTACATTCATTCACAGTAAGACGACATTTATTAAGCAAGGATTAAGAGGCCGCGAGAGGAAAACCATTGCTGAGACGTGAAAATAAGCAGAAGAGACTAACCTACGCTAGAAATCATACCCAATCGACGGTAGAAGAATGGCGTTGCACACTGTGGACGGATGAGTCGAAATGTGAGATCTTCGGCAGTAAGAGGCGTCAGTATATCAGGCGACGGCTCGTCGAAGACTACAATCCAGCGTGTGTCCAACAGAAAATTGAATACAGGGGTGAAGCAATTCAAGTATGGAGTTGCATGGCAGCTTATAGGAGGGTGGGCCCTCTTGTAAGAATTGAAGATTGTTTAAATGCAGACCGGTATCTGTAGATCCTTCAAGAGTACGCGATTCCTGCAGGACGTCGCCTTATTGGTGAACGTTTTGTTTTTCAGTAAGATAACGATCCAAAACATAGTGCCCGGAACGTAAGGCGTTATCTTGCTGAATTACAAGAACAGGATATCTGCGAAACCCTGGCTTAGCCATCCCAGAGCCCAGACTTAAACATAATAGAACATGTCTGGGATTACCTGGACAGGGTCAAACAAAGGAAGCAACGAAGGAACGCAAATGACTTATTTAATGTCCTGGAAGGAGAGTGGAACAACATGCCACCAGAATTTATAAACAACTTATTTAATAGTGTTAAAATCGAGTCGGCAGCGTTATCCAAGCAAAGAGTGGTCATACTAAATATTAGATAAATACACAACTATTATAAATATTTATAAATTTCATAAGACAGTTTCAAAATAATTTAAATTAATTATGTAGGGATACCGTTTTCTTCGAAATTAATCTTGAAATAAAAGCTACCTTTTGAAAACACCTACTGATTACTTATTTATGCACACCACTGGAAATTTGACTTAAGAACGGCGGAGGTCAAAGCTAAAGACTTCGATAGGTACGGTAAGCAACGAATCAAATCAAGTTCTTGATTCAGTTCCGCCTAGGAATCATCCAAAATCATACTGTATTTAGAATGTAGACATTTTTTCAAAACATCCTAAATTTTAGGTATTATTGAAAGAGTATAAAAGACAATATCAAAATACAATTATACAATTTTTTCTTAATTAAAATGCATTTGCCAAAACATAAAATTTTTGAGGAATATTAAACTAGAAGTAAAGTAGTCCCGAATTAATTAATACTTGTGCGGGAGGAGTAATCCGAACAGTGTGTTTATTAAACTAGAAGTTATATACAGTTTTATAGATTTTTTGGTTCAACAAATAGTTACAAGGAAAAATATATCAGGCTGTGTTTGAAATGTGTTATCCCTTTGAGGTTTTTATTGCTTGTTTTGATCTGCGTGCAATCTTCGATTTTTGTAGAAAGCCCATCAAGAACTTAAATGCAATTTTTTGTTGATATGTGAGTCACTCCCAGACTAGCGGCAGCCGCGCGGATCTAGCGGGGTGTATGCGTGTATCTTTCCTCTAGCTCCCACTGCCCAGTTATATTTTTCTCCTGGTGTACTAGTAATGTCAATTACAATTAACATAACGACTCAACACAACAGTAGTGTAGTTAATTTGAGTTGTCTGTAATTAAAAGTTACCGAAAAAAAAAACACTATTATAAACTTTCATTGGATGGAAGTGATACTGCCAATTTTGAAGCGTTGCCTCTCACTTATAAACAGGACTTCTAACTTTGGATTTATAAAGGTACTATGAAATAAACACATGCTGTGTTTAATTATCTCCAAAAACGTTTTTTAAATGTCATTGCTTGTTTCAAGGTATTGCGTTTTGGAAAAAAATATTGTTGCTAAACTTTGGTTACAGTTTACTGCTGCATGAATATACAGTAGTGGCCGGTTTTGTAATCACAATATTGTATTGTGTGTCTTGTGATAAGAGTGATATTCTTACCCATTTGATGGCTAGTTTTAAAACGAACTTGAACAAACCTGAACAGTTAACCCTATTGCCTGTTCAATAAACTAACAAATATATTAAGAATTTATGTTATTTATTAAATCCATTCTTAACCATCTTATGTTTCTGGCCACCTGTATGTATATAAAAACGTAAAAAAAAAATTAGACGTAGATTTCAATACTGAAACGCCATACATTACAGCGTAACATAAGTGAAGCGTAATAATTGTTTCCTTGTGTCTGTCCAGTCATAAGCCACAAAATAAGGTCGCAATATAAAGAGGAAGGAACAACACGCCTTTATTTTATACTTGGCATTTCGGCAATCATAAAAGATTAAAATTCAATTATGTTTATTAACCTTAGGAGATTAAATTGGGGAACAATACTATTAAAGGTTTTGTAAACTACTGAAACTCTCATTCATTTAATATCTTCAAGTATAGGGAACCTTAAAAATACATTAATTAAGTTTATTGATCTCAAATTAGTACTGTTTCTTAAGTCCGATTGTATTTAGAAAATGAGCAATCACTGATTAACTTCATACACCCAATATTTTCAGACATAATCATAAGAAGATCATAATCATACATAAGTAAGTTGTACCTCGTACACTAGGAGAAAAATATAACCGAGCAGTCGAGCGAGAGAAAAGATACACGCCATACACTTAGCAGTAATGTATCATTTGAAAGGGAAATGTAAAAAAAAGTAGAAAATTTATTGATTGAATAATGTGAATTATTAATATTTGGTTGTCATAGCCATTGTTTTTTAGCACTGTTCCACACCGAGAGGCATGCTGTTGACTTACTGTTGGCAGCGCTCTGGAGTAATGGAATTCCAAGCAGTTCGTATAATTTCATATAGTTGTTGCCGTTTTCTTGGATTTATTTTGAAAACGCGTTCCGTCAAATCTTGCCATAATTCTGTTTTTCAGACTTTGAGAAGATACATACGTACTACCTCGTGCAAAAAAGTTATTTTGTATTAAAAATAATTTCAAGAACTCGTGTAAGTGGTGTGACAGATCAAAATAAACAAAATAATAAACAGTGTTCGAATACGCAGGATCCAAACGATTGACAATTTTAAGTCTTACTTTCCTCGATCTTGAACTCCTTAATATTAATTATTTTTGTAAAAGATTAAAACTAGCTAAAAGCTAACTGAGAATTCCAGAAGTAATTATCTTCAGTTTCTCTTTAATTTTCTATGCCTGAAAGTTCAGGCATCTATTTGTTCAACGGATTCGCAACGTATTGTTGGTCTCCAGTTTTCAATTCTTGCGTAATTTAGAGCTTCAGCTAGTGAATTTAATGTTTCTCAAACAAGGTTTCACGTTATAGTTGACACAGAGGAGCAATTCATCTGAGCAGGGCGTCAGATCTTTTCTTATGGAAAAATCAAATGTATAAAAATAAACTAGGCAATTTGAAAGCAGAAAAGATAGGCGCAAAAATCAATCAATTAGAATTATTATTTTCAAAGATAGATACGATGTGAGTCAATAAAGATAAACGACCGTTTAGCACTTTCTTCTTACTCTTTTCATTTTAATGTACATTGAACACCCATTTGATATGAGAGCTAAAACATATTTTGCAGAAGGGTATTTCTAATCCACGAAACGGCCCTACATAATTTGGATACATTACACGGTTTAATTTCCCCGTGCTCTGTATCCATGTCTACAATCCTACACACATATTATGTCACATTTTATATTTGTGATAAAAAAATTATTCAATTGAAAAATTGTTAAAACTATCTGAATTAATTTAATTGATCAACTTGATAAAAAATATTAAAAACGCCAGTTATCTTATCAATTTACTCTTCAAACATCAATTCCACTATTCACTCTAAGAAGGAACCGGTTGTTAGTGAAACAAAATTTATTTTCCGGATGCCCGGACTTATAAACTATAAGCATTTGTAATTTCAATGTCTTAATTATACAAGTATATTTATATTTAGCATATAGCGAAATAACTCCAACAAACGCAAAGTAAAGTTTACTAGGAAGTGTAACGAAAATAGTGTAGAACTTAATTTGTACAAAAAATTTTGAAAAAGGTACGGATAGTATCTTAAACGATCTAGCTGTATGTCAAAATGACATAAAATATTGTACATATTTGAAAGTAAGCCGATAATAAAAATAGTAAATAATCAGAATATTACACTGATAAATGAGCTTATTTAATTAACATAAATCTATGGATGTGTGACAACTCAGTATTAAATAAAATTAACCTACCCCAATTTATTTAAAGTGATGCAGGTTTTAATCGAAGTAATAAGGATACGTTTTTACTAATATCCACTTACATGCTTGCATCTTCAATACAATGCACTAAATTTAAGGTTAAAATAGAAGCAAGTTAGTAATAAAGTCACAAAAAATGGGTAAAAATATACGTGCAAAACCAATTTCTAAGATCTCATTTTTTGAACATAAGCATCAATATTTAATAAAACATGAGCAAAAACATGAATCATACTTTCAATGCAGTTGAATTCAAAAGCGTACTTACCGAAGAAAAAACTTGCGATGTATGCGCCAATGTACAACAAAAACTACATTTACAATTTCACTAATGATTAAGCAGGGTGTGACCCATATAACGCCCAAAACGAAAATGCTAAGAGCACCACTACCCACACGTCAAAAACAAGTCAGACATATTCGATTTTAAAATGCAGAAAATTGACAACTCTCAATCGATAATACAGTGCCCATTTGTATCGTAGCTGACAGTATCCGACGCTGACGACGCGTAACCCACTCAAATTTCAAATTTGCTTTTACTTTTATTTATTTTACGCTCGAATTATACCTGAATGGTTTATATAAAATGTCAGATAATTTACTTGCAATGTACAGTGAAGCAGTGGAATGGTTAATAAATATATAACACTAAATTTATTTTAATAAACAACTATATTATATTCGTAGCTACGCGAAGTTTGAAGAGCAGTGGGATACATTGCCTCCAAAAGAAATTTTGGAGTGTTTGCACATTTGTTTAAATAGTTTAGACGATATACTTTATGCGGAAACCTCCGAAAATGATAATACATACTTTGTAAGTATTTTCACTGAAATATATAGTGCACTTCTAGTTAATAATAAAACATTTTAGATTGCAATAGCAAGTTTGAAACAACAAGTTTCGCTTAATATTTTACAAATGGAGAAAATTTGTAATGAATCTCACAAAAATGTTTCCACAGTAGAGTACAGCGTGAAGTATAAAAATAGTTCAGATACAACTAGTGAGAATATCAAGTTTAAAAATATCATAGATAACAGTATAATTAAATTGAGAACAAACGGTTTATGCGATATAGCAGGATTAAATGATATTAAGGATATACTGAGAACTTATGTTGTATCTCCAATTCATCAGCCTCAATTATATAAGAACTTGAAGTATAGTAATTGTGTTTTACTATTTGGCCCACCTGGGACAGGTAAAACGAGACTAGTGGATGCAATTGCTGTAGAAGCGGGAGCTACGTTACTTTGCGGGTCGGCCAGTAATATATTATCACAATACTTAGGACAAAGTGAAAAGTTAGTGTTTGTTCTTATAAAACAGTTTTATTTGTACTACGGCACTACTTCTATTTACAGAATTTTACGTTCGCTCTTTGAATATATATACCATAGCGATAAGCAAACAATCCTCTTTGTAGATGAGATAGATGGACTATGCAGAGAGAGGATGAAAGATGAAGCTGATCATTCACGAAGGTAAATGTGTTTTGTACATAATTTCGTCTTAAAACTGCATTTCTAGATTAAAAACCGAGTTCATGTGCCAGATATCGAAGTTTGAAGATTGCCGGAAAGGATTCCTTATTTGCGCTACAAATTGCCCTTGGGAATTAGACGTGGCATTCGTAAGACGTTTCCAAAAACGTATGTACGTACCACTTCCAAACAGCACTGAAAGATATGAACTACTAAAACTTCATACACAAAATTCACCTTTAGAGGAACTTAACTCATGGGAACCGATTGTAAATCAGACGGAAGGATACTCTGGATCAGACATTGTGCAATTAATCCAGCATGCATTAACAGCTCCAATAATAGAACTTCAACAGAATAAAGTATGGAAGCTTCTCGATAATACATTTTATGAAGCACTATCAATAAATGACTGCTTGGATGGTACATACAGTATCCATTATAGTGATTTTAAAGATCTTCCTCCAAATACAGTGAGAGTTAGAAAAGCTTGCATGGACGATCTAACACAAGCCTTGCAAGAAGTTAAAAGAAGTGTAAGTGAAGACTACGTTAAACGATACGAAGCTTACGCGAATAATTTACATTAAACTTTTCTATTTTTTAAAGTACTATGTATGTAATGTACTGCGATGATTCAAACTGTTTTAGTTTATTATTAATTCAAGGAACGTTAACTATTCGTAAGTATATCAAAGTAAAACAAACAATTCACTTAAAAATTAAGTTTAATATACACAATAATTCTAAGTATTAATTATAAATAAATACATGTACCTATGTTATATGTAATACATAAAGCTATTAAACAATGTTCAATTTAATATAAATTAAAAGACTATAAAAACACGGCAAAAATTGCAACAGAATCTCCGTTATTGTGCATATATTTCGTCTGTCAAACGAAAAGTATGTCTAAAGCTAACAAAAATTATTAAGGAAATATGTACAATCATTTTCATACTTTACTCTCACATATATGTGCAAATAACAGCACTAAAATAATTAAACGTTCAATTTGAATAGGAATGTTCTTTAATAATTTTACACAGCCAAAAAATATACAATAGTAAAAGCACTCGCAATAGATTTTAAAATAACAATAAACTATAACTTGGTACTATAAAAAATCGTTTTTTTTTTTTCTTCGGAGGAGTAAGGTAGTGATCCCCTATTACACTAGCAAATATCTGTTTTATTCTCCTCGAGCACGCCTTGAACGTAGTTTGTTGTCGAATTTGTGAACGCAGCCATAAATGAAAATGAGGTTATGTATAATATAAATTACATCGTCGTTATAGAAGATGTTTGACAGTTGAAACAGCTGTTAAGAAAATATGGCGTCGGCCTTCAATTGCGTTATAGTTTGTTGTGATACTGGCTCAAAAATAACAAATTTAATTGGGCCACGTCACACGATTGAAGTGAATTTACTTCTCCGAATAAAAAAAAACGAACTATAGGCTTATATAAAAATAATTATGTCCGAATGCAAACACTCGCTGAATGTAAACTATGGTAAAGGCAGCGCCACATTCGGGATCCATCGAATACCGAATGTTTATTATTCGGCAAGCTATGTGCGAATTCCCGAACACTCCACGACTTTTGCCGATCATGAGTTCGGGATGGAAAAGTCCAAATGCCGTGACAAATTTTGCTCCGCATTTAATTGAATGAAAAATACCTTAATTGTGATTCACACAGGTGACAATACGAGTGATAATGTTGATTGTAATTATTGCTGCAAACGCTTTTATTCTGACCAACACTATTTCACCCCACACAAAAAAAAATCTTTATAAAACGTTAAAACAAAAACTTTTATCCGAATTTTAAATAAAAATAAAAAATCGGTGATTTAAAAAACATAATTTAAAAAAATTAAGAAATATACATATAAAAAAATATATAATTATTAAACATTAAACCAATTCAAGGAAACAATGAAGAAAAAGGAAAAGTGAAAGAAAAAAATTATTAAATTGTATACATAATTATTTTTCAAATTATTTGGGTAATAATAATAAGAGCATATTTTAAGGCACTAATCTCAAACTCGCAGCATCCGACCCCTAAGCAATTTAACACGGCCCGCCAATACATTTCAATTATGTATTTGATGTAAGTAGCCATTTTCAAATCACAAAGCAGCAAAACACTTCGCGTGGAAGCGCCACCTACGAACAACAATTATTTTCCTAACTCACAACGATTGCGTGAACGACTACACAAATCCCCGCTTGTCAAATATTTGTCTCGTGTGATTTGCGAAAATTTAATGACAGTTCGTGAAAAATGTTCGGTGTTCGGCGAATGCCGAATATTCGCTTCAAATACTCATCCACACATGTAGGTATTTTACGAACGATGCTCGGCATTCGGCAATAGCCGAATGTGTGGCGCTGACTGTCGGAATTGCGCAAATAGTTTGAGAAACGTTCGCCAAGTATAGCAAAAATACGGGACCGAATCCCGTATTTTTGCTATACTTGCCGAATGTGTGGCGCTGTCTTTATACAAAGACTTAAATATATAATTTGACAGTTCTTATAAACACTCTAGGAATCTGTAATTTTGCCAAAGTTTACACACAAAAAAAGATATGTTAATAAAACAATTGACATAAAACTGGGGTTAGAATATCGCACTAATTGTAAGTGTAGGCCATAGAGTCAGTCCGTGTTTTATAATTGTAAAAAGGAATATCGATACAAACATAGTGTTAAAGTTCGCATTCTTATACATAATTATAGTCTAAAAATAACATTTGCTTTAAAACACACATATAATATTTACAGCATAAATTTCGAACCGATGAAATAAGTACAAAGGGTGACAAGACGAAAAATTTATTTACAAATTTGCTTTGTATATGTAATCATTTTTATTGAAAATATCTGAATTTTTTCAATCTGATTTGTACAGAAAAATTCTTGATAAGGCATTCGGTGTTGTACAACGAAAGAAGATATTTAGTTGATTAAAATATTGATCTGAAGCATATCCTTTAGTTATACATACACTATAAGAGTACTTGGTGTATGGTTTTAAAAATTTTTTTTTGAGTTTACGAATATTTAATATCAAGTATACTGTTATTATAGATTTCTTTGACTAAAAACATATCTTTTCATCTGCTCAGTGAAACTAACATTTGCATAGTATACCTTATATGTATGTTATTAGGTATCTTTTCAAAGTAATTGAATATAGAAACCAAATATCCGACAGGAGACATACTTTCAAGATAGAAATACCGGTGGTTAATAATTCACATGATTTACAGCAACTATTCTAAAAACAGCTTCATCAAGCGTTATTCTAATATCATTCGTCAATTCTTTATTCTGCAATATTCATCATATTTGTTGACATTACATTCTACAGGATGTTAGCACGCGCACAGATACCGCGCCGAATTTGTTTACAATCAATCAATATGGATATTATAGCAGGGCTATCTTTGTATAAAAATTGCTGGACAAACAAAATGTATTTTGAAAGAGGCAAAATTATAGGTGGTTTTTGCTTTGAAATTTCGCTTTTCCATGATAAAATCGAATGAGGTGCGCCGAAGAGCTCCGTTGACGACTGGCGCCGAAAGTCATTCAAAATAATAACAAATAAAACTAATATTTCAGACTAAAATGCGAGTTAATTAAGCGACCGATGTATTTAAGACCGCCTAGTGTTGGTGACGATACACATGAGCAATGCGGCTTTGTTCTTTCGGTGGTAATGTCCTGAGCCGCCTGGGTGCCCCTCATTCTTCCACAAAAATTCCCGGCGTACACAGACTTGCCAATATACTCTCGCAACGAAACAGCCGACTTTTGACAGCGATAATGTTAAAATCATACTAACACAACCAAATACAACTTCACATTTAGCAAATGCATAGCAATGTCCAATCTAGAGACATTTCGTCCGCCTAGGATTTCTTCAATTAGAGCGGCGCCAGTTGTATAGATAAGGTAAGTCGTCTTATTTGACACATGTCACTTTGACGTTCTATTTAGTATTGATAGTTTTGTTTTTTTAAACATAACCTGTCTATATATTTGTCAAACCATATGATATGCTTTGTAATGGGTGGCAACCATGTCGCGAAAAGACGAAAAAAGTCGGTTGTTTAATTGCGAGAGCTATATGACCCCTTAACACACTGCATACAATGTGGACCAAAGAAATTGCAAAATATCTCCATATTCATCGGTAAAACTTTTATATGATACATCTGATGATGATTACATGATTTTATATGATAACGATAAGAAGTACCACACCAAAAGGGTTTTGTTAAATTTCAATTATTCATAAATAATTATGAATAAGTAATAAATAAATTAAATTAGTAAAATGTTTGCTTATAGATGATATTCGTTTACATCAAGTCTTATAGTAGATAGTAAAACGCAGATATGTCAAGGAAAATAGCTACATTAGCATAACAAAGCAATCAACAATGATGAAGAAGAAAATAAATAAAGCTACTGTTATGTATCGACTATACCTGGCTATTAGTTTTAGTAAGGCTATGTATGGTGTTCCACGATTATGTATTATCAGTACATAATTTAATAATTATGGGAAATAAAAACTGTAGTTGTGTAATATTGATATTCTGTTTATAACATGATAAAATATAGTGCACGCGGAATGTATCAGGCAAAGTTGCTATATAAACCATGTCTGTTCTATGAAGACCAAAAAGGTACCTATTTCTGTATTAAAAAACTTTACTTTAAACACAATTACGTTCAACACGAAATTATTATTGTCTTATTTTTGTGAAAAATATGTTTATAGTACGCATACATAAAATCCATCGCTCATATTACATAACTGGTCTACATATTTAAAAAAAAAATCATCATTGCAATATTTTTAAAACTTAAGATAACATATTCAAACAATAAACGGGAAAAGTAAAAATCTCTTCAAAAGTATTTCATGAAATATTCATTAATTCGTACATCTATATAATACAAATACAACCGTTAAACCTTAAAAGCTACTTACACTATCTCTATCTTGTAGATCGTGTAGCTGAGGTGGTTTTAGAGGTTCCAATTGTGGATCAAGATCTGGCGCGCTGCCCCATTGTCCATGCGTCATCATTCTATCATCATATAGAGAAAATCTCGCCGTCGATTCTTTAGCTGCTTTTCCTCTAGTCCGTCGTACAGACGGCGGGACATCGCCCGGGGTCTTAACTCTCTGCGATGGGTCCTTTAATCTGGATAGATCTGTTGTTGAGGAAAATACTTCAGTAAACTGTTCTAAAGATCGTTGTCGCAATAATGAGTTTTTGTTCTTTAATACTTGTGTAACTCCTGCTAGATTGCATTTGTTCTCCGGACATTGCAGTTCATCAGTCTTAACGACTGTTAGCGGTAAAGTTGAAGGTCTCTTCACTTCTTTTTCGATTAACAAAGATGTGGTAACGCCGTTTTGTCCGAAACTATTTACCAGTTTACCGGGTACAATTTTTACCTAGAAACAAGTTTAAGACATCGAACTTATCAAATTATTCGATTCGTTTTTTTTTACCTGTGTTTCTTTGCAAGTATTTGTAGTAGTTTTATCCTTCTTACTATGAAACAGCTTTTTAAAATTGCTCCACTTAAACTTACTTTTTGACATGTTGTTCATATTATTGATTTGCTTTGTGTCCAAAAAATTCCCGTGAACCGCATTTTGTACATAGGGGATTGGCATTGCTCTGTGATGTATTTGGAAATTTAGGTAATCATTTGTAATCAAATTTTGAGATTCGGAACTCATGCAATGTTTGGATGATTTATCGATTAGAAGACTATCACTCGATCCCGTTAATAAATTCCGTTCTAAACAAGGATTTCTTCCCTGGTAAGGCTGAATTGGTGTTATACATACTGCTAGCTGGTTTGAATTTTTACAATTTTCTTCTGATGGGGACAACAGTGTTTCTATGGTACCAACGGAAGCGTCGATGGTATGGTCATGTAGGTGATTGTTATTAATTAATGGAGTCGGACTAGCTGGAGGGTGCATTGGATGAAGAACTCGTCCCCTCAACGTGGGTAGTTCTAAAAGACGTTCTTCTACACACAAGGAAGTCAATCGGGCCTCAGCATCCTAAAATAATGTATCGATAATGTATTGACTTTTCAGGAAATTCATTGCTGCTTAATTACCTGGTCCCAACAATCTTCGGCAGTTTCACACAACAATCTTGCAGCTGTCGTGTCTTTCCATGACGATGGCCACAAAGGCCTCGCTTTTCGCCTACTGACCAACGTTTGCATTTGCTCCAAAGTCGGGTTCTCACCAGCTTCTTTGTAAAACGGAGGCATGTAGGGCTGTGGTTCCGCTAATTGCATATCAGTACATCTAGTTCCCAACTCCCACAACACCAAACCCAGAGAATATACATCGATTTGTTTTAGGGCGCTTTCACAATCGCGGAGATTAACTGCTCCTTCCAAAACTTCTGGTGCCATGTATCTCAAAGTACCTAAATGAAATATTTGAAAATTTCATACAAATAGAAATTCTGAAGAAGCTAACCTGCTTCGCTCAGCGACTTATTTTCAGTCTTCCTGGGGATCACAGCCAAACCCAAATCACAAATACAACATGACAAATCATGTCTAACTAGAATGTTTCTCGTATTGATGTCTCTGTGGGCTATGCACAACTTGCCCAGATCAGAATGGAGATGTGCAAGACCTTTTGCGATACCTAGGCTCATTCTGCATAATTTCGATAGATCTAGAGTATGGTTCTTCAAATATTCTTGAAGACATTCTTTTTCTAAACTTAATACCAGAAGATAGTCTACAGATCCGCTAGGGCTAGCTCTTTCGCCGCCACCGTAACATTTTAATAAACATTGGTTTTCCGACGCTTCCTTGTAGACATCGAGTTCGTTAAGAAAATAGTTTCTATAGTGAGCAGAGAAAACTTTGACTGCTACTTCTTGGTCGTCAATTAGGCCTCTCCAAACGGTACCATAACGGCCTTGACCTATAAACCCGGTTATAGCGATTATAATCTTATTAATTACTACTCTTGTGAAAATATAAATATACCTATAATACTTAGCATTCTCAGTTTATCTAAACTGAAATCGGGAGATTGAGCAACGGGATGTGGTCCCATTTCAACATCGCTCTTTTTCGGTTTCATCCGCCTCCAAAGGCATGCCAATGATGCTACGATGACTATGAGGAAAACGAAACAAATGAGAACGAATAACCATACTATTCGACTAAAATTGTCTTTTAAAGCGCTCCCTGACGCAGTCACGGTTGCTTCTTCTCTCGGAACATAGGCGTCTGTAAAATTGGCGTTGCACATGTCGCCCAAACAACAGCAAAATTTCGCTTTCATGGCTTTGGGAGGTTTTTTATCGGCTATACATTCGGAACGATCACAATCGTGGCTTTCACCACCGGATACTGCCCAGCAACCTGAAATTTAGTATGTCTAGGATTAGGTCGTCATTCACTATCAGTTTTGGATTAGATGAACAACGATATTAATTTAACATTACGTATATTCAGTATGGCGTATACGGGTCTTTTAAAAAGATATAATTGATCGCAGAAATCAAATTGATTGCTTTGGAATTGTTTATCTTTTTATGTTTCGAATATTTAATTGAGTTTGGAGTCACATTTATCCATATACAATAACCAAAATATGCCTTGATTTCAATAAACTACTACAAAAGGAATAACTCTATCAAGGTATAGCTGTCTCTGCTAACTATTCCCCATTTTTAAAGAGAAGTTGCCATCAAAATATGTGAAGCAAGCTAAAATATTTATTGATTAACTATACCTATGAAAAATAAGTATGATGTATTAACATAAATAGAAACAAAAAATAATTGAAAACAGCATGTTCATAAATTATATGTGCGTATTTATATACATACCGTGATGAACTGTATATAATACAATATAAATATAGAACATTAATAACTTTGTTCCAACACGCAGTTCGTGTACGGTTCATGATCACGTGAACCAATCAAAAAACATATTCAAGTTCTGGAAAACTCCAATCTGTTGTCCGATAGGTTTGACGTGATCACGAACCGCACGCAAACTGCGTGTTGGAACAAAGCTAATATAATAATAAAATAGAAAATATAAATCTCTGCTGCATTGCTGTTTAGCATTCTCCTTCTTTTGAAACATATTCATCTAACAACATATTACATAAGTGGAAACATCTTGAAGGATATTTTCATGTAGTCTGAAAGATTGAAGCAGATTTACTTGAACATGTATTTTCTTGCTTTTTAAATTTTTTATCAATTATGAATAAAATCCGCTACAGATTGTTTTTGCAATTTTTTATATCAAAATTATTTCTGTTTGTCTTCTTTCGCCAGCAACAAATCCCGAGAACCACGTCACTGAAAATGTCGCCAACTTAAATTATATCAGTTGGTCACACTGCTTGCGTTACTAACCTGGATATGCCCGTTAATGGCATTATTGCCAACCCATACTGTAAACGACCAAATTAAATTTAAAACAAAACATTACTAAATTGACGGGTCACGTGGTTCTCGGGATTTGTTGCACGGTAGCAGCGACAGGATAAATATCGAAGCACGTGATTTATGACGTCACACTACCAACTGTACAATATGAATTTGTCATTTTTTGAAATACATGTCAATTGAATTATAATCAATAGTTTAACATACAAATTATTCCGCCTCAGCACAAATTATCATTTACACTAATTAAATAATTATTTTAAGCACCTATTGTTAATTAAGGCAATTCCACTTTCTTCTTAACTATCGGTATTCATATACACCGTTTTCGATAGTTGCTCGTTGTTTCTCTCATTAGAAATTGTCTGACATTTGTATCGTTCGTTTAGATTATTACTTATTTAACGTCTTTTTTCTTTGTTATAATACTTATTTTATTAAAATTTCTTTTACTAAATAGCTGTTTATGTGCACAGTATTTCATATAATCTAAATTATGACTCTATTATATAATTCTCTTACTCTATACTATAACTATTCTATTTAAAACTTTACACAGTATAATCAGAAATTGATCTGCCGCCAAAATAAAAAAAACAGTTACTGTGTCGTTTAAAAGTATTTAAACAATCAAACTCATTGAACTCTGAGCGCCTACTAGAAAATGAAAACATAAAGAAATAAAGGCTGGTACTTACATTTCTCATTAGTATTAGCAAAAAAAGCGTAATTTATTAAATCACCAATGACATCCTAAAAGCTTTTTTTTTGTGTAATGAAGAAACACTTGCAGCATATGTTTATTTTATATGTCAAGTGGTCAAGTGGCTACCAGCAAACAACTAGCTGTTTGTTATGAAGTGTTCCCTATTCAGAATTATTAAAGAGCTCATGGTTCGTTCAGTTTCTCCCATAATCTATTTTTATCGTATTTGTCACACAATTTTCCGTTTTACGGAAGTTCTATTATTGTGTCCAGAATGCAGAATGCAATTGAAAACGGCATTGAATAAAATGATTATTTATAGCTCCAATTATAAATGTTACAGATCTATGTAGCTGTGTTTTTGCAATTATTGCTCTAATATTTACATACAATTTTATTACTTTTTTCTATGTGTTCAAACTTGAATATTGAAAGATCATTTCGTACCAGGCCATTGAATAGTCTACCACATTTGTAATCATAAAAAGCAAACAGCACAAGGAAAGTTTACAATTTTCGTCACTGGTTAATAACAAAAGAAATAATGGTCCAAATTTATAAAATAAATAATACGACTTTGAAATATGCATATTATTAAAACTGTTGTTATATACACAAAACGACCCACATAGCAAAATTCAAATTTGCCGCTATTATTTTTAGCAAGTTCAACATTAAGGCATGAAATTACCTACAATTTCGTATTACATTAATAGGTATTTTAATATTTTTATGTTGAAGTTACTAAAAATAATTGCGGCAAATTTGAATTTTGTTATGTGGGTAATAAAAATTGAATAAATTTGATACAAACGTTTGAAATGAAAAATAGCTGGAAAAGTTAATACTGAATGGCATACACATGATAGATTATTACTACTTCTTACACACACAGTATGGCAATGATAGTTACCAAATGATATTACCCAATAGTATGCAGCTATTTCTTTATATCAAATTATTCACTGCGATCAATCCAGTTTATAACAAGGCTTCGTGCTTTGCCAAAAAGTTCGTAACAATAAATTAATTAATAATGTTACAGTATCACAAACTGACAAATAATTTTAGGTTACGAAGCCTTAAAATGATTTGTTAAAAGTGCATGATTTTGATGAATGTCAATAATTAAACAACTAACTTCAAAGAAAAGAAATGGTTTTCAAAATAACTCAGTAAGAAAAGTTTTGTATTCCAAATTGAGTATTTAAGATTCTTACAAATGTGACAGTTTTTATAATTTGGCGTGTCACTTCATTGACAGTTATAAAAATATGTGCTACCAACTAAATTGTAATATTCATGGCTTACTCAAATTATGAATTCAATTGGTGATCAATTTTTGTAATAACTGACATTTTATACATTTAATTATTATGTAAATAAAAGACCAGTAGAAATAAATATTTCTCATATAGTTGCACATCCCACTACTTACAACATTTACTATTTTTTCATATAAAAATGTGTGAATCAAAATTTATTAACAGCTCTTGTGTTAAGAGTTATCTTTAAACTAATGTAACGATGGCCTATGGAAATCCATACATAAAAATTTTATTACTACAAGTTTAAAAAATTAACTTCAAATCAGAGTATATACTTCGTAAGATATAAATGTTTTTGAAGGCTTCCACGGCCAAAATCTTTGTTGTAAGGATTTCTGGAATTGACCGTGCCATAGTAAGATAAAATACTAATTGAAATAAAATGATATATTCTACCACAGAAATAAAAACAAAACAACAATAGAGTGAACTCAACATTTCACCACTAATATTCTTCTTCTGTACTAGGTTTTCGTCTCGAACATGGTCCACACGTTGAGTTACTGTGATCTTCTGGAGGCTCACCTCTCTCCTCCCAAAGCCACTTATATTACTGGAAAAAATTTCGAGTGCCCTCTATCAATGTTGTTTAAAACACACTGTATCGGATCATCCCTCACCACGGAATATATTAATTCTGGACACGTGTATCGGGAATACGTGATTTCCGATGCACGTGTCCCAAATTAAACAATCTATTATGAGGCGAGGGGTGATCTAATACAGTGTGTTTATCATACTGCCCCACCGTACTTGCAATCTGTATCGTTTTGTTTTTATTTTATTTTGTATTTTATCTCACTATAACCGGTCCAATCCCGGAAATCCTGATAATACATAAATGATATAGTTGCTAAACAAAAGAATCATTTATTTATTTACTTTAGGCCAGCAATTCCCAAACTTCTTTTAAGTAGGGCCCCTACAATTTTGATTCATTTCAGTGCATTCAAGAACTCATAGAAAATATAGCCAAGTACGATATGATAAATTTTGAGCAAGTTTCTATAGACGTGCAAGCTTATACTTGGCACAATCCAAAACAAACAGCTGTTACTATTTTTCAAAGAGCATTTATGACCAGTTATGACAATTACAAATGGATACGGAATCCCTTTTTGGACAATTCCTTTCAACATGTTGAAATCCCACAAATATGCAGGAAAAACTTATTGAAATTTTAGGTGATGGAATGTTGAAACTAGTTTTTTTGAACTGAACCCAGATCAGTTTTGTACCAAAAGAATGCCACAATATCTCGAGCTAACGAACAAAGTTCTTAAACATCGGATTCTAATTGCAATATCATCTTTATGCTAGTTAAGTTTCTCACCTATCACAACTATTAAATCAAAACTGAGATATTGCCTAGAACCCGAAAATGATTTGACAAGCTAGTTTCTGAGAAACAAGCACATATGTCGCATTAATATATTGTTTTTTTACTTTGTAACTTGTTTTCTATGTCACGTTTTAATGTTTTTATTCATGTGTTAAAGATAGAAGAGCATTTATGTTTATATTCCTAAATTTATGACAAAACTAATGTGTTTCTATTTTTATTTGTTGTGAATCTTTTATTTTTGTTTAATTTCGGAAATCTTTTTGTGACACCCCAACAGTTATTTAACGCAACCCACACTTTCAGAACCGATGTTTTAGGGAATACAAAAAAAAAATCATACCCTGGCCCATTACAATAATGTTGCTACTGTTGTTTGGGTCCTCCTTAAATAATGCATAGCAGTGATTTGTATCTCCTTCACAATCTGTTGAAGCATTTGCTATCGGAACAGGATGGCCATCTTCATTGACATGCGATATAGAATTACCACTTTTGGCACATTTTCTGATACTTGCTTTAGATGCATCCACAGTGCTTTCAAATTCACTATTCACAAGAGTGAATGTCAAAAATATACACAGACATAACATCTTAAACATTGTTTTCGGTTTCATTCCATTCCTACAATAAGTATGCAATATAATTACTGTTTATTATGATAAATATTCTAGTAAGAACTGTTACATGCAAGAAATTATATTAAATAGATGTAATTGAGTGTATATTAATCTATCAATAATCACTTGAAGTCATAAAAACAGAAGTAATTGTATAATCAAAACATGTCAGGCAAGTTAAAATATTGATTAAATAACTATCACAATCATAAGTAATGTTTGAATTAGTAAACTACCAAAAATTTTATTTCAAGATTAACATATTATTAATAAATAGCTCACATAAAGTTACACGGATAACACTCACTTTCAAAAATATTTTTTACGGTACATGTACTGTAATTTAAAGCAAATATCTGACAATATCTTTTAACTGAGCTAAATAAACGTATGTATTAACTTGAATTAATCGGATTAAAATTATTAAACAACTAGACTACACTATAAGCACGCAATAACCAACGATGTAACAACATCGCTTCTGAATTCTTGATTATTTTTTTTAATTACATCAGTATGTTTTGTCGCCGCCTGTAAAGGTCACATGACCAGCCAGAAACTGACAGATGTCGTTGTTAAGGCGCCATTCCGTCGATACCATCGGCGGGATGCAATATAGAACAAAATAGAACAAGAAGCAAATTATTACTTTATCCACTTTATCTATGATGAGAAGCGACAAGTTATATCTGTGATGACAATTGCATACAAAATAAATTTGAAGGTATATATTGGGTTCTCGGTACATTTCATTAACATACATTTTTAAAAATAATGGGTTGTTCTCAAAAATATACAAAATAAGAACGACATTTGTCCGTAGAATTTTTTTTTTTTATTTTACTGGTAGTTGTAAAATTTATAATAACACGTTTCAAAAAATACGGCAAAACTGGCTTTAATTTAGCTTTCCACCGATTATTTTACTAAGAAAAATTGTTTGCCCTTAAGTTATCTACACTTTCGAAAAATAAATAAATAAGGGATCCACCAATTCTAAATTTTTATTCGAAAATACCCTCGAAATATTTTTGACGAAACAGGAGAGTATGATGTGATCAAAATGTAAATTGTTGATAGCTATGTACATAAATGAACTTCCTGATGAATTTTACTAGTTATGTAATAAAAAAAATTACATTTTTGTTAAAATCACAAAACACGACAGTATACGAAATCGTATGTGTAAATTATACGAGCTACGAGATGACTAAGCCCCAATTTCAACATAAGGATATTAAAATACCTGTTAATGTATACAAAATTGTAGGTAATTTAATACCCGTAAAGTTGAAGTTACTAAAAATAATAGCGGCAAATTTGAATTTTGCTTTGCGGGAGTTGCCATTTACACATACGATTAGTCAGCATTTCAGAACCTTGTAGTTTTGTGAATGTTGGAGAAAACTATAACATTTGTCCCCAAAGTTAGATATTTTTGGAAAAAAGAAATTATTCTGTCATTCCTAAAGTTTCTCCGTAATTTTAAGATTGACCCTGTATACACGTATAATTTTGTCCTGTTTACATAACTTTTAGGTTATGTCACGGTAGAAATAGGTTATGTGAATAAATTAATTACACCGAGTCCATATTCAATGGCATGCCTCGGGATATAATCAAAAGCTATAATAAGTTAGAATACACTTGGAAAAAAATTGCTATTAGATATAATTGTGATGAATAAGCCAATATTTCGTACGTTTTGTCGGAAATTTTGGTCTAAGCGAAAGTAAGTATTATTTTATTGTTTTGCAGCTGAATTTAGCATTGTATTTATTTAGAATATCCTTTGGAAATTACGAAATTGTTGAACCTAGAAATGTGTCACCCGTTAAAATTGTTCCAAATCACATTATAGTGCCAAATTATATTAGTGGAAGTATGGCAGAGGGTACATTAGAAATTCCTGAAACTAAAAATGATGATCAAATTGCTGGTATGAGAACTAGTTGCAAGTTAGCTGCAAAATTATTGAAAGAGATAGAAAATTTTATTCAGGTAAGCGTTAGATACTAAGCGACTTGTAAATTATGGCTACGGTGAAAGTTGTCCGCCTCTTTTTAAGGTTAAAAGTCAAACCATAATCAATCTTAAAAAACTGGAATTAAAACTACACAATTGTGAATATCATCCACCTACACAAATGTATTTGTTTTTTTTTTGTAAATAAAGTTAATGATAATTTTATTCTATAAAAAAGCTAAACTGGGACACTGAAAGTACTAGAAGAATGTACATTAATTGTTTATTGCCCAACAGACAGATCTAATTACATGACATTCAACCAGCGGCGGCTCGTGCGTATTTTTAATGGGTGGTCAGCAATAGGCACAAACACAACTTTTATTATAATTATTAAAAAACTTTGTTTTAAAAATGTCTCGAGATTTTCATTAATTATGTCTGCCACCGCCGATGAGCCTCCACTGCATTCAACAATTAAAATAAATAATTTAACAATTTTAACTGATACTGGCTGTCCTACATTTATTAAGCAAAAATTGTGATAAAGTAGAGATAATAATTTGTTATCCAACAGTACACAGTATTTCTTACAGGATAATCTTGTACTAAGAACAGAGATAATATAGTAAATAGAGAAAGATAGTAAGGATTGCTAGGGCACTTAAAATTGTCTGCTTACCCATCTGGTGGTCTGCGAACCCAACTAAACAGACCAACGCGCCAAATGTCATATTTCAAACTTAGCAGGATGTATAATTGCATATACACATTCTTTTATACAAGCTTTTTTTCGCATAATGTCATACACAAAATGTGTCAAAATGTGTGTGCATTCTACCGTGCAGATTTTTAAGTATTTATATTTCCAACTATAATTCTGCTCAGAAAGTGAGCCCACAAGTTGCGCAAAAAACACGCATTGACAGTTTCGATTAACGTTTTCCTAAAGGTTATATTTACAATTGGAATTAGCCTTTTTGCTTACCAGACGAAATACCATTAATAATAAAAATAACGATAATAATTAAACAATAAGTATACGCAGAAATTATAGAACAAAAGAACTACTAACAACTAAAGGTATTATAATATAAATTTAAAACACTCCATGCAGGCTAGAATTTTACGTTTAGAACCCTCTATTGGTCGAGTAAACCCTGGTTTACACCAAAGGTATATTAGTGTACCCCCCTACAAGATAACCTTGTACTAAGAAGAATGCACTTACAAGGTGACAATTAAATTAAAAAAAAAACTTGAATTTAACGTATGTATATATCATAAAGTATGCATACTTATATATAAACATTAAGTCAAAACCAACTCCCAAATCTCTAAGGTTACTTCGATCAAAAACATGATTTTGTCATATATAATTTTTTCGATTTTACGGTGAAAAGCATGGCATTACATTTACTAAAATTGAGCTCTAGTGATTTGTTAAGACTGCATTGGTATCATGGCACGTCAATCATTTTGTAGATCCAAATAGTCATCCAAGGCAATAAATTTACGGAATATATTCAAGTCAACGGCATAGAAGTAAATAATAGAAGTAATCTAAAAGCGAGGTGAATAATTTTGACCATGAGTAACTTTATAAGATGAAGTATATAAAACGTATATTTAAAAAATTAGAAATATATCTCTGAGATCACACAACACGTCTGATTGTATAGTTCAAGGCATTCCTCACGTACAGACAGCTGTTGCGGACTGACTTAGTCCTCATCAGTGCACGTCGGAGGAATGCCTGTCGCTCGTTCAATACTCCGTATCGTTAACTAAACGTACAATCAGACGTGTTGTGTGATCTCAGAGGTATTTTTATATATTTTTTAAATATATTTTTATATGCTTCATCTTTTGAACGTACGTGCCGGCTATTGGCAGAAATCTTTTTTTGAGTAACTTTATATGTTAATTAGAAATTATAGGTAGGAAAAACTACAGAGGAGGTTGACTGTTTTGCGCATGATTTAATAATAAGCCATAACGCATATCCGTCACCGTTGAATTATAAAAGTTTTCCCAAATCAATATGCACTTCTGTGAATAATGTTGCTTGTCATGGCATACCTGATGATCGACCTCTTAAGTCTGGAGATATCATCAATGTGGATATAACGGTAAGTAGTACTAGATTACGTTAAAAAGAGGACTAAATATTTCCATTTAGGTTTTTTATAAAGAATATCATGGCGATTGTTCAAAAACATTCGTCATTGGTGATGTTGATGAGCTGGGAGTAAAATTAGTAGAAGCAACAGAGAAATGTTTAAATGAGGCAATTCATATATGTAAGCCAGGTTTGCCTTTTCGAGATATTGGAAGTTGTATATCAAAAAGATCATTACAGTTGGGTTTTACTGTCGTTCCATGTTTTATTGGTCACGGTATAGGTAGCTATTTTCACGGCCCACCTGATATTTACCATTTCGGTAAATGACACAATTCATGTAATTTTCTTGTTTCTATATTATACATTTTAGAGAACAACTACCCAGGAAGGATGGATGCTGGTATGACATTTACAATTGAGCCGGTTTTAAGTCAAGGTAGTAGAGAAATTGTCATATTAGACGATGGTTGGACCGCTGTTACTATTGATAACGCGCGAACTGCTCAATTTGAACACACTATTTTAATTACTGATTCAGGCGCAGACATATTGACGTTACCTGATTAAATACTTTTGATTTGTGCTGATTATGTAAAATAGTAAACAGTACAGGCATTTTAGAGTATATTTTTTATTAAGATTCTATTTTGTTCTTTAGACAGCTGTGGTTAGTGAAAAATTTTATGTTACAAAGTGATAATTTGAAAATCTAATGGAAAAGTAATGAAAATCCAATTTCTTAATTATAATGATGAAGCGTCATGTTCGTCATACTACAATGAGACCACTCAGTATATTATCTTCAATCTAATACACATTAAGCAAAACATGTATCGGTTGGAACCCAAATTCTACCTGCATATTATAAAAGAAAGGTAATGAGTCACATACACAATTGGTTAACTGCAAGGAATATTGTTGAATATAGAATTTAGTGGAGAATAGACATGTTTGATTTTACAATTCAGAAGTGGGATGATACACCTTTAAATTAAATTAAAGTACTTCAAGTAATTAAACAAAAGTGCGTTGGAATTTCGGTATTATGGGTATACAGGATGGACGATTTTCTCCCAGGTTTTTTGCGAAAATTCGGATATCTACGGAAACCTCATCCAAGTAAATTTACCAGTGTTTCTAAGGAAAGGAATTTGAATGGAGGAAAAAGTTTTGGTATACTCTTAAGAGTCGCACTACAAGAATTAAAAAAATTAAGATAAGTACCTATATATCGTATTATTCAACATAAGTACGGCTTACAGTGAATTAATGAAGGCTCACAACAAAAATCATGAAAATAAAATATGACAATTTACACTGGTTGAATCGCCTAAGTGATAAAAACTAACAGTTAAAATATAAGACTACAAAAATATATATATAATTATAAATTGAAAGTGTTAAAAAAATTAGTTAGCATTCAAACGTATTCAGTGGTTCCATTTTAAAATATTACCGTATATATTACTTAAATTTTGAATTTTAGCAAAAGTCTAACCTTGTAATTATTTTTTTGTGTGTAAAATTTCAACTTCATCGAAGTTCATTGCGTGTAATAAGTTATTGCAATGAATTCTTAACACACTAGAATGCTTGTTTATTACTATTGTCGGTACATCGCAACAGTGGTTGTCAGCTTTCAAAAGACATTATTTGTTGCACGTCGCTGAAAGCCGCTTGCTTTCTGAACCTTCATTCAATAGTAGCAGAAGTAATTCATACATACCTTTTTTAAGAAGGCTGCTCTGGTAGCGGGCGTACACGTTCAGTGGAAAGAAAGCGGTCTTGTGAAACTAGTTATTATGGAACTGTAGAGAGAAATGTGCATATTAGCTATACCCAAATGCCGGCAAGATAGAACTTTTCAAGCAAGTTCTAAACCTGTTCATAAAGTGAACAGTAGAAAATGCTTTACTTGTTGCCAAGTGGGTCATGTACAGAAATAATGTCATGAGCTTACGCGGACAAGTACTAGTACAACGCATGAATATGGAAATTTCTGGAGTTTCACGACTAAGATGGAAGGTGTTTCCAAATCCACGGTATGCGGTTTCTGTGCTAAATCTGGTAATAGCTTTGATGCTTGCTTTACACTCAAGGCAATAGAACAACGGAAGAGCGTGAGTTCTGTAGCCCTAGTACCTCCACCAAATATTGACTTTGGTGCATTAATTTTCAAGAAACTTGTATGACGATCTTGAAGTGATGTCCATTATAGATTAGACAGGCATGCGAGTGCAGCAATTAAGTGCTGGTATTCAACGCATTTTGTTTGGGGTTTTACATCGTTTTATGTCCCTGTATTGTGTGCATTGAGTGGATAAGTGGGCAAAGTAGTTACACCACTTTGCAAATCGTAGCGAAACAAAACCGTTACCTATTATCTACAAGCGAAAGAAACTGGCGCGATGTAATAAGCGGTTTGTTAGCTTCTAATATTATACAAGGAAGTTACTAGGTCGTCGATAGTTATTGATGAATTAATAAACTTACTTGAGCGGTAAATATAATAATAATATGAGTTATAAGATAATAAATATTTAATAAATACTTCTATAAATACGATGTGTTAAAAGACAATTGGTTACAAATAAGGCCTGCTAGAAGACAAATGGTTACAAATAAGGTCTGTTGGAAGAGAAATAGTTAAAAATGATGTCTGTTAGAAGACAATTGGTTACAAATTGATATCTAGCGATACGTAATTCGGATTTTTCCTCCGTAGTGGAAAGGGCTTACGAAGACCAATATTTTATAAAAAATATTCCGTTTTCCGACGAGTCCTCCTTTCCACGTTATGCCAACATAATCCCTCAGTCGTGCGATATTGATCTCGAAAAAAATCGACATCTGATCCGTAATGTACCCCGAAAAACTTAACGTGTGCGGGGTTACCTTCAGTGATAACATTATAGGACCATTTGTTATTGACGGCAATTTGATTGGAATGAAATATTTGGATTTGTTGCGAACGCAAATTATTCCCGCTGTCCGTCAACTCAAAAATCCCTGCGATTTTTTTCTGTGGGGTTATGTCAAACAAAATAAACACACTGTTCGGATTACTCCTCCCGCACAAAGTATTAATTAATTCCGGACGACATGTGTTTCGGGAATACGTGGATTCCCATTATCAAGTCGAATAACCGAATGACCGCGAAAATAACTTGAACTAGAAACATGCATCACTTTCTCTTCTTCCTTCACCCCCTCTACCTACCCCAAACATATGTATAATTTACTACTACGCCCCGAACGCAAGAATTCTTAGAAGGACCACACCGAGTCTCAAGAGTACGTTTTATTGCTCATTATAAATCCATCAACACAGAAAATGACAGCGGCGCTTTTCCCGATTCAGAAGCTCTTTATTCTTTTTAATATAAATGGATTCGTGAGGATCTAGCTCGCGCGTCGAAGTTACCGATTTCATTAATTTTAAATTGTCTATATTTATACTATGACCGGTTTTTACCATATGTTCCGCAACACCGGACAAATATACCGTTCCATGCCGGTAGTGAGAGATATGCTCTGTGTACCTCGTTTCAATAGACCTCTTTGTCTGTCCCAACAAACCTTTACAGTTTTGCAATAATAGCGAGCTTGCAACAGTTGCAAGTAGAACTGTTTAGAATTTTTGCGACAATAACCCCTAGAAATCTCGAGGCAATGAGGCGAGGGATTTACGATAAACTTGACTATTGTTTGGCTACGGATGCGGGTATTTTCGAACTCTCCATAAAGTAACATTGTTAGAATTCCAATTTACTTGGTAGTATTGTAGAGTTTATTATTCCTTTATTTGATTTAATAAGAATCGTTATTTTGCTACTTAGAATTATTTTTTCTTTCTCCTGCGTCGCATAGCAATAATAAAATGAATATAAAAAAACTGTATTTTTTAGCGTAAACTGCGACTGGATATCTCTGGTTGTCAGTGAGATTCGAATGCCCAGTTGCCATTCACAAAGCAATCTCCATTTCCGAAGTGGGATACGTACAAATACGTATATATTACATAACCACTGTATTTATCCGCTTCAGCTATAACATAATAGAAGTCCATCAGTTTTATGGAATAAAATATGAATGCATCCTTATTTAAATATAAAGTATTACACAGCCTGGTATGATAATATAGTTTGAAGGGGAATAGGGGTGAAAAGTTGCGCGCCGCGCAAATATTACAAACATACATGCCATATGCCAGCCTTGGATTTGGAATCAGTTGTCAATTAAGCTGCGTTCCTTTATTCGTTCTACGAGAACTATTTGTATCTTGGCGTTTGTTTATTACAAACGGAGCTAATAGATTTCTTTTTTAATCGTTCGAAAAATTAGGACTGGAGTGAATAGAACACATTCTGCGACGCTCCATAAACACCGAGTGGGAGACGTAGGGTTTATAGAAGGTGAGTTCGAGTATTTGCGACAGAGCGAGAGTGGATTTTCTTGGAGTGGGAGTGGAGTGAGATAAGGAGTAGATAGAGTTTTTAATATTTAACGAACGGTATAGAGTGTTTTCTTTCAACCATCTATCTAACCTCAAAAATATTTAATGATACAGGACGGGGTAATACCGGTGTCTATTAATTTTGATAACAACTCGAGAATAACAACTGACGACAACTCAAGTGAATTAATTGACAGTTATGTTTTATTTCAAAAATTATCTCATAAACGCCCCCTCGTGGCATCTTTTCAACAAAGGTTTGACATTTATGCCTACATGCTCTACGTCACTCTACGTGCACTATCTCCAGTCGCGGAGTGCGTGGAGCTTTCTCTGCTTACGCTACTCCATTATAAACTCCAAAAATTAACTCTATTCACTCCAAATTCAATAAACGAACGCAGCTTTAGTTACCAAGGTTGTAGAGCTATGGAATTCACGATAGATCAGAAAGTGCAATTACGGTTTACATTTAAAGTAGAATAGAAATAAAATAATAGGATACGATGACCTGAAATAGTAAAACAAACTGTTTTAGCATAGGAATAGAAAAATAAAACAAACAAATAAGAATCATGTTTTATAAATGATATTTACAGTGTACAGGTTTTATTTTAAATGTATTTTTAAAATTTGAACAATTTCCACCCACTTTTAATAAAATATACAGATATTACCTACTTTACAGAACTTAAAAGTGAGTGAAAAATGGGAAAATAACCAAATTCCGTAATAATTTACAGTTCGATAGTATAAAATGGAATGTATTATATTTCAAATACAAAGAGAGCAGAGAATTTTTGGTTATTTTCACATTCGGAATATATTCCTTATATACATAGATTTATTTTAATACAAATGCTGACATATCTCTAACACAATATATTTTTAATTTCTATTTAATATAAAAATATATTTTGTACTTTATCTATACCTAGAAGTAATTTAGACAGTGCCTGAGTTTATAAAATATATTGCATCTATTTGCTTTCCTTAAAAAAAAAAGTTTGGCAATAAAACATACGCTGAAGGAACAATAAAACAATATTTAGTCATGCAAGTAGAAGTATTAGGTAACAAACGATATGTCAACATTAACAAAGAGAGAAACAAAAGGCCTGAAGAATTTTCAGAATTTAAATCTTTTGAATAACAGAAATTAAGGGATAGGATGCAAGCTGACGCAAATACCTGGAAACATAAACTAATTTTTGTACTATAAATAATAAAGAACGTTGGAAGTTTTTTTTGTAAAAAACGAAGTGTAAGAAGTAAACAATGCCACCATTTTACATAGAAAATTGTATTGCACAAGTTTATGAAAATCTGGATTTGCGAGCGAATTGTATCTAAATAAGACACTTACACTATTTAAAATAATAACTGTACAAAAGAATAGCTATAACTATTTTGGTTCTTAAGTTATTTTCATAAAAAAAAGGAATTGTATCACCTCGGCATTATATAAAGTTTTTTTTTGAGAAAAAATCATTAAATAAATTATTAAATAACAAAAAAAAATCGAAAATTTAAAACAGACAAATACTTAAAAAAATATATAAATATACAACGTGGATACGTCTCTTACAAGTAAATAATATTAAAGTCAACAATTAAAAAGAAAGTAATTGAGATTTTAAGAACGGGGCATCGTGGAGATCTTTACTGAAATTTTAAATAAAGAATCGCAAGTTTCAATTTTTAATTCCATCACAGGAACTTCTCACTTAACCGCACTTTTTTTGGAAGTTCTTTGAGTTCAAGTCTACATATCTCACGTAGAGTCTTCCAACCTTTCGACGCGATACCTATTGTATGCAGTGTACGGCGTCCGTGTGAAATCATTATTAGTTTGTATCCTTGTCCTATTTGGTACTACATTGTCACCACGACCCATTAACCAGTCCAAACACTGTTTATTTTGAATATCACTCACATTTGCAGACACCCATTTCTTCAACCACGAATGAAACTGTTGATCTATACGTCTTGTAACCGTGGCGTGAGTCTGAAAAAAAGAAACAGATCATACAGGATAAAGAAATATATGTTCGTAATAATAAATGGGATATTTCCGATTGCTAAAAGCCCCCCGAGCAGCAGATATGCAGAATTGGTGGACGGCAAAATTGGCAATCATGTGGGAGGAAACCTATTGGGAATGAAAACAGAGCATACGATTCCCATACATATATTTAACATGAATTTCGACGTGGAAATCACGGATCGGACAAGCTCGGAAAGCTGGCCTGGTTTACAGACGGATCAAAGATCCAGCATGGATCTGGACGAGGAGTATATAGTGACGTAAGGGATACAAAAATCACCATCTCGCTAGGAAAATACACCACTGTGGTACAGGCAGAGGTGTACGCAATATCGCATTGCGCAATAGAAAACAATAAGAAGGCTTATAGTAAAAACCGGATCTATATTGAACCGGATAGTCAGGTGACACTTAGGGCACTATGAAATCCTGAAGTGACATCAAGACTGGCTTGGGAATGCATACGAGAACTGAATGTGCTCGCGGAACGCAATAAAGTCACTTTGTTGTGGGTGCCTGGACATTCGAGAATAATAGGCAATGAAATGAGCCGGCGAAGATAGTATCATCGTCTTCATACGTGGACCCAGAATCTGTCCTGCGAGTGTCTAAAAACACAGTACGAGGGCAGATACGAAAGTGGGTCCAAGAACATAAAGAATACTGGAAAAATACAACCAGACAAAGTCATGGCAAAACCTCTATTAAGGAGCTATCAGTAAAGAAGGCCGACGATCTCTTAAATCTTAGTAGGAATCACCTTCGTATAATAATAGGTCTCCTGACAGGACATTGTCCACTGAAAGGGCACCTACATAGAATTGAGGTTGATATTGAGGACCCAAGCTGCAGACTGTGTGAAGGAACAATAGAGACCGCATACCACATCTTATGTGAATGCAAGACCTTGGACTCTAAAAGACAGGCAATCTTTGGGAAACCAAAAATGAACCCAGAGGACTATACAGACCAACAGGTCAAGGACCTGCAGATTGGTACAGGGGGATGGGTGGTATAGGGCGTGGGTACAAAAAAGGGAGATAAATACAAAAAAGGCAGTGGACCGAAGTGTTTCCGGAGACTTATGTCAGATGGCTCCCATAAGGGAAAAGGAAAAAAAATTATCTAAAATAAAATTCTATTTCCCTTGTAAGTGTTTTTGTTATACCAGTACTACAGATTTACCAAATTATGGATTTAATTTGGAATTGATATTTTTATAATATGCAATGCTCATAGTAACAAATTCGTTGTAAAAAAAAAACTGTATTTACCTCTCTTGCTCTAGCGAAGGCACCATATTTATATAGGATACTCCCTTTATCAGCAGTAAATGTAATTTCCAAATTGCCACCGTCTAACCTGCATTGGGTTTCATCCAATACATTGTAGCCTGAATGCTCCGTCTGATTTCGCTCCGGTGGACGCCTTTCATTCAGCTTCCTTTCCAACTCTTCCAAACTATCCAGTTTTTTGTCGTTCTTCTCACCGTCACGTTTCAAATTATCCAACCTCTTATTATTTTCCTGGTCTACATCCATAGGTTCCATTTTTATAGCGCCGTCATTGCACGTTAAATTGTTCTTTTTGGCATTTTTTCTTCTATATTTTCGCAAGTTTCTATTCAAGTAAGACCGCATGCGTTCTCCGGAAATTCTGGTACAATTGGCGAATTTTTCATTGTAGCTGCTCCATTTCTTCGCTTCTTCCAATTTTTTCGGTTCTTCTGGATCGGTATCGATCATTTCGATGGTTAATCGGCAGTCTTTCTTGTAAATATATATTTTGAAACAATTTTCATCTTGTACAGCTTTTTCTATAGCACGTTGGTAAGCCAACTCTTGGTGTAGCCTTCTATGGGCTGTAGCACAAGCCCCACCGGCACCACCTTTTTTCTGCTCCTTTTGAAACATTTCCATACACGTTATAGCTGTACGTTCAGTAACACAATGTTGTAGTTGCCGCACTGCATACGATACAACCTTGTCAAGTGTAAAAGCAATATAAGCGTGTATGCCGAACATTTCCCTTAGCGTGTCTTCATACGTTGAAGACTCCATATTGCCATCTAATAAATTTTTAACCATATCTAGGAAAGCCGGATAGTAATCTTCCACTTCAATTTGTGGCTTTGGTTTCAACCTAAGTGCAACGGCGGTGCTTTCTTTCCGAATATTTCGATTTTTAGCTTCTTCGTCAGCTATAGCAACAGCTTTCTCGTAAATTTTTGCGAGCCTTTCGCAGAGTATCACATGCAATCGCAAAAACAAGTACCAATTATTACTTGCCATAAATAGGGTATATGCCTCATCCTGAAAAAAAAATGTAATTTGTCCTTGTAGAAATAATGCAACATTCATAAAACTTTTGATAAACGTAAAAAAATATATTGCAGTTAATGGAATTTATGTATCAATATTCAGAGAAAAATTGATTTCAAAGGTAGGCAATCTTTCACTCTATATTGTTTCAATATTGCACCAGGTATTATACAGATACACATAAATATTGCATCTGCTTAGATCTATGGTGCACAGATGTGGAGAATATTTCTAATTTTTTTCCTGTAGCTTTTTTAAAGTTCTCTATTTTGAAAAATTTTCTAAATATACACAAAACTTTCAAATAATTTTATTGCTATTCGATGCAAATTTTGGTATGAAAAAAAATCATTAAAATTTTAATTATAATATACTTACTGGATCGGTCGATTGAGCATGTGGTGGGAGTACTTCTTCCTTAATATCAACTTCTGAGAAACCCGAATCACCTTCCGCGCGACCAGGTGACTTTCCAGGACTGGTTCTCTTCTCCTTCGAATCATTTGAACTGCTGCGTGGACTTTCATCCCCTTCTTCTTTGTCATCTAAAACAGTAATTTCATCTATTAATGTTCTGGGTATTCTGCAGTTTGACTAACCAATTTGTTTTTATGTATTCTTTTTATCAAATGTATTTCAACCGAATTTCAACACGTTGGCGTTAATTCCATCTATGGCAACCTACTACTCATATCTTCAAAGCAGATGTTATAAGCCTTGTTCCTTCAAGTCCGCTGATCGTCAGATGGACGTCAGCCACACACGCAATGCACAAATGCGTTCAAACAACCTCCGGACGATGAAACGGACTGTCGGTAATTTGTTCCAACGAGGGTGCGGATGCGTACATAAACGAGTCGGCGGATTGTCACCGAACGATGCTATGGATCGGTATGGACATTTTCCCGACGCATGCGCATTTAAGAATTACCTCATTTATAAAGAAGTATAACATCGAGAAAAATTGGTTTATTGATAGCAATGCGTAAATATTCGCAAATTCGTGACTTAATGAAATTTATCTATTTATGTTACGACAATAATCGACTAAAATATCCACAGCAAAAGAGTAATCAAACAAAGCTATTGATGGACCAAATAACCGATTATAGCGCCATCTATGGGATCGCTAGTGCATTTTAATCGTTTCTACAAATATTTATTTTCGAACAAGTTCATATATCAGTACATGAAGGGGACATGCGCATTTATCACTCCATGAACTAGTTCATGAACCCATCAGAAAAGGGCGTGAAGGAACAAAGCTATATCACTACAATTTACTCTATATTATTTAAGCAAACTAAGTTAAATTACAGAAGGGCTATTTTAATCACAAAACGAAGAAATGTCTTGAGCACATTATTCTGTTCTCTGTTCACCGAACAGATGGAGTGATCACGTGATGAACATGCATCGTGCGCGTGCAAAGCCGGTTTTATACTGGAACAGAAAAATAGTTATTTCCATCCAGCTATCATTATTTGCAACCTATATCGGAAACATATTCGTCTTTATAATGAAAAGTAAACTTTCATTTTATACTTTTCTTGTCTATTGCAATCTGATTTTTATTTTAAGGTGGAGCAAATAAATAAAGTATAAAATTTAAATACTGAAGTGTGGTCGGTTCAAAAGAATATATTTTTTCTTAATAAAACGATGTTTAATATATATTAAAAAAGGACTTGTCCCGTGACAAAAAGATATCACAGTTTTTATTTTATTTAGATGTTTTGATTATGGATGTGTTTATGCTTATGAAAGAATGATTAAAGGTGGTTTTACATTTGTCAATTTATTGATCAATTTTAAGAACTTAGGCGAGTTGACGTTAAGTTAGATTTTATATCTGTCAATTTCAAGTTCTATTTTAAGTTCAATTTCTAGTTCAAGTTGTCTTCAAGTTTCAGATGATAGGCAACCG